>CAUYUJ010016913.1:227816-242816 GCA_963575745.1 Prorocentrum cordatum
GAGGACAAAGTAGAAGTACTAGTAGTAGTAGCACTAGTAGTAGTCGTGGTAGTAGTAGTAGTAGTAGTGGTAGTAGTAGTAGTAGTAGTAGTAGCAGTAGTACTGTAGTAGTAGTAGTAGTCGTAGTAGTGGTAGCAGCGGTAGCCATAGTAGTGATCGAAGTACTAGTAATATTAACACAACAATCATACTAGTAGTAGTAGCAGCAGTCGTAGCAGTAACAGCAACAGCAGCTTGAGTAGTAGTAGTAGTAGTAGTAGTAGTAGTAGTAGAAGTAGCAATGGTAGTAGTAGTAGTAGTAATAGTAGTAGTAGCAGCAGTAGTAGTAGCAGTTCTAGTAGTGGTAGTAGTAGTAGTAGTTGTTGTAGTTGTAGTAGCAGCAGTGGTTACAATAGTGGTTGGTGGTAGTAGTAGTAGTAGTAGTAGTAGTAGTAGTGGTTACCGTAGTGGTTGCAGTAGCGCGAGTGGTAGCAGTAGTAGTTTGCAGCAGTAGTCATGTAGTAGCAGCAGTAGTAGTAGTAGTAGTAGTGATAGTAGTAGTAGTAGTAGTAGTAGTAGTAGTAGTAGGAGAGTAGTAGTAGCAGTAGTAGTAGTAGTAGTAGTAGTAGTAGTAGTAGTAGTAGTAGTAGTAGTAGTAGTACCAGCAGTAGTAGTAGTAGTAGTAGTAGTAGTAGTAGTAGTAGTAGCAGTAGCAGTAGTAGTAGTGGCAACAGTCGTAGTAGTGGTTGTCGTTGCTGTTGTTGTTGTCGTAGTTGTGGTAGTGGCGGCAGCCATTCATTGGCAGCAGCGCAGTGATTGGGAGCCTTGCTGATGCCACCGGTACTACCAAGAGGGCTCCAAGAGGGCGCCAAGAGACCAACATCGTCGCAGCCCTGTGGACAAACGTAACACGTTCGCCCTATCGGCCCTCTGATCGCCCCAAAACGGCCCAAGAGGCCCCGAAGGTGGCCTCAAGATGGCTCAATGGGGCCCCAAGGCGGCCTAGCAACCGCCCAAAAGTGCTTAAGAGGACCCCCGACACCGCCAACGGGCTCCGCAGAGGGCCCGAGGAGGTCACAAGACGGCCCTCGGAGGCCCACAAGAGCTCCGGAAGGCTTAAGCAGGCCTCAGAGGTGCCTCCCAGAAGAAGCTTTCCAAAGGCTTCCCACGAAACCCCACGTGGTATCCCAGAGGCCTCTGACACACAACCTCGGCAAGGAGCTGGGATGGACGGAAGGCTACCAGGTATGAATTATCGTCACCATCGACGTCATAACCAGCACCACCACGACAATGGTCAGCCTGGGCATCACAATGGCAATCCTCCTCTCCCTGGTCCCTATCATCATTACCATTATCCGCATTGCTATTACCATCAGCATCATCACCATCATCTGCATCATCACCATCAGCATCACACTACTACTCATCATCATTGTAAGCATCACCACCATCATCAGCAGCAGCATCATATTGATATTCTTCTTCACCCTCGTCATCATGAGCATCATGATCTTCATCACCACCATCATCATCATCACCACTGCCATCAGCATCATTATCGACATCATCATCATCATCATCATCATCATCATCATCGTCATCATCATCATCATCATCATCATCATCATCATCATCATCATCATCATCATCATCATCATCATCATCATCGTCAGCATCATCATCATAAGCGCCATCATCATCATCACCGTCATCGCCATCAGCATCATCATCATCAGCATCATCATCAGTGCCATCATCATCATCACCACCATCATCATCATAATTCTGATCATCATAATCTCCATCATCATCTCCATCCTCGTCATCATCATTATTCCCACAATCATCAACATCAGCCTCCTCATCTTGCTCTATCCTCATTCTGGCCCTCCTCCTCATTGCCAATGAGTCTCGTCCAACCTGTCCTCCACCTCCTCCTCCTCCTCCATCATCACCCCCCTCCCCCGTCATGCTCCGCTTCTCCCTATCCCCATCGTTATCACCACCCTCTTTCCCGCCATAGCCATCATCATCATCATCATCATCATCATCATCATCATCATCATCATCATCATCATCATCACCATTATCATCACAACTATCATCATCGTCAGCATCATCATCAGCATCATCAGCATCATCAGCATCACCACCACCACCATCATCATCGTCAGCATCATCATCATCAGCATCATCAGCACCATCACCACCACCATCATCATCATCATCATCACCATCATCATCATCGTCATCATCAGCAGCATCATCATCCTGTCATCATTATCCCTCCGACCTACTCCAAATGGTCTCCTCCTCCTCCTTCTCCTCCTCCTCTTCCTCCTCCTCCTACACCTCCCTGCACTCCCATTCCCCACGGGCGGCGGCGCGCACGCGAGAGAGCACGGCGACGACGGACCAACGACGACTGACGACTGACAGCACGCCCACGACGGAGACGCCGCCGACGACGACGACAGACGAGGGCAGACGATGACGCCAGAGCGCAGACCGCAGACGACAGACGACGACGACCACCACGACGACGACAACGACGACGACGACGACGACGATGACGGGAAGAGGAGGATGAGCAGGAGGAGCATCGAGGACCGGAGAACGACTGACGAATGACACGCCACGGGATGACGTCCCCTGGCCCCAGGAGGCCCGTTTTGTCCTTTGGCCCCTGGAGGCCTGTTTCGGCCCCCGCAAGGCGCCCTGGATGAAACCGGGCCACGAACAAAAACGCAGGAGTCCTCCAGGAATCCTCCAGGGATCCCTCAGGAATCCTTCAGGGATCCCTCAGGAAACCTTCAAGGATCCTTGAGGAATCAGTCAGGACATCTTCAGGGATCCTTCAGGGATCCTTCAGGAATCGTCCAAGAATGCTACAAGAATCCCTGAGTAATCCTAGAGAAATCCTGAAGAATTCTTCAGGCATCCCTCAAGAATTCTTAATAATCTCCAGACATCCCAAAAGAATCGTTCAAACCCTATTAAGCTGAAGCAAGCTTACCCAGTTGCAAACCGGCGTTCGCCTCGTAGGACTCGCATGTCTAAGGGGAATCCTACACGTTGCGATCAGTCCCTTCCAAGTGGTTGTAATCGGTCCGAAGTGGTTCCTGAACGGTCCGAAGTGGTGGCGATCGGACTTATTATCCAAGTACCCCCCTTCTTTGAGCGATGGCCTCCAAGATAGCCCCGAGAGAGCCCCCGAGACAACAAAAATGGCCCGAACAGAGCCCCCAAAGAGTCCCAAAGGCATCCAAAATGGCCCCAAGAGGGTCCCCCACTAGGGCCCCTCACACGATGGCTCCAAGATGCCTCCAAGAGGCTCCCAAAGCGTGACTGCATGATGCTACACATCATGATCAGGGCAACTCGCCTGGTGATTGTTTTTCGACGGGCTGGTGGGGATACTTTTTTAGTCAGCGGGTCGCGGGCGAGCGCGCCGGCGGCGTGTCAGGTCAGAGCGGGCTACGCAGAGACTAATTAGGCAAAGGAAGCGCGGGAAAAACAAACAACTGGTGGGGATACACGAAGCGTAAACAGTTTGCCATACGGCGTAGAGAAGATCACAACAATCTCCGCCGCCGTGCCCTGAAGCACGGGCTGGAGTGTCCTCAGTTCCGTCGAGTCCTCAGGAGGCGGGATACAAAGGGGAAGGGTAGGGAAGCGGGGAACCAAGGGGACGAGGAGGGGGGGGGGGCCACCGTTGGCGATCATGGACATCAGGGTGGTCTTCCCCGCGCCGTTCCTGGGATGGGACCCAGGGCGCGCGGCAGCCCAGCGGGGGGGGGGAGGGAGAATGGATTGGGGGGCGGAGGGCGTCCAGCTCCTCCAGTTCCTCCTCCTCGAGGGAGGGAGGGAGGAGCAGGAGCAGGAGCAGGAGCAGGAGCAGGAAGAGCAGGAGCGGGAGGGATGGGGGATGTGTGGGAGGACAGAAGGGGGGAAGCAGCCGAGCAGGAGGAGGCTCGAGGACAGACGGGTGGAAGAGCAGAGAGGAAGAAGGATGGAGGAGGGGAGAATTGGCAGGACGGGAAGGAGTGGGGAAGGGAAGGAGGAAGGGGTGAAGAGGAGGGAGACAGCATGCGGAAAAGGAGGGAGGGGGACAAGGGCGGAGGAGGGAGGGCTGAAGAGGGGAACGCGGAGGAAGAATTAGGGAGGGAGGTAACAAGAAGGAGAAGGCGGACGGAAGGCGAGCCGAAACGGCAACGGTGGCAGCAGCTGGGACACGTGCGATCCCCTCTACGCAAGCTGGAGATGGCTGGATTCGCATGAACACCCAGGGGCCACGCGCTGGGCACGCATGCGGAAGCCCTGGGTCCTGGCCAACGGCAGGCCGAGCGCTGAAAGCACCCGTGTCCGCACGCGCACCGGGCTCTCACCAAGACAGGCCGCGTCATCTGCACAGCCGGCCCGTATCACACGGATGCGCGATAGGGATGCAAGGGCCGCGGACGCCCATTGCTCCAAACAAATCGCAGCGGGCGGTGTTGACTGTTTTCGGCCCCTGGGGGCCCTCACCAGGCCCGGGGACCGTCCAAAAACGACTCAGGACGAAAGCCGGCCGTGGGGAAGTGGTCCAGACCTCTGGGGCCCGCGCATCGGAAAAATTGGAGCAGCCTGATGTCTGGGTCCTCCCAGGCGAAGCCAGAACAGGGACAGTATCCGACAGGGATATACATCGGGAGTCCTTCAGAGCCAGCGGTTCTGGAGGATGCATCGGGCGCCGCGGCCTTCTATATAAGCGTTCCCGAGCGCTCCGAGAGCGTTCAGGAGCGCTCCAGAACAACGTATCCTTGTCCTCTAGCCCCGCCCAGTTATGCAATAGTCTGCTCCGCCTGCCAGGACCTCTCCCAGGGTGCGTTCTGACCAGAATTTCGAAGCGAATCCAGCGGTGGCGACGAGGGCCTCCTAGGAGGCCGCAAACGGGCCAAGGGTAGGGGTATATCAGTACCCTCTCCGATTCCGACTGACTGGAGCGGTGACGATGACGATGACGATGGCGATCGCCATCGCCATCGCCATCGCCATCGTGGCGTGTCCAGGAGCGGTCCCCAGCTCGGCGTCTTGGCCGCACGGCCGCGCCAGGAGGGCGGCGCCTCGGCAGGCCTCGAGCAAGACAAACCGCTGGGCAGGGCGAGGCCCGGGAATCGGTAGCCGGCGGCCTGCGGTGCTGCGCGTCCGGCGTGGACCCCTTCCGGAGCGCGTCTACGCTCGCTCGAGGGAGGCCGCCTCTTCACCTGGCGTCAGGTCGGGCACGTCCCCCCACAGGCGGGCAATCGAAGATACTCCACAAAAAAAATCAAATATAGTAGAGAAATCGTCCTCAGACTATCTTTCAAACTATTCTTCAACATGCCTCCAGTAGAGGGACAGGCCCGATTTAAACTTAGCGGGCGAAGAACGGTATAAAATGAACTGCTCCATCACCGGAGGCGCCTGTCCCAGAGCAGCTAAAAAAAATTTCATATCCTGACGTGCCACCGTAGGGGTATGGACTTTCCAGCCGCTCCAGGACGGGCGCCCACTACGACGAGAAGGTTTATGGGGTACCGCTCTTCGCCCATTAAGTCACTCGGGGGAGCAACCGGGGGGACGGGCGAGCAGCCTTCGGTGGCAACTCATGTGAGCCTCCCATGCCATCTTGCTGCCTCTTGCGAATCGACGCTGCCCGACGCCAGTCGACACTAATCGACGCGAGTGGACGCTAAACTGACGCTGATCAACGCTCAATCGGCACTCTCCCATGGACTGCCGGGCACCAGGGCACGCTCATGAACTCTACAGGCGGCATTGCGAGGACGCACGCGAGTGACCTGCTACCGAAACAGCGGGGCGGGGGGGGACGGTAATGGCAGCTGCGGCGCGGACACACCGCAGAACGCGTGGCCCCTGCATCACCGCGCGGCGCCTGCGGGCAGGACACACCGCAGAGCGGCACCGCGGGTGCTCGCGGCACCGCGGGTGCTCGCGAACGCCACGACATGGCTGTGAGCACCAACGCACGCGTGTGAGCGGCTTTCGGTCGTTACCCTCCATCGGCGGCGAGCGAGGGGGGCAAGTGTGGGCGAGAAGGCCTTCTCAGAAGCTGGCGGGGCTTCTGAGAAGCTCTCCGGCCTTCTGAAAGGTTTTGCTGCGTCTTCGGGGAACGCCCAAAATGCTTCTCAGGAGGGCCTGGGGACTTCCGAGCCTTCTGAGAAGGCCCGCCCCTTCTCACTTCCCCTCGGCCCCGCCGCCGAGTCAAGGGAGGGGAAGGGGGTCTGCATGCGCTTGCGCCCTGGAGGTAATAAGAAGGGCCATGCCTTGCGAGAGAATCGAGGAGTGGCCAGCTGGGCGGGCTCGCCAAGGGGGGGGGGGGGGGGGGCGCGTCCGATGGGGAACGTCCTGGAGGACACCAAGTCCTGGCCTTGGCGGCGCGCACAAGTGGGTAGGGGGAGGGGGGGAGGCTTCTTCGAAGGAGGCTGCTTCTTAGAAGGCGCCAGCCTCACATCTACATGTCATCTACAGGCAAGGCCCGCGTCTTCTATGAAGCAGCCTCCTTCAGAGAAGCCTTCCCCTCTTCCCCTGATTACCCCCCTTCTGCGCGTGGCTGATGGTCCCTGGAACATCCTCCAGAGCCCATCTGCTCCATCCCGGGCCAGCGTGTTGACGGCCCCTGGGCCCAGGAAGAGCCATACAAGAGCCCGAAACCAAAAGAAACTCCAGGACCCCTCTTCCTCCATGCTGAACCCATAGAACAAAAAACATAAACATCGGAAAGAGGAGGAAGAGGAAACAGGAGGAGCAGGACGAGGAAAAGGAAAAGAGGAGGATGAGGAGGACGGAGATCCGCACGGACTTCTTGGATCGGCGTTGGACCAACCTTCTTGGCGCGTGGAGCGCGCCAGGGGCAGCGGCGGAGGCGCCGCCAGGACCAGCGCCGATCCCAGAAATCTGCGCGGACCTGCGAAAGTTTGTGTTTACGCCGCCTGTTGTTCGTCAACCAGAGAATGCTCACACTCCCACGGCGTCAGGCGGGGATGTAAACCCACAAGCCGCCCGGGGACAGGCGCCGCCGATGACGCAAGGGGCCCCTCTCCTTGACGCCACACAGAAACTAGTAACAAGCACCGCTTGTCATGCAGGATTAACCAGCATGGAATCGTGAAATCGGACCGAGTCGGATTGTGCGTCGGATCGGACTGCATCGGCACAAAAGTCCAAATCGCACTGGTTCGACGGAGGGCTCCTCATCACCTTCGGCCTCCAGGGGCCTCACCAGGCTCCAGGACCGTCAAAATACAACTCGGGAAGGAAGGCCGGTCCTGGAGAAGTGGTCTAGACATCCGGGGGGCCACTGTGGGCTCGTGTCGTGACAACTTGCGTTGGCGGCGCGCACAAGAGAGTGGGGGGAGGGGGGAAGGCTTCTTAAAGGAGGCCACTTCTTAGAAGGCGCCAGTCCTACATCCACAGTACAAGGTCCGCCTCTTCTAAGAAGCAGGGGTGCTTCTAAAAAGCCTCCACCCCCCTTCCCCTACCCTTAGGTCGAGCATGTCCTCCTACAGGCGGATTTTGGACGAACGATAAGTATCCCAGTGCGACCCTACCTAGGAGTTGGAGCCCTTAGGAAAGCAGCATTAGTAGTAACAGTAAAGCTAAGCTAAAGCTAAGCCAAAGTTAAGCTAAAGCTAAGCTAAAGCTAAGGTAGCGATAAGCTAAAGCTCAGCTAAAGTTAAGCTACACATAAGCTAAATCTAAGCTAAAGCTAGGAGGTAAAGCTAAGAGGTAAAGCTAAGCTAAAGTTAAGCTGGAGCTAAGCTATAGATAAGCTAAAGCTAAGCTGACGCTAAGGTGACGCTAAGCTAAACATAAGTTAAAGCTAAGCTAAGGCTAAGCTAAAGCTGAGCTAAAACTAAGGTAACATTAAGGTAAATCTAAAGCTACAGCTACAGTTAAGCTAAAGCTAAGGCACAGCTAAGTTTAAACTGCGCTAAAGCTAAGATAAGGCTAAGACAAAGCTAAGCTAAAGCTAAGCTGAAGCTATGCTGCGCTATGCTATGATATGCTATGTTATGCTGAGCTATGCTATGCTATGATATGGAATGATTGGCTATGCTGTGCTATGCTTTGCTGTGCTAATGCTGCGCTGCGCTATGCTGCGCTGCGCTAAGTGAAGGTAAGCTAAGCTAAGCTATGCTAAGCTAAGCTAAGCTAGGATAGGCTAAACTAAGCTAAGCTAAGCTAAGCTAAGCGAAACTAAGCTAAGATGAGATAAGCTAAGCTAAGCTAAGCTAAACTAAGCTAAGCTAGGCTAGGCAAGGCGAAGCTAAGCTAAGCGAAGCTAAGCTAAGCTAAGATGAGATCAGCTAAGCTAAGCTAAACTTAGCTTAGCTAAGCTAAGCTGGGTGAACCCAGGGGGCGCAACTGGGGGAACCGCGGGGCGGATACTTGGGGAACCGCCCGGGGCGGGTTCCACTGCCCGGCCCTTTAAGCATACCGAGAAAGAACTCTCCTAGGCAGAGCCTAGGTAGGGACAAAAATGCCAAAAATACCCGCCAATAGTCATGAATAGTCGAAACATCGTCCCCTGACTATCTTGTGGCCATTTTGGAATCTTCCTCCTGTAGAGGGACAGGCCCGACTTCACCCTGCCCCCCCCCTCCTGCGCGTGGATGGACTGGGCACACGCTCCTGCCACACCGTGCGGATCGCTGGGCCCTGGGAGCGAGAGCGCGGCGCCCCCGCAAGCAGCGCGCGCCGTGTGACCTCGGGCCCGCTCCCGGGGCACCCGGGCGGCACTCTCCCCCTCGAACACCCGCGCGGGGGGGCGGCCGCTCCGCCGACGCGCCGGCACAGCACGGGCCCACAGGCCTCGGAAGGAAACAGCGAACACTCCTGCCACATTCGTCTGTCCACGCCTGCCCCTCCTCCCAACCTCGACCGCAGTTTTCCCCCGCGTGTGCCGCCAAATTTGAGTTTGGGAGGGAGGGGGAGTGTGCAGTGAATGTGTCCCTCTACCGTAGTGCACAGGGGCAGTCTCAGAGCAAGCGCAACAGAAGCTGGGGCAGAAGCCCTGTGCCAAGCAAAGAAGCTCGGGGAGACACCGACCCAAGTCAATGCAGACTCGGGTCGGTCGGGCTTTCCAGGATCCTGCACGCAAGCCCGGGTCAATGCACCATTGGCTCTGCAGGATCCTGTAAGATCCGGCGCTCTGGCTGACCCCCGTTTTCAATGACCCCCGTCTCTTGAGCCCCGAAATGCTGGCTCACCGTGAAGGTACCGGGGTTCGCGCCACCTCCCTCCCTCCAGCCCCTCCCTCTCGCAGCCGCCCCACGCCTCCTCGATGCAGTCCCAGTTCGAGGCGGCAGAAGAACCACCGTCAGAATAAGCACCCCTATGAGCGAAGCCCCGTCGTAAACGCAACGAACAAAGTGAATCGAAGAGGCAGACACGCCCACGAGTGTTTGGTAAGCGCAATGCACGGGGTCGGGGTGGTTCTTCCTCCCACGAAATTCAGGATGATCCAAGCGCGGCTCGCAATGGGACTCCAGGGACTCGCGTCAGGTATCTGCGCAAGATCCCTCTCGCTGGACGACTCGCAGTGGCGGCTGGGGGTCCTGGAGATGCAGAGGACAAGCGAAGGAGATAGCGGATCCCCGCACGCAGACTCCCTTTGGTGGCGGACACAGACTGTTCTGGCCTTCGAGACTGGATTGTGAGAGCGGCGCTCGAAACTGCTCTGGCCTCCAAGAATATTCTGGACCTCGGGCCCGTACCTATATAACTCTGGCGAGCAACGCGAGCCAATCCAACGAAGACAGTACAATATGGCACCAAATGCGTGAGTAACCCGTGCTACTCACTCCACAACAAGCGGTGCGACTCTGGAAGCTAAGCGTCCCATCCTGAGAGGGAGGTTCGTCCTCAGATAGTTTCGAAGGCCACCCGGATTGCGCAGCCATCCCCAAACAGCACAAAGTTCTTCTCCACTTTATCACTGACCGTGGTATCTAGGACCTCCCCATCACCTGATGCGTTGGGCACGCTCTCAGGCGCATCTGAGTTCCGTCTTGCATTATCCAGATCCTGCGGCGGCAAGGCTCCGTCTGCATCATTATCAGAACCAGTCTCGGCCTTGCTCGACGAAGCGCCAGTGGCATCATCATCGCCATCATCATCATCGTCATCGTCATCACCATCATCAGAGCTGTCTTCCTCCGACGCTTGCTCGTCCTCATCGCCACCGTGTCCTGCATCTGCAGCGTCGTCCTCCGCAAACACAACGCGCAATGGTCGCCTGCCTTCTGCCACCAGATGTTCGCCGGCCTCACCAGGCGCACACGAAGAAGGGAGCGCAAACAGCTCGGCAGCCTCCCGCTCGCTCAGGGCACGCAGGTAGCCTGCTGCATTGGTCAAGATCATCCTCTGGCTGGCCATGTACGCCCGAGCACAGGCCTGCCGCCTGGCCGGGCGCGAAGTGCCCGAAAGACGTGCCGTGGCCGGCGTCTGCAGACTGGCGCACTGCCGCTCCAGCGCTTCCGCCAGCCACGACCCTGGGCCCGCGTGCGCTCCCTGGCCGTGCAGTGCTGCAACCAGGAAGGACACCACCGTCACAAGAGCCTCTGGCAGCTGCTGCCTGACCCCTGCACCGGGAACTGCACCGACGTCTTCCAGCAGGAACGGCCCCACTCGCAGGGCGGCTTCGTCACGCCGGCCTGCCTCGTGGTGCACCACGGCGGCGGAGTCCAGGGACTTCGCGAGTCGTGCTGCCTGGCGCAGGTGCTTGAGGGGCCCTTCACAAAGCAAGACCAGCTCAACTCGGTTGTGCTCGGAGTTGTTGTCCAGCAAGAAGCCATGGTTGAACAACCATTCCTCATCGGACTTAGGCCCGTAGTTGATCCACAGCTGCTCTCCAACGGCTGCCGTCCTGGGCGTGTCGCTGGGCATACGCAGGGATACGCCAGTGCCTGCTCGTCCGATCAACCATTCCATGTTGGCACCTCGCTTATGGTTGAAGGAATCGATGCCGGGCAGCAGAGCACCGGGTGCACTGTCACCTACAAAGCCCTTGCTTTTGGTTGGGCAGTCTGCTCCTGCCAGGAAGCGGGGAAACGCGCGACTCGCCCACAGAGACCTTGCCCACAGCAACCCTGGCAAACTGAACACGTGAGGGGGAAACATCTCCGGGCAAGCTGTAGTGAGCGGCTTCACGTGCACGTCAAAGAGCCGTGCAATCATTCGCTGCTCACTGCGGGCTGCCGCCAGCAAGTTGCTGCCGCATAGTTCCGCCAACTCCTCCTCGGACCACCACAGTGGGTCATCGTATTCAGCTGGGCAAAGCCGAACGTAGACATGGTGAGGCGACCTGTTGTCGAGTCGAGCATGAATCAAGTAGAGCCAAATCCGCACACGAATCGGCATGATCAATGGCCCCAGAGATCCAATTAAAGAAGGCAATTGGGAATATCGGGGGTGATCCAGGGCCTTGAGACCAGCACCTATCCGCGCAGCAAACCACGGCTCGCAGGCCACAGACTTCGCGGTGATGCAGAGCGAGAACGGCACCTGGAGCACCGTCTCCCCGGGGAGGAGCTCTCGCCCGGCAAAGGCGCCAATGCCAAAGTCACAGCGCTGGAAAAGCAGGCCGCAGGTCGCCGCTCCCGTGAACCCCGCGGTCCAGCGCACGAACTCCTCCAGCCTCTCGGCCTCGCTCTCGGAGCCCGCGGTGGCTCGGGAAGGCCCGGCGCCATCTCCCTCTGTCTTCCTCGGCCCCGCGCACGCGCCAGCTGCACGCAGGAGTGAAGGGTGACAGTGGTGGGTCCTCGTTTTGAAGAGACGCTCCCCGCGTCTCCTCCTCCCGCTGCCCCCCCTCCCAGTGGGGGTGGCCACATGCGTCCGCCACACCAAGTATAGCGCTTCGTGGCCCCATAGGGGGCCCCACCTAAGGCCCCAGTGGGGGTGGCCACATGCGTCCGCCAAACCCAGTACAGCGCTTCGTGGCCCCATTGGGAGCTCCACCTGCGGCCCCAGTGGGGTGGCCACATGCGTCCGCCACACCCAGTACAGCGCCTCGTGGCCCCATAGGGAGCTCCACGCAAGGCCCCAGTGGGGGTGGCCACATGCGTCCGCCACACCCAGTATAGCGCTTCGTGGCCCCATAGCATAGGGAGCTCCATCTGCGGCCCTAGTGGGGGTGGCCACATGCGTCCGCCACACCCAGTGCAACGCTTCGTGGTCCCATACGGAGCTCCACCTAAGGGCTCAGGTGGGGTGACCACATGCGCCCGCCAAACCCAATACAGCGCTTTGTGGCCCCATAGGGAACTCCACCTAAGGGCTGAGGTGGGGTGGCCACATGTGTCCGCCACACCCAGTACGGCGCTTCGTGGCCCCATTGGGAGCTCCACCTAAGGTCCCAGTAGGGGTGGCCACATGCGTCCGCCACACCCAGTGCAGCGCTTCGCGGCCCCATAGGGAGCTTCACCTGCGGCCCCAGTGGGGGTGGCCACATGCGTCCGCCACACCAAGTATAGCGTTTCGTGGCCCCATAGGAAGCTCCACCCAAGGCCCAGTGGGGGTGGCGACATGCGTCCGCCACAACCAGTATAGCGGTTCGTGGCCCCAAAGTGAGCTCCACCTAAGGCCCCAGTGGGGGTGGCCACATGCGCCCGCCACACCCAGTACAGCGTTCCGTGACCACATGAAAAGCCCCACCTCCAGCCCCAGTGGGGGTGGCCACATGCGTCCGCCACACCCAGTACAGCGTTTCGTGGCCACATCAGAAGCTCCATCTAAGGCCCCACTGGGGGTGGCCGCCACACCCAGTACAGCGCTTCCTGGCCCCATAGGAGGCTCCAATTAAAGGCCCAGTGGGGGTGGCCACATGCGTCCGCCACACCCAGTACAGCGCTTCCTGGCCACATAGGGAGGCTCCACCTAAGGCCCCAGTGGGGGATGGCCACATGCGTCCGCCACACTCAGTACAGCGCTTCGCGGCCCCATAGGGAGCTCCACGCAAGGCCACAGTGGGGGTGGCCACATGCGTCCGCCTCACCCAGTACAGCGTTTCGTGGCCCCATAGGAAGCTCCACCCAAGGCCCTAGTGGCACCGCCCTCATGCGTCCCCCGCCCATTACGGCACGTCCCTCACGCGCTTCGTGGCCCCATAGGGAGCTCCACCGAAAGCTGTACCCACAACGCGTTACTCACAACTGCATATGCTAGGGTCCTTCGCCAACATATGTGTTGCTTGATTTGTTTCACTCCCAACCTTCCTGTGATGCTGGGCCCTCGTTCTGAAGAAACGCTCCCCGCGTCTCCTCCTCCTCCTCCCGCTGCCCCCCCCTCCCAGTGGGGGTGGCCACATGTGTCCGCCACACCCAGTATAGCGTTTCGTGGCCATATAGGGAACTCCACCTGCGGCCCCAGTGGGGGTGGACACATGCGCCCGCCACAACCAGTACAGCGCTTCGTGGCCCCATAGGAAGCTCCACCTAAGGGCCCAGGTGGGGTGGCCACATGCGTCCGCCACACCCAGTACAGCGTTTCCTGGCCCCATCGGAAGATCCACGCGAGGCCCCAGTGGGGGTGGCCACATGCGTCCGCCACACCCAGTGCAACGCTTCGTGGCCCCATACGGAGCTCCACCTGCGGCCCCTGTGGGGGTGGCCACATGCGTCAGCCACGCCCAGTACAGCGTTCCGCGGCCATATAAGAAGCTCCACCTGCGGCCCCAGTGGGGGTGGCCACATGCGTCGGCCACAACCGGTACAGCGCTTCGTGGCCACATAAGAAGCTCCACCTGCGGCCCCAGTGGGGCTCTCCACATGCGTCCGCCACACCCAGTACAGCGCTTCCTGGCCCCATTGGGAACTCCACCTAAGGCCCCAGTGGAGGTGGCCACATGCGTCCGCCACAAACAATACAACGTTGTGGCCCCATACGGAGCTCCACCTGCGGCCCCTGTGGGGGTGGCCACATGCGTCAGCCACGCCCAAATCAGCGTTCCGTGGCCACATAAGAAGCTCCACCTGCGGCCCCAGTGGGGGTGGCCACATGCGCCCGCCACACCCAGTACAGCGTTTCGTGGCCCCATACGGAAGCTCCACCTCCAGCCCCAGTGGGGGTGGCCACATGCGTCCGCCAAACCCAGTACAGCGCTTCCTGGCCCATAGGGAACTCCACCTCAGGCCCCAGTGGGGGTGGCCACATGCGTCCGCCACACCCAGTACAGCGCTTCGTGGCCCCATAGGGAGCGCCACCTGCGGCCCCAGTGGGGGTGGCCACATGCGTCAGCCACACCCAGTACAGCGCTTCGTGACCCCATAAGGAGCTCCACCTAAAGCCCCAATGGGGGTGGCCACATGCATCAGCCACACCCAAGACAGCGTTTCGTGTCCCATAGGGAGGGAGCCAGCGGCACCCACAACGCGTTACTCACAACTGTATATGGTTGGGTCCTCTGCCAGGATTTAATGGTTTAATGCCAGATTTGCTTGTTCTTTCTTTTTGGGTGACATTTGGTGCGCGGCTCTGGGGCTCTAGGGGGGCGGGGGGGGCCGAGGATCCAAGCGCGCAGGCCAGTGCTGGGGGGGCCCTGTGGACCCGCACCAGGGGTCACCCCAGCGAAGGATGACACTCTTGCGTGTGGCCAAACGAGGGGGCGGCGCGGGACCCCCCATCGCTCGGACGTCCCTTCCCCGTGCTTTTGTTCGGTTTCGAGCGCTTAATGCTTCGCAGGACGGTGAAGATGCTCCTCGATGGCCCTCGCCGAGGAGAAGAAGACCCCCCCAAAAAAACGACGCCCGCACGATGTCAAGGGGGAGGAGGGGGGGGGGCTTCCAAGAGGGCTGGCGGCGTCTCAGAAGAAGCCCCTGCCCTCTCGAGAGGCCGGCAAGAAGAGCTCCGCGCCACTCCACGAGAGGCGGCCTGCCCTCCTCCCAGAACCCCGACGCCATGACTTTTTCATGACGTCGACACTCAGAAGATTCGACCTATTCCCCAGGCCCGGTTTTTCGTCCCGAGTCCTTTATT
>CAUYUJ010016913.1:245316-250316 GCA_963575745.1 Prorocentrum cordatum
GACTCCCGGGATCTGGGGCTTTGGAACCCTCCGGACGGGCCTCGAAGCGGCCCCCCGGGCCTTGCAGGGCGTTTTGACAAGCCTTCGCAGCACACCTGGGGCGATCAGGGGGGTCATCGGAGACGTCCCAGAGACCCCCAAGACAGCACAAGAGCGCTCCAAGAGTGACCGACGTGACCTCAAGATGGTCCAAGAGGCCTCCAGGACGGCCCCAACGAGGCCTCCAATAGCACTCCCAAGAACGCCCCAAGAGGCAAAACTCATCAGTTTTCTGTTGGTTTTTGGTGAATTTTGGGGTTCTCCTCTTTTCGGCTTCCCGACGCTCCAAGACGGCGGTCTTCTGGGCGTCTGAAGCCGCCCGGGAGGCTCCAAAATCGCCCCACAAACATCCGAAAGGGCTTCCAGGCAGTCCGAGAGAGCCCCAAAACGGCACAACACGGGTCCAAGTTGGCCCTCAGGGAGCCCCATGGCGGCCCAAGATGGCCCCTAGACACCCTCCGAAGCATTCCAAATCGTGACCCGGTCGTTCAGGGAGACCGCGGTTGGAGGCAGGGTGGCCCGAGGAAGCCCCCAGAGGCCCCCAGAATACACCCAGGAGGTCACCTGAAAGCATTAAGAAAGCCTGAAACAACTTTTGTGAGGCCCCCAGAGGCTCTCCAAGGAGGAGCCTCCGCAATAAAGAGCTGAGGAGGATGGGGAGAATGCGCAGGGTATGGCGAAAATGAGGAAAAGAAGCATGGAGGAAGGATAACGAATCACATTATCATAGCGGGGATGCCGGAAAAGGCAACACGGAGTTATCGCTAAATTGTCGGCTTGACCTTCCTGCCATTTCCGCCTGCGTACCACACTTCCAGGACCAAGGTGCATGGCGCGAAGCGCCACTGCAGTCTTGTATATATATATATATATATATATATGTGTATATATATATAAATATGGCGGCTCGGGATGATGTCTCAGGCGCCGCGGTCTTCTCAGAGCGATCCCGAACGCTCTGAAAGCGGCCCTGCACGCTCTGGAGCGGGTGTATCCTCGTCCCAGCCCCGCCCGATTCGGACGCCCCAAATGGGTACCGAAAAAATTGGCACGGTGCCCAACGACAAACGTTGCCCCAAAGCAACAGCGGCCGCTGTGGGGCAGGCGGCCGTCTGCCTCAGATGGACACAGGCCGCGGCGACGCCGACAGCGAGTGCTGTTCAAAATGAGCAGGCGCTGCTGCCGGTCTTTGTACCCATGCTTTCCGTACCCGTTCCGAGCGCCCCGATCCGACAAATGCCTCCGGGATGCAGGTATGAGCGCACGGGCTCGCGAATGGGGCTGTTTCCCGGGAGTGCCCCGACCTCGCCTGGGGCATCTGAGGGCCCGTTCTAGCCCCTCCGGCGACGCACCGTCTGGTGGCGGGCTCGTCACCAGAAGGTCTTGTCGGCTACAGCCGAGCGTGTGGCCAGGGAAAGTCTAACGCAAGAGATCTGGGCCAGCTTCCCGGACGTGTCTTAAAACAAGCCTGGGCCAAGTTCGGTCGTCGACGCTGGATGAGCGAAGGAGCTCAAGAAGCTGGGCTAACTTTCCAGCAAGCTGGTTCAGAAACGTTTGCCCGACTTTTCGGGAGGAGGCTTCTTAATCATATGCTCGAACGCACTTGCAAGAGTGGCCCTAGGCAAGAGTGACCTTTGGTACGTACGCGGCTTTAGGAACGGGGGGCGGGGGGGAAGGGGGAGGCAGACCCAAGCGCGCAAGCCGCTGACATCGCATCGCTCTCAGCGATCGGGGGACATTAGTGGGGCCTGCACCAAGGGTCACTCTAGTCTAGCGTGGGGTCACTCTTACGTGCAGCCGATGTCATTCCCCGTGATTATTGCCGCGACTCGAGGAAGCCTGGCTCCAGCGGCATGTCTGGACGATTAGTGCACCCCTGGAATCGGCGAGGCGCAGCTGCTGGAAAGCACCCCGAAACAGAAAAACGACAGAAAACATTCAGGAACGTCGAACACGCGCAGCCGAGCGCTACTTCCCGCGCCCTGCGCCAGTCACCCGCCAAAGGACGGAACAACCTTGGCCCAACTGACTAGAGCGTGAGGCGGTCAACCCGTCACGATTGGGAACTCGAGCCTCCCAGGGAGCGATACTACGCCACGTGGTGCGCTGCCCGAGCGCCGAGCAGGTTCGCCGCAGCCAATGATGGAAGGGCAGGGTCACGAGACCGGCGCCAATGCAGCGCACCACGTTTGGACTCCTTTCAGGGCCCGCTCCAGCGCGCTACGGTGCACGAGTTCTTCCGAATCTCGGCAGGCCGAACAATGCGAACCATAACGCTCCTGTACGCCGCCGATACCGCCGCCGCCGCCCACGACGGCAGCGCGGGCACGCCCTCGGATCGCGGGAGCGATCAGCGTCGAACCGACCGATCAGGTCGGGTCGGAACGCGCGTCGGGTTGGGCCGCACCTGCAGTGGAGTCGGAACCTACTCGCATCGACCGCGCCGCGAAGCACGGCGGCGCCGTGCGGGAAGCCTCGGGGCACGCATCGGGCCGTCGGAACCTCGAGGCCGCTGCCGATCGGGCCGGCCCACGTCGGCACCACAGCCGCATCGACCGGACCGGCGCGGGCCCTGCACTTCGGCGGGCCAGCGGCCGCGGCGGCGCCGGCCGATGGGGCCCGCCATGGCGAGGCACGGGGCGGTCCTGCCCACCACGCCGTAGCGGTGGCCACGGCGCAGGTCCAGCGTGGCGCTCTTGAGGAGGATGTTGCCGCCGCCGTACATCATCATCAGGTTGTCCACGTGCACCAGGGAGTCCTGCCGCCGGGAGGGGGGCCCAGGCCTTCCCGCGCTGGAGAAGAAGCACGGCGCGCTGTTGTTGCAAAACAAAAATCGGCATGCGGATGCCCTGCGGGTGCCCTCGGCAGGCCCTGGGACCGCCCACGAAGGGCTCGAGATGAGAAGCTGGTCCCGGGGAAGGGGTTCAGCCCTCTTGGAGGCCACGCCATCCAAAGATCACGACGTCGGGGATCTGGGGGCCTGGGGAGGAGGGGGGAGAGGGGCTGGTGACGCAGCGCTGGATCCAAACGTCTTGACGTCTCAAACGCTCCCTTCCGCCGCGCCTGCCGCCGAGCCTCCGCCGGCGAACCCGCCGCGGGATCTCTCAGCCTCCGCGGCGCCGGCCTCTCGGCCGGCCTCCCGTTTCCGCCGGCCTCTCCTGCGAGGGCGAGAGGAGCCGAGGGCGAGGCCCTTCCCCTTGAAAGCAGGGACCGGCCACCGCTGCATTCCTGCAGGCCTACCACGGCATGATCTCAGATCCCCCAAAATGTTCCCATAACAAAAGCAGTGCTCTCAGAAGAAAGACCCGATGCGTTGAGACAGGGCAGTCTCGGCCAGAAATGCTCGAAGACCAGGTCGTGCAAACGATCAGGGCGAGGGCTCGCCTGCTGCGGGTGCCTCGTGCGCCTCCGCGGTGGCCCGGCCGACGCCGCCTCGGCCTGGCCACCGCGAAGGCGCACGAGGCACCTCGGAGAGGTGGGGGCACAGCGCAGCAGGTGGGGGGGGCGAAGGCACGCGCAACGGGCGCTGGCGACGAAGGCACGCGTGGTCTGGCCCGTCCTTGTCTGCTCCCGCGCTCGCGGCACCGGCTTTGGCCACCTCGTCCACCACCCCGTCGAAGACCGCGTCCAGCGCTGGGGCGATCCTCGGGGCAGGGAACTGCCGGGCCACTGTCCGATGAGGGCATCTCTGTGCACCGGCACCACCGCCCTGGAAGGGTCTACACACCATCCCGAGGGCAAGGATGGCCCTGGCCAAGCATGGCGATGGTGTCTTGATGTCTTATGCGGATGAGGGCCCCTTCCCCTTCTCTTCCCGTTGCTGCTGCTGCTCCTACAGCTGTTTCGTCGTCCGTGTCGTCGTCGTCGTCGTCGTCGTCGTCGTCGTCGTCGTCGTCGTCGTCGTCGTCGTCGTCCTCGTCGTCGTCGTCGTCGTCGTCGTCGTCGTCGTACTCGTCGTCCTCGTCGTGCTCGTCGTCCTCGTCGACCTCGTTGTCCTCATCGTCCTCGTCGTCGTCGTCTTCCTCGTCGTCCTCGTCGTCCTCGTCGTCCTCCTCCTCCTCCTTCTCTTCGTCCTCCGCCTCCTCCTCCTCCTCCTCCTCCTCCTCCTCCTCCTCCTCCGTGTTGTCATCATGATCCCCCCCTCGTCCTCCTCCTGCCCCCACCTCCGCGTTGGAAGAGCCCCTGCCCCAGCGGAAACAAAGGAAATCCGAAATGCAATGGAATCAAGTGGGCGGCAAAGAACTTCCGAGATGAGACACTTGGAGAGGCATGGGTGGCACATTCTGTCTGTGACCTCTCTTGCTGCCACACAACTTCGGATGTCCACGGGTGACACAGCTGGCTCGTGTAGGCGATCGGCAACTCGAGTGTTGCCGATCCCCGCGGCCCAACATGCTTGCCAAGCACAAGGTAGTCCATTAGAGATGTCCCAGCAGGAAGGGGACGCGGGAGAGGGACAACGGAAGCTTTGCAAAAACAAGCCCTCCTCCTCCCTGTCGCACCGCGCTGGCCCTGGATTTTCCAAGCACTTCTTCCACCGAAGGGCTGTCACCTGCTCATCGGAGCAAACTTGGCTGGCGCTCCGAAGTTCGGCGGCCGACCGTCGCAGACTCGTCACCGCCTCGTGTGCTGGCTGGCGCTTCCGGCATTCCCCCCGAGGCTCCCCGTCTTCTCCTCATCGCCACCTCCTGCGTTGACCAGCGCTTCAAAGTTTCGCCCAGTGGCCGCCAACCGCCTGGCTGCTGGCGCTTCTGCGGTCTGCGTCCGGTGACCGCCCTTCGCCGAGCGTCGCGGCCCCGTTTCGCCTACAACCTGAAAGCCTGCGACCACGATCACTACTACTACGCCTACGGCCACTTTAACACAAGGCTACTGTGAACACTAGATCTCCACTCCGACGACGACGACGACGACGAAGACGACGTCGACACCGACGGCGACGACAACAACTACTATTACGG
>CAUYUJ010016914.1:0-60000 GCA_963575745.1 Prorocentrum cordatum
AGATGGGCGAGCCTGTCCTCCATGGCTGCGAACTTTGACTCGACCGTGTTGACGCGCTGGGCCTGCTTGTCAAGGTCTTGGCGCAAGAGACGAATATGCCGATTGAATTTCTCCTCATACTGGTCAAGGAGGGGCCCCGTAGCTTTGACCAAAGCGCACGGGAGGGTCTCGTTGAGAGTGGCCATGGCCTTCGCAGCGAGCTCCTTGAGCGCCTGATCCTTCAACTCTTGCAGCGAGCACTGGGCCCGCGGGTCCAGAAGGGGGCCAGCTTGACCATGATCATTGGGCGGTCCCTCAGGCGTAGCACAGGGGCCACTCTCGAAGTCCATCGATTGCACACCGTCACGACGTCCTTGAGATGGGAACGTAGCCACGTCTTGAGTGTTGCCGCCCCAGCCGCCCAGCAGGTTGGCGACAGCAGGAACTTGTCCCGACGTACCAAGCACCCCAGATCTTGTACGAGGGCTAGCCGATCCTGCAGGAGGGGTGGCCACTTAAAAAACTTCAGGATGGGCTTCACCTGGGGCTTGAGCATTCCGAAGTTGGCGCTGTTGTCCACGAGGGTCGTCGATGGACGCAGCAGAACACAAATCAGACCGAGGAGAAGCAATCCGATGCGGACGCCGCTCACCATCGCTCTTCTTGCGGTCCCGCTTCTCCTTGGTCGAGTGCCGCGCGACACTCCTGCTGCCCGAGCGCGCGCCATCAGCACCCATGCGGTGCGGGCGTGGGAATGGGAAGACGGGCGCGTTATCTGCCGGGCACAAAGTGCCTTGCCCGCCGCGGACTAGCGGCATCCGTTTGCCCCCCGCGGGAAACAAGCATCTTGAGCCAAAATGGCCACGGAGGAGGAGGAGGGGGATGAGGAGGAGGAGAGCGCCATCGACAGGGAAGGCGGGGGCCACGAGGTCCGCCGGCTCGACGACGCCCGCGTCGCCCGCGCCCGCCCCCTCACTCTTATCCGCAATTGCGGGGTGCTACGTATTTAGGCTCGGCAGTGCAATTCTCTAACACATTGAGTTTGGGAGGGCGCCGCCATTCATCAATGTGGATGGCACAAGTTTCAAACCACATGTGCGCAGCGCGGAGGAGAGATGACGGTTCAGAAGAGGAACCACGTTGCATTCCAACTGCTGTTTAAACTTTCAACTGTTTTGCCTTAGTATGTACTTCGCCAGCCCAACTGGCCAAAGGCGCGCTAATCTCCCCCGTAGCAAGTTCGCACCCTGTGTAATTCGCGTGCGCGGGGCGGCCCCTGGGAGCCCCTGGGCGAAAAGTATCCTGGCAGAGCCCCAGCAGGTTCAGAGATGGTCCTCGTCCCTGGCGCGGCTGTCGACGCCCCCAACAGCGCTCCAAAAGCGCTCCACCACATGCTAATCGGATCATGCCCCCTTCGATGCTTTACCCTCCCTCGGTCGGAAGAGCGCGGAGAATCCAAGGAGACCTCTCAGGACTTTCAAACCTGCATTGGCGACTTGTCGAACCATCTTCCGACATTTTGGGTTTGTCAAACGGAAGCTCTGAATTGATCTCGCTGATCCAATGGGCCGATCCTACAACGCTCCAAGAGCCCAGTAAGGCTCACGGCCTACCTTTGATGGGGTGAAGGCGCATGAGTAATCGCATGATGCCAGCGCAGTTTGAAAGGGGCTGGGAGGCCCGCCAACAGCTTCGCCTCAGGCGAAGCCGAGTTCCAGCTCGGTCGCATCGTAGTAGCGATAGTCTCAATGCAAGAGGGGATGCCATGTCAAGTAAAAGGGGATGCCTTTTAGCATCAATAGCGACAGTGTGCCTCGCGGTGAGGCACAGTCAAATCTAGGCGGCCGGCCGCTTGAGCCAAGAGGGCCGCGGACGCACGCTCGCTTCTGCCCCCTATGTCCCGCAGCTCGCTTCTGAGCCGGGGGGGGGGGGGGGGCGAAGCGCGCGCACGCCACCCATGTAGCAAGAACAGCTCAGCAGCTAACCGATGCAAAGACAGGAAAGGAGACGGGCCCAAAGGAGTTGGACCCGTCAGCGAGTTGCCTCGCGAACGTAGGACACACTCATCAGGCGGCGTCAGCACTTGATGTCTGGCCGGCCCGATATGGCGCATGCCTCCCATGACTTGTAGGAGCATTTCTCTGTCAATGCTCCCTTTTGTGTGTCCATCCGCAGTCATATCGCGGGTATAACACCACTGAATGCCATGCGCGATTCCGCGCTCCATCATCTGTCGCATCAAACTTATGTGTCCTGAAAGGGTGCACGCAGTCGGCTTCTTCAAGTCTTTGCTTGACAAGGACCTAAAGACATATCCAGCATCGATGGTCAAGGTGACCTTGATGCCCAGGCCATCCAACTCAAGTATGTCTTTCAACTGAGTGGGCGTGAGTGGCCCCGCCTGGAGGTCGTGCAGAGTCACAGTCGTGGGATGACAGTCCTCCAAATTACGGGCTGCTGCAAGTGTCTCTGCTGAATAGCTTGAGAGGACTTGCAAGCGGTGAGACTTGCAGTACGCATCAATCAAGTGAACGACAAGTTTGCCAGATGACGTGTTTCCACGTCGTAGCAGGTTTGCCCCTCGAATGCCACAGCCTTTGACGTCGTCGTCGGCGTCTCCACTCAGGCGTCGGTAGCCTGAGTCGCCATGTAGGTCGACCTCGCCCGTGGGGTTCATCGCCTGGTAGATGATCTCCCTCGGGCAGTCCTGTAGCTTTCTGGTGATCGCGTTCAGTCGTCGCACTTGAATATTGGTCGGTTCTTGGACACGTAGACCATCAACCAGATCTGGGTGATCAATGCGTACGCCAGCGGCCAGCGCACCTCTGAGGCTGACGAGCATATCTGCCACCATCTTGGTCGCTTGAGCGCCAGCGCCAGCGCCGGTCAATTCAGGATGTTGTATAGGACGGAGTTGTTTAATGTATTCATCTTGATCCAAAGTGACATTGCCGTCCTCATCCCTGGTGTACCTCACAGCACAGTTCGTATATGTGTGCTTGTTGAGTTCACACTTACCAAAGGTATCCCCAACGCGTTTGACATACTTGTCAATAGTGTCCTCAGTCCCGGCCATGTTAATGTCACCAACATGTTTGGCCGTGAGCAGGTTGCTGCTCGTCTCGAACTCCTCGTCGTAATACGTAGGTCGGAGGCCAAATCCTCTGGTGGTTCTCCTGAGCTTAAGTGAGAAAGCCCGCGGGGCGTCCTTAGTGCCCGTGCCCGGTTTCAAGCGCTGCAAACAGTGCCTTGACTCGTCGTAGTTCTCAAATCCTGGAAGAGCACGGAGCACAGTTGCCGATCCAGGCGGCAACGTAAATCACACCACACGTTCCTTTTCACCAGTTGCCTCAGCGAGTCCTCGATAGGTCAATCCCTTTAGGAAGGCCATGCTGATGTCCAGGGAAGCAATCACTGTTTCTTGCACGCTGCCGTGCTGGCAAGTAACCTCTGGCTTGACCTTCTGGCTGTTCCCGAAAATGTTTCTACGTCGAAAGCTTCTAGGTCCATGAAGCCTCGAAATACCAAACGAAGTCGGATGGTGCGTTCCATCTCACCCGTCGTTTTAAACGAATTTCCATGTGTATACATATCCCGGAATCAAGATGTCCGACGTTTGGCGATCTCCTGCATCTTGAAGCATGCATTGTCGAACCATGTCTTGAGCTCAGAAAAAAAAAGCCTTCGACATGTTCTCGGGGCCCGCCTGAATACCAGCTTTAGCGAGGAGGTCGTCTTCCTTGACGGCCGCAGCTCGCTTTGCAGCGGCAGTAACATATACTCGCTTTGTGGTCACCCGATCGGCGCCCAACAGCATGTGTTGCTGCTCGGACAAGACTACCTTTGACATTTCTGTTGTAAAGCAGAGTTTTCGACGTAGGGACCATTTTCGTCAGAGTCGAGTCCGTAGCTGTCGTCTTCGACCATGGTGCACAGGGGAGCGTAGTACGTCTCCTCGGCATCGGGATCATGAGTGCGTCCCCACTTCGGCAGGTGTCCCCGCTGCTCATCAGCTACAGTGGTCAACGCACTCCGATCAGGATCCATCTCTGCGGGTACGGTAAAGAGGTTTTCTAATGGAGCTGCCTCCAACAATTCCTTTTACTCTCGCAACTCTGCGTACCATACCTCCATGACATGTGACTCAAGATCAGCTTCTGATTCCTCGTAGATCGTAGACAGCCGTCCGTCATCATGTTCTGGTTCGGCTTCTGAAGCCTCTCTAGCGGCTCCCTCAGGTGTCGGCGCACCAGCCAAGCCCACGAACTTTGACACGTCCTGATCGAAACCTGCTGAGGTTTGGTGGACTTCAGGTATTGGATAATTCGTGAATGTGCTGCTCCAGTTATATCATGTATATTCAGAGCAGTACCTTCTGCTACATAGTAATGGGATCCTGGATTCACGTCGTTATCGTAATGAACAAATGTGCAACTGTCAGCATAAGTCACCGGTAGTAGTTCATGAATGCTCTTGGCTAATCTGACCGAAACTACATTCTCGATGCGGAAGAAGTTTCCGATGCGATATTGTACGGCCAAGTGTACATTTGGAGATAGGCGACTTGCCGTTGTCATCTGAAGCGTGCCTTTCTTGGTCGGCACATAGCCAAATGTCAGCGCAGGTCTCCCCGCTGAAAAGCTAGCGACGAATGTCAACACTGTGCGTAGTGCAGCGCTGTCGGAGCCAATCTCTCGGGCTATGAGTGTTCAATGTAGAGCGGGCGAGTACTTGAACGTGTCGATTGCCTACTCGGATGATGACCTGACCCCTTTCGGGGTCATTCCTTACAACTGGGAACGGGCCATCCCAGCCTCCCCAGTCATCTTCAGTTGTCGTGGGGCGATGGTAGTCAACCAAATCTCCTTCGCCACAGTAATGCTGACCTGTAATTGTCGTCTTAGTGCGTAGAGCACGATTGGTCTTAGCTACTGCCGTGGCCTGTGTGATCGCCTCAATGCATACCCTGCGTATTGTCTGTTCACGAGAATGATATGATTGTTCTGTCGACTGCTCGTGGTCCAGAACAGGGAGGTCAAGGAGCATTGCTGGTTGCCGTCCAAATAGTGCACTGCATGGAGACACCTCGTTGTAGAAAGTGAATGCGTTGGCAGCAGACAAGGCTTCATGCAGTAGTCTAGTAAACACAAGAGGTATGTCTAACCTATTGAGTTCAGCCTCCATTGCGTGAAGTAGATGACGTAGGATGCCATTTCTGGCCTCGATCGTCGTAGCGTGCTGTCCACGCGCGCGTATTCTAAGTTCAGTGCCTTTTGCCTTGAGGGCTGCTTTCGCAGTGTCATTATTAAGGGCACATTCTCCATCCGAGTAAAGTACCTTAGCTGGTCCAAACTGCATCCAGCACTGATGATATGCATCCAGCATAGTAGTCATCGTTGTATCTTGTTTTTCCATCGCAGTAGCATATCGTATACAACAATCGATAATGTGAAATGTATTGTGTTCTTGCTTCTAGACCATCAAGTCACATTCCATTTCATCTTAAATTTGCCAGGTAATGCAGTAGAGGGCATACACGTGTGTCCAAGTTTGCCCCAGGCTCTGCATTCTCGGCACGTGTCGCAGACGCCCTTGATGAGGTTGAGTCTAACACTGTCCAGACCTATTTTGCTTCAGATGAGTCTCATGTTAGGCTCTTTCGCATGGAACAAGCGTACATGTAGCTTTCCCAACTCGCGTGCTACCACGCTGGGGTCAAGGCTTCGTAAAATTTGTAGACTGACTTGTACATCGAACCGTGGCCAGTCTGGTAGTCGTGGTCGCGCGGCAGGGCCCCCTGCTGGTGGTGGTGGAGGCGCTTCTCCACCTTGCTGTCGACCACGTCTGACTCTAACTTGTGGTAGTCGGAGGTGGTCACCCGAGCTACCAGCTCCATTTGAGGCAGGTTGCCCTGCAGCAGGCTCAGCAGCATGTCTTCCAACAGCGATGTCGTGACTGCTTGCGCCTGCGGTAGATCCAGCTCTCAGGCCAGGTCTAAGTGCTCTCAGTCGCACAAGTGCTGGTGCTGCTGGTGCCTCAGGTGGAGATGCTGCTACTTCGGCAGGATCTGGCGGTGCAGATCCTGCTGCCGGTCCGACGGGAACCGGCGGGATCTGTCCATGATTGTCGGGAAGCTTCCAAGACTTGGCAAACTTGCATTTGCCGGGTGTTAGTAATGTCCAGATTCGTTATTCCCGTAGTTCTTCTTACAACTCGGACACTCCCAATGATAGTCATCCTTGTCGCACCATCTGCAATGTCTCGGATTCCTATCATGTGATGGGGGGTGCATGTTCACGTGACCCGCGCAGGCAAAACAGCCAAGCCCCCCCGACAGTGGTCTCGTAATCGAGCCGTCAGGTTGTCGGGGAAGACTCGGATCGTCCAAATCGCATCCCCTTGCGTTGGTCGCCAACACGGAAGACGAACATGGGCAACCATGGAAAGGGTCACGAGTTGTCTGGAAGAGGTCGTGTGCGAACTGAACAGGTTCAACAAAAAGCGACTGCACATTTGGCGTATGCTGTGCAGTCATGGACAGCTCCTTATTGCACACCGACGGATGTGGATGATGGCCATTACATCACTTTCGTTCAAAGGGAATAAATAATAAGCGATGGTTAGCCATGATCTCAATCGGTTTTCGTATTCGTACCCCATGGGAATCACGTCGACCTGTCGTACATTGATCCATCTGTACTTTGCAAGTGCCCTTGCTGTTGGCCAACGTAGTCCATGGCGGTACCTGCTCCACCCAAGTCCCAAATGGTTGTTCTCGTAAAAAGACTCGCCGAGTATCATTTGACGTACAGCTACCTTCCCACAGAACTTGATGTGTGGCAAATCCTCTTTATGATGTTCATGCCAGGTGTCGTAGCTAACCTTAGCATTGAAGTAGGAAGGTAAGCCAGTCGTTCGGCAGCTGGGTTGTAGCATGAAAACCTTTACGAAGCAGACGTCTAAATCGTGCATCACTGCATATTGGACCTCCTTGTTTCCAAAATCAACAAAGGTACCTCTGTCGAGGTGCCCCCCATGAAGACATGCCTCGGCTGAATGCTAGCTGGGAGATGCCTCCAATTCCCCCACATAGTTCTAGCATATCTACCTTGTTGTGTCGTCCATAACACAGGGTGGGGATTATGGAGAATACATCTGCGTAGGATTCAGCAAGGTTGCCCCGCAGGTAGGGTGATGAGGGTCTCCTCTTCACCGTTACTATCAGTGTCGGAGTCCAAAGGTACATCGGTGTAGTACGCGCTACGCCCGAGTCCTTTGAGGTCGTCTCCACAGTCGTCGCTGCCTTCTTCGACTATTTTGGGTAGCTTGCGCGGTTTGATGCCAGCTTCTTTGTCTGCCTTATGTTTTTCTTTTTGTTTAATTCTGGCATCTGTTGGTAGGGCTGTCTGTTTTTCTGTTTCTGGTAGGATAACTGTCGGAAATTCTGGAATAGAGGGTAGCACGCTGCCGCGCTCAATCGAAGGGGGGGGGCGCCGATCGTCACCGATGATCGCCACTCGCCTTGAGCGTGGTCGTGAGCTGCCGTCTCCCAGGAGGGTTGGTTCCGGCTGCTCCCAGTATAATCGGGTACGGGTGTTCGTAACACCATCCGGTAATGGTGCGTTATGGTTGTGCCCAGTCGGCTGGTCCTGGATCTTGATGTCCTGGATGATCACGTTGTCGTCCAGGTTCATAGTCACCCGTCTCACAACATGGTCCCATTCAGGGCCATTCTTAGGAGACTGAACGTAAGTTCGAACTCCTTTATCAACGCGAGTATGAATACTCAGATGTACAGCACTTGTATGGTTTCTTTGCGTTGTATGTAAATCCACTTGATCGATCAATCTTGCGGTCATGACTGCTCGCGTCTTATTCCGCCATTCGGCTTTCCGAGCACCTTGTCCGTACCAACCCAGAATATGCTCAGTAGGATCTGCAGGTTTCCCTGCTCTGGAACATGTGCATCTCCATAAATTGGCGGGGATGCGCGTGCACGTAGGAGCCACTTGCAGATATGATTCGCTGGGCAACCTGTGCGCGCGGTCGTACTTGAGGCCGACATGGCAGAAGCGCATGCGCATGACTTGTAAATTAAGACCTTCAATAACATCTCGTATGGGACCTTGTCTCCAGAAATACCCTGGCGGTCCCAAGTACAATAGTCATACGTAGAGCCCGCGCCGTTGACATCAGATGTTGGATACGCTGGTAATGTGGCCCTGCCCTTTTGCCAGGCAGCCTCGCATACCCGTCGGCAGGCGTTGCAACCCACAACAGTTGGTAATCACCCGAAAGTAGCGCACCCAAATACTGTGTACCAGTGGAGGTCATCACCTCTGTATGTGTGATACGATCGCACACATATCCACGGGCTCGGAGTCCAGCGCAAGCTGTCCGTATATCCTCAATAACGAATGCACAAGAATGATAATGATGCGACAATCCTTCTTTTTCTGCAGCGGCCACACGGGAGGGCCCACTGCTGTCTGCGGCAGCCGCGCGGCCGGGCTCGCCGCGGCCCCTGGCGCGCACAGCCGGTGCCTGGGAAAAGATTGCAAGTTTCCCCGCATTTGCTGACAGCACCTGGATGGTCGGCCTGTCCTTGCAAGCGTGAGTGGCCGTGGCACGCGCCTGCCCCCGTCACTCGTTTGGCGACGGGGGCATCCAAATGCCAGTGCCGTGCTGCGCTGCAGAACGGCTGCTTGAAGTAAATATATCAAACTTCTCAACAAAATCATGTACTTCCGCAGGTGTCCCTGCACGTGTGTCAGGAGGAGTCCATTTCACTCCCTCCTCGTGCATGGCCTGATATATTTTCGCCTGCAGGTTGCGGCGGGCGAAGTCCTTGTGGGCCGAGGTAGGGGTAGCCCAAGGGCGCACTTCTGCGATGCCAAGTCCCCACGGTGTTTTTCACCAAAGACTGGATCGTGAAAGCGAACGTCTCCGCATTAATAGACAAGCTGATGCCCTTCGCGTCTTGCGACATCATGTATGCATGGGCATCGCACACAGCAGGTCCCCCTGCAGTTGGCTCTGGGTCGGAAGCTTCCTTGACGAGTAACGGAGCTTCTTCGCACTCAGGATTGGCCGTGGTATCAAAGGACATCGACCCTTGATCCTCCGTAGCCGTCCCGTGTTCGTCGGCTTTGAGTGCCAGATGCCCGGAGGGCGTCTTCATCAAATCAAGTACCCTGGCACCCTTTCCGATTAGAACCTTGTGCATCTCCACTCCAGGGATGATCATCTTCTCGTGCCCTTGCTCGAGGATCAGGATTGCCCTCATGTTGGACATGCTCCTCAGACCCAGAATAGCAGGAAGGTTCTGTCCAGAGCCCGCAGCCACATTTGCTGAGTACGTATCAAGTCTCGGCACAGCAGGCTGCCCCGCGGAATCTCCCCTTTCTTTGCGCGCGATTTTGCAGTGCAGGTATTCATCACACATCGCGGCGCCATGTCCCACTCCCGACACATGCAGTCTTTTTGTAAGACTCAACATTTGAATAGCGTGTCCGTGGGAACGTGATACCTGCCGTCTTTACTCAAATCAGATTCATACTACTGCCAAAATCCAACAGAATAGTCAACATACCATTGATCATAGTCCCACTGTTGGCTGCCAAAGCTAACTTAAGGCGTTCGCCGAAAAGTCCAGGAACTTCGGATACTGTCGTACCATGTAGGCCTTTACGGCGCCTTTGTTCCACCACCCAATCACTTCTTGACAGAAATGTAAATACATTCATATACCCACGCGCTTCTTCTTCCGTAATAAAGTTCTTTTCGAAGATCCACGCTGTGGGGTATTCGTCATACGTACATGGGTGCGACATGGGGGCAGTGGGCAAATTCATGAACGTATCTTCCTCCGCGAGCATGCTCATCTGACCGTCGGTATTTACCATAGGTACCGCATGCATCACGTCGCGTTCAGAGATCCCACTGTTGCCACTGCGCATGCTTACCGGTCTCTCAGTTCTGCGCTGGCTGCGTGAACGAAGGTCTCGCCCATGTGGCATATATGCGTGCGAAGACCGAAGCCATTGGGCGCCCCTATCAGTAGCCCGTTCCATGCGCCTCAACCATGTATCATTCACTGGTACCGAAGGTGGGGCCGACTGAGCAGGTGTCCCTGCGTTACTGTCGGTCTCTGCTACCAGTGAAATAGGTGCGTCAGTAGCAAGTGTCCCTGCGAGTGTAGCTGCCTCCGTTACTAACCCCGCGTTGACCAATGATGCAGGTATCCCCGCGGGAGTCGTCATCGATCTCTCCGCGGTGCTGGTCATCATGGCTGTAACGCGGTTGAGCTCTTCACAGAGGTCCCTGAGCTCGTTCGCCCTCTGGAGAATATCTTCACGACGACCCTGTGCTTCCTTATCTCCTGCAAGGGCGTAGTGGAACTCGGCAGCAATGAGGCCAACACCCCTGCATATGGCACAGGGGGCCTCTCACGCGGAACCTTACATGTTACCAGCCACATGCCTATCCACATGGGCGTGTACCACACGATCCCAACATTGTGCGTGACATGTGGCCGCACTGGAGACGCCAGATCTTGTCGCTATTCATGAACAGGTCCAGGCATGTGGCACACTTGCTGACATCGCCGTCACTGATGATGGGCGGTGTTGCCGCTGGCCTGATGCGCATCTGACGCTCCAGAGTGGATTCACCAGCTTCGAATCGAATAGGTGGGAAAGTCGGCAGCTGCATCGATGCGGCCATGGCTGGACTGCTCGCAGGTGTCCCTGCTGAATGGCGGTTAGCAGGTTGCCCTGCGCGGCTCAGCATTATGTTGGCCTGGCGATATTGATGTCGGCGCTGCCGCGTGGCCTGCGTGGCCAAGTTGGCTTGCTGCGCCTCGTGCGTGGCCAGGATATCAGGGCGCATCTCTCCCATGGTCGGTGGCAGCACTAGGCCTGGAGCCTGCTGCTGCACGTCTTGATCCATGGAGGGCGCCAGATAACCAGAATGAGGTATCTGTCCTGGCACACCTGATGCATATCCTGAGCCACGTGCGAACTGAGACTGATAGAAAGCGTCGGCCGTCGCACGAACATATTGGTTATCAGGCAGTGCTCCCACCCGAACAATCCCACTCACCTGTGCATGATAATCAGGAACGCATGGATGATCCATTGGCGCTGCCGTTGGACGATCAGCAGCCGTTGGATCGTAAGTCGGGTGGCTGAAGAATGATGGCACGCAACCAAACCGATTGGGGTTGTCCGGAGAAGGATTTGGATCCGGAACATACTCCCACGGCGGCGTCCAGTTGGCACTAGGGAGGTCTATGCCATCCCTCCGCATGCTCTGGGCGGCCTCACGCATCTGCCGGTGCATCCATTCCTGCTGACCAACTAAACTTCTCTGTATGGCATATAGGTATGGGATAGCAGGTTGCCCCGCAGTTGGACGTGGCGATGCAAACGGCGATGTTGCCTGTAGAGCCTGGTAGAGCTGCGGATCCATACGGATACTTTGGAGCCTCGCCTGCAGGCTGTTGGTGCTCCCAGCACTCTGTGGGGTGCCAACTGGTGTAGTAGCTTTGCTCATAGGAGCGAACGAAGCAGGTTGCCCTGCAGGTACTGGCAGCTGTTGAACCTGGGCACGCCACGGATCGTTAGGGTATAACGTACCAGTAGGCGTAATACCACTTGGCGTAATACCCGTCACATCAGCGCTCTGAGCCTGTATCCATGCTCCATCAGATCCTCCTGCAGGTGCCCCTGCTTGGCATGCGTTCATCATGAACACCTATGAAAATACAATCGGAAGCGGATCGGGACACTTCAAGTTGTAGGGGACGTCTGGAGTAAGCAAATTTTTAACGGTGATGCGTCATTACGAATCTCGTACATCATCAATTCTAGTACTCGTGTACGGCTGGTTGTCGCCCTTCAGATAAGGGATTTACCAATACTTGCCCCGCGCGATTGCACTGACAAGTGTGACTTGGCAAGATCCCGATCAACTGGGCGATGTGAAAAGGAGGGATCCTGCCATTACGGCTTGCTGGCATGGCAATCTTGTTCGCCGAACGCCACGCTGGAATATTGTCCCGAATCAGGTTTTCCAGGCTGACATTGGTCAGGACCTCAGAATCCATGCGTAAACCAGATTGCACTCTATTGCCACCAGGAAGGTATGGGCATCCATGTACAAGCTGCCTGCCCCTCTTCTTACTGGTGTCGTCGGCGCGACAGGATAGACCTATGCTGAGAATAATCGGTATATTCTCCCATTGAGTTCCCTGAATGAAATACCGAGGCGCCCCAGGTGCTGATATGTCAGTGATCCTCATATGGGGATTCTGGGCACCTGATGCCAGGGCTGCTATGGCCGTTGGACGGGCGGATGAAGTAGGTGTCGTAAGTCCGATCAGAATACCTCATCTTCTTGATCTGCATCCTGTTCCTTTACATTTCGGACTCATCTATCGCGCCGATGATCTCCAAAACAGCATAGGCTTGATACGCCCAGCGGCGATGTTTAAGCAAGCGACGTACCGTGTCGAGATACTTAGGGTGGTAACTTTCTCGTCCTTCTGCGGGACAGATGTTGAGTAGCTGCGATCAGTCTGCCCAACCGTCGTACTCGTCATAGGACGTAACTTCACAAATGAATAGATCTGACAAGTGACCATTATGAAATGGTTTGTAACGGAGGGCTGTTGTCAGCCACTCAGACACCTCACGTTTTCCGCATACCGGAACCTCGGCCTGCGAAGATTTTCCGCGGCGAGGGTATTCTTCAAATATTCCTTCTCTGAATCCAACGTGAGGGCGGGGCGGTTCCGCAGGATGTCGCGCGCTGATTGGCGCGCGCGTGCACCTTCGTCAGCATGGGCAGCAGTGCCCATGATGTTGTACATGTAGCGATCAGATCCATCATCATTTCGCGGGTGATATGCTGGATGGATTTTCGTGCGGTTGCCTGTGCGCATCCTGTCCCAGTAGTCCTTACATTCCGGCGGCACCTCCAGCGCCAGGGCAGGTTGCCCCGCTGGACTGTCAGCAGGTTGTTCCGCAGAGCTCTGAGCAGGTTGCCCCGCAAAACGCGGGGCAGCCTTTGACTCCGGTGCTGCAAACGTTGCTGCGCCCGCAGCCGATGCAGTCACACCAGCAGAACCTCTGGGCGCCCTTGGAGTTCCTTGCGGGGTACAGATGTCGAAGTCCTGGTGTGTCTTCTCCTTGGTGTTGTAGGACTCGATATCCTTGTCCCTGGGCACTGCTCCTGGTACCTTTGGTGTAGTGGCAAGGAGCTTCTCAGCATGCCTCGTGGAAGATGCATCCCTTGTTCCCGCCTCCAAACTAAGCGCCCATCCTGACCTGTGCGTCCGACCAGGTGTAGGGCCGCGACGTGCAACGGGATCCTTTGGGGTAGGCTTACTGGTGCCCTGGAACCTGGCTGCCACGGCGGCCACTGCTGGCCCTCCAGATCGTTGTCGATCAGCGCGTTGCTCAGCAGGTTGCCCCGCGTATCTCTTAATGCCCCAAGGATTAAGATCATCGCCTGGGCTCAGACGCTTCGCCTTCTTGGGCTTACGATGATCAGGTCCAAGAGATGGGCTTATTGAGCCAGAATCAGAATCAGAAGACGAGGGAAGTTCGATCGTTTCCGGTTTCGGCTTGGGCGCTGCCTTTGCCGTAGCTCCTGCCAGCGCCCCAGACGAATACCGACGATAACGTTTTATGGGGCCCCGGTCAGGATTCAGATCTTCACCGCCTGGCCTCCTGAGGGCCATGTTCTGACTAGGAACTTCGTGTTGATCTCAGCTGTGTTTTCCACCAAGTAAGTACTTATCTGCACCGCGTCGTTCGGCTATGAAAGTAGCGATCCAGCCCGCACCTTGGGCACGGTAAGCGACCCGCCTGCCAGGAGAGAGCTCCATGTCTCATGTGACAACGTAATTGGGGCCGATCGGAGTATTGGCATCACATGTAGCGTCCGTGATACCCGAATCACTTGCTTCACCGTCGCCAAGGGCGGCTTCCGTAGGATCAACTTCTTCAGCCATTTCAGCATTTTCATCTTCAACTTCATAGACGTCTGGTTGGCTCTCTTCTTCTGACTTGTACTCGGCAGGTTTCCCTGCATGCCAATCACGATTGAACTGCACCAGATAATGAGTAGGTGTCAAGCTCTTCCAAATAGCCTTTGTTTGTTCAATTTCTGTGGCTGTAGCAGGGAGGTAATTCTCCTCAGTCAGCCGCTTATCGCACGGCGTTCTGTTGGGGTCAGTACAGTTGCCCCGACCATCTCCATGTGATCAAACCCACGGTGTGTGCGCGCGCGCGTGTGCCTCTTTTTTATATATAAAAAAATCTGACTTCTTGATGGGCGTCTCATGGGACAGCCAAGCCTGTGATCGGAATAGCTGGGGCATGTGCAGCAAACGCCTCGATACTGCTTTCGATCCTCGATGGTGGCCCTTTTGTGATCACGCACGATCATCTTTTCCTGCGGTTTAGTCTGTCCCTTCGTCGAACGAATGATAGTGCCAGCGTCGTTTCGTTTAGCTTGGCGAAGAGAATGCCAGTGTCGGATTTGATGTTCGGTCCAGCCTCTATCCAACCAGCATTCCATCGTTTCTGCAGGTATACACTGACGAGCCAACCCAGGTTTGTTCCAGCTTCTTAAGCGCTGAAATTGACCTTCTGGATATTCTTCTCCTCGATGCTGATCGCCTTGAAGCAGGTTTCCCCGCAGGCGCCCCCTCCTCGGGGGAGCGTGCGCTCTTGGCGTCTTCCCTGGCAGGCCACTTGAAGTTCCCGCCCCGGGAAGATGGGGGCGCTGAACACCGCTCGAGCGAGCGCCACTGGAGCGGGCTCGCGCTCGATCTGGTGAGAAACTAGGAGCTCGACAGCGACGTACCATGCGGTCATCATCTTCTTGTTCATCCTTGTCGTCCATTGGCGAAAGACTTGGATCGTCGCGATATTTCTTTTTCCTTATGAAGGGCACGCGGCTTGGCGATTGCCTCGGACTGCTAGCGGACCGATCTGACGCAACAGAAGTATACTGAAACTCTTCATTATGTCCAAGCTCATATTGAATACGTTCAGGTAGGTCACCGGTATCTCGCGGGTTTCCCCGCAATGGATCATCATCGATCGATTCCGTGTTTGTCGGAATTCCAATCGCCCGAATATAAAGCATGGCATGAACTTCTTCATCCGTCGCAGGAATGGTAGAATCAGAGTCCGCGGGCGTCCCCGCCATGCCAAAATCACCTTCGACGGGCGCGTGGAAGTTCTCGACAAACTCAATATCTGCAGGTTACCGAGCGATGGGTATACCCAGCCACTCTGCCACGTCGATATCGCCGTGGCCGGTGAACACCTCTTCGAACAGCTCGTCGGCAAAAATTCTCGAGGTTCATGCTGGCACACAAATACCTGGCAGTCATGAAATGAGTGACTGTGGCTGAGCCGTCAGCAGGGTCGGCCAAAAACGACTCCCAGTCGACGCACTGCATGTCGGAGTCCGTTTGGGCCAAATGCATTGACGGACCCCTGCCTCTTCCATCGCCTTGGGACATTCGCGTCGGAAATGCTGTGCACTGTGGCAAATGTCGCACTCCATAATTTTACCGCTGGCATCCTTTGGATTCCCATGTCGTCCTTTACCTTTGCCTGACGTATGCCTACAGTTCCTGCCAGCACCTAAAAACATGTCTTCATACTGGGGCCCAGTGAGAGATGCTAGGAATGCTAGTATGCCTCTACCGTGTAGTCGCCGACGCCTACCTTTGCCTTTACTTCGACCCTTGCCTTTTCTTTTGAGCGTCCGCCGTGCCATACGTCTTAGCCTTCTGACTGGTTTCTTCCTGAATCTCCGCCAACGACGCTTGTGTTTTTGATGGCCCAAAAATAACCACTGAGCTTGCTGCTCTTCAGTAAGGTATGTAGGCATATCAAAGTAGTCCAGTGCGGTAGTTTCATCATCAGAAGACGCATCGGCATCGGCACCGGAGCCGAGGTCGGACGCGGCGGGTTGCCCCGCAGAGCCCATTAGGGTCATAGCTTGTACAGGGGAGACCGCGTCGGGTGGCCCCCTAGATCTGGCCCATGGGGACTTGAGACCCCGAGGCCGTGCCGCCATTCTGGGCCAACAATGTAGTGGTCTCAGTCGGCGGCATATCATCGTTCCAGACGTTGTTAGCAGGTTGCCCTGCGTTGGCCTCTGTATGGAATGTCTCGGTTCGGTGCCCGCGACTAAAAATACCACCGGTATTGCCAGGGGTTCTCTCAACTATGTGAGCATATGACCTCATACGCTCGAAGAGAGCATCAAATTGTGCTTGGTCCCTCGGCATATGGCGGTTCAGAGGTTGCACGAGTTGCTGTGCCCGCGACGCCCCCACTCCCAGACCTCTGAATAATATTACTGTTAATATCTGGAAGTTGGGGATGTTGAAGCCGGCAGCTTCTGCTTCGTAGCGGGCTATCTCGAACCGTGCTAACGACTGGTCGATTCGTTCTCCCGCGTGGACACGAAAGTCAATGAAAGCCCTGCCAGAGTTGAGTTGGCGTTCCTCTTCTAGGTTCTCGAACTTCGTACTTAAGAGGAACATAATGTAGGTGGCGCCGTTGGTGTGGCGACCACCTATATTGACACCAAAATTGATGACTGCTGGGGGACTCTCATGGCTATGGTCCGTGCAAGCCCTCCAAGACCGCGCGGGAGTGCGGCGGCCTGTTGGGAGGGCGTCATGTTGCCTGTGGTCGCGTTGGTCCAGGCGTGTACCTCGCGGACAAACTCGCAGAATGGTACTTGGCCGGCAGGATCCCAATGGGGGCCGGCCGTCCTACTGTCATCTCCGCCCCGCATATGTCCCACCGCACATCCAAGAGCGACCCATTCGAGCCCAAATAGAATAACCCCAACCCAATGGCCTCGTAGGTCGTAGTCGGGTGTAGTCGGTGGAGACTCGTGTTTTGTCGTCGTAAGTCTGCGAGGGGTCGGAGACGGCAGTATATCGCATCGCATGTTTCCATGCATTATATAGTCGAAGAAATTTCCAAGTGGAGTAGGTGGGTGGATGAATGTAATAGCGCAGGGATGTACTATATGAGTAAGAGACCTCCGCTGGGGCAGAGGTGTCGCTGCAAGTTTCCTTGCGGTACTGCGTATCTATGTACACTCCTCCACGCAATGCCACTGCACCCTGATGTCCCCTCGTTACTGTAGTCCACCAGATAGTGCCGTGGATGGTGAGGAGTAGAGCTAGAACTGACCACCATAGGCCAGCTCCGCTACCAAGTTTGAAAGGGGGCTGGGAGGCCCCGCCGACAGCTTCGCCTCAGGCGAAGCCAAGCTCCAGCTCGGCTGTATCGTAGCAACGATAGTCCCAATGCAAGAGGGGATGCCATGTCAAGTAATAGGGGATTCCTTCTAGTATAAATCGCGATAGTGTACCTCGCGGTGAGGCAGTCAAATCTGGGCGGCCGGCCGCTTGAGCCAAGGCGGCCGTGGGCGCGCGCTCGCCGCTTCCGCTCCTTATGTCCCCCAGCTCGCTTTAGAGTAGCGCGTGGGCCCAAGCAGTACGTTCTTACACTGTCGATGTGCAAAATATGTGCCAACCATAAAAGAACGGGCACCAACCATGAGCCACCGACGAGGGGGCAAGAACGCGCGAACGGCTGACTGCGACAAGCAGGGCTCCACGCGGCACTAGCGCGTGGACGGCCCCACTGCCCAAGACGAGGCCAAAACGCCCAAACGCAGTCCCAAATCAACCCCACATTGATTTAGTCTTTCCTCTGAGAATCGGGGTAAGATGACAATGGGATTAAAATCCCATGTTCACTCTGCTCAGGGAGAGCGGAGGCGGGATGAGACATTGATAAGACAAGTATCCGTTAAGCAAGACTACTCTATCAGGAATGTGAAGGGAGGAGGTCGGCCGAGGACGGACGACGACGAGCCGCCCGCGCACCCCAGCGCGCTCCTATTCTCTCCTGCCAGCCGAGGTCGGCTGGCTCGAGCAGTCGTATGGCTGCGGAAACGCAGCTTCAGTTCACGCGGACAGTGCAATGCATGCAAACTAAGTTAAGTTCTAATTGAATATGAGGCGGAGAGGAGCATATTTACTCCCGCCGCGGCGGGCCGCGTAGAGCCCATCCAGCCACAGAACCCCCGGCCTGTGCATTTGCACAACCACCGGAGCCAATCCGAAAAAAAGCTTTTACAGCTCAACGGTGGCTGCCAGGGGGCCAAGGGCCGAAGAGGCTCGACGTTTCCCACCATTGTGATACATATTTTCTCTCCGCTGGACCGGCTTAGCCGACCAGTAGAGAGGTCCGCGCCCAACACGCTTCGCGTGTGGGTAAAGCGTTTTGCATGCGCCTGCCGCGGACGGAGTCGCGCGGGCCAAACTCAGTTGAGGTCCTCGAACAGATTGTGATCGTTCTATAAATATTGACCAGGCGGCGTGGCAGGAGGCGGGTTTGATGGCGCCGATCCTCCCATCTGTACGTCTACGCCACGAGGCGTCCGAGACCGCCCTCTTTCTCTGTCAGTATTACCAGCCAGTGCCGTCTCTCTCGGCGGGAAATGGTGGTCATGCTCCCATTTTGATAGCTTGGTCCAGTAACCCAAAGTGTACCATTCATCGTCAGTAAGCCACGTGATCCTGTTCCGGTGGATGTAGTACCCTACAAGGATTCCATTCACGTAGCAAGGGTAGGACTTGTTACGGTTGTACTCGTAGCCGTATCCTGCGACACTGCTAGCAGCATCCGAGGCCGCTCCTGCGGCAGCGTCCATCGCCGCGGACAGCACAAGGCCGGCGGCAGCATCAGCAGCCGCATCTGAGGCATCATCCATGGCCGCATCGCGCGCGCGTCGCAATTCCGACCGATCCCTCGTGTTGGGATATTGTAGGTTAGCCTCTCTGGTCGTCACGGCTGAGCCGGCGACAGAACGGGGGGAACCAATAGCTTCCTCGGATGCCTGAGCATCTGAGATGCCAGGTCGGAGAGACGGCGTGCGAGACAAAGGTCTGGCCTTTGGTCCAGCGGGCGCATGTGGCCCCACGATCTCGGCTTCGCCGTCGTGCTCAGGATCATTATTCCTACGATCGTTCATAATGTGTATTATACTTCTGGCAGCAGTTGCTGCAGCGACACCATATCATCCGCATGCAGTGCGGAACGGTCCATCTTCTTTGTCCTGGAGATCGGCACCGGGGTCAGGATACTTATCATGTAGCCAAGATATGGCATCTTGTATTAGAGCACCGTGGCAACGGACGTCATTCTGTACTTTCCTGCCCATCTTGTGGGCCCATCTTTCTATAATGTCGTCTGTCTTGACAGCCGCACGAATGCGGCAGTCCAAGGCATATTCGTCGGTCCGTTTCTTTGAATCAATTTCATCCGTGCTCGCCATTTCGGGACGAATGATTCGCCCCGGGTAACCAATAAAGTGGTCTTCCGATATGAAATAAAAAAAAAAAAAAAAAATACAATAAAAAATACAAAAAATATAAACAAAAAAAAAAAAAAAAAAAAAAAAAAAAAAAACAAAAAAAAAAAAAATACAAAAAAAAAAAAAAAAAGAATCAAAAAAGACAAATAAATATAAAAAAAAAGAAAAAAAAAAAAATAAAAATAAAAAAAATAAAAAAAAAAAAAAAAAATAAAAAAAAAAAAAAAAAAAAAAAAAAAAAAAAAAAAAAAATAAATAAAAAAAAAAAAAAATAAAAAAAAAAAAAAAAAAAAAAAAAAAACGATATGAAATAGCTGATTATATCACGAACAATTGCGAAAATCCTTACGGGCCGAAGGCCCAGTTCCATTTGTTGTACTGGTACAAACCAACTGTCATCTATTATGCTCTTGATGATCTCCGGGATCACGTATTCTGCCGCTCCGGCCAGGGTAACCCTGCCGGGTGTAGTAGGGTTTAATCCCGTGTGTTCAATAATGTAATGGGCAGTAACCTCTCGAACTTCGTCCCCGAACAATCTTATTTTGATCAAAAGGTCATCATGGTGAAAGTATACGTGTCCCTCAGAATGGATTCCGTCAGTTATCGACGCGGCCTTAGGCCCGCTGATCACTTTGAGATCCATATTCATTTGCGACTGTTCGCGTGCCCTCGCGGCTGAGCCGGAGGCATGTCGCAACATGGGCTTCATAAGACGATGGTCCTGACACATGCTAATCCGTCTTGAAACAGACTGAGAACTGCGAGTCGGCCTCGCTCTAACTGTTCTCCCAGGCGACCGGTAACCTCGCAGGAGGGTTGTCGTTGTCGGCGTTGTTTCCATTATCCTCAGGCAACTCGCCGAACCAAGATCTGTCAAACTGTATTGCATCATCTATTGTAGAAAGTGTAGGAACAAAGATGTTGGCTCTCCTCATGTTGTCGAACCATTGTACCCAGCCGATTCGAGGAGTGACTAAGTCGCCCGGTTCATCAGGCCAGTGAAATGCCTGTAGGGCCGGGCAGGATCTGGGGCGAGCGTACTGGTCAAAATCAGTCGCCCACAATTTCGGCCACCATTGATTAATGGGCGGGGTTTGCCTCCGTACATTTCTGGCCGAGTGTTCAAGCCACGATATAGTCCTCTTGACCAAAGGCCTTAAGTATTGGAAGAAAGGAGCATGTCGCGCCGGAGGCTGAGCCTCGGCGTTTTCTGGGACCCAAGCCGGAAAGTTCCCCTGCTGGCTGTTGCCAAATATATGCCAGCTGCCGTCATTGTGGCAAAGTTGGAGGCCCACTTTCGCTACTGCTGATTGTTGTTGCTGACGTTTCTCGCGACGTTAGCAGACGCTCCCCCTTGTCTCTTTATCCGCGCATCCATGTACTCATGGCGATTATATGACAGAGTTGCTTCTTCATCCACAATTATCCAAATACCTACCATGTGCCTCAAGGGACTGCGGGATAATTTTGTGCTTCCATGTCTGGGTCATGTAATCGTGAGTAACCCTGCATTTATATCTGATCGGGCAATTACAGACGGGACAATTGGCAAAACCCGTCCTCACCCAGCGGTAACGGAAACAAAGAAATCTCCCATCGTCATCCCACGGGGTAGATATGATTCGATCTTGAATCGCGGTTTCCAACCTTGTCTCCCGGTCCCAATTAATACTCAGTCTCTCGTCTGCATTAACCCAGGCAATAATCGACGCGTTTTCGAAAGTGACCTCGTACGAAGACAATTTGCGATCAAAGAGCACCGTCCAGCGCATCTGATTCGCCTGTCTCACGAGGGAGACGGCTTTGTCGATGTCCGCGAATTTCGGCACCTCCCGGGACACCAATGTCCCGTCTGGGCATACTCTGTATGAGAAGCGGGCGAGCACTCTGCCGGTAAAAACAAGGATAATATCCCATTGCTCATGATGCTCGAGATTGGGGAGACATGGCCAGAGGTGGCGCATGTCATTCACGTGCAAGGTACCCACCTTTGGCGGCTCCCCTTCCCGAGCCGGGTTGCCCATAGGCACTAGAGCTTTTATGGTGGGTGGTTGTCCATATCTCCTTTGGCTTAGCCACGGAGGAAAATCCGAGGGGTTAGGCATAGTTGGGCTATTGCGTGCCGGAAGCATACGCAACAAATCGTAATCTGCGGCATAACAAAGCCCAGAGTTGCCAGTCGGAAAACGAACATGTCCACTCGTAGAATCCAAAAATGTCTGCAAGCCCATAATATGTAGAAGGGATCCGTGACTCCTGACTTGGCCAGGGTCGCACGGGACATACATTATCTCGATCGAAGCAGTGAACGTTGAATGTCCCTGGCGTGCCCTATGGAATATAGGTATGGGCATCTCTCTTCCATTGTCCTCTTGCAAAGATCCTTTCTTATGTTTTCTCCCCCACATAGCGTGGATTAGTGTTCCAACAATCTTCGGGCTGTCTTTGGGGGAAACTCCCGAAACACCGATCGCCCCCGACGGCAACACAGCTAAGCTGTGCGCAGCCAAGGCGTACGATTGGAAAGTGAAACCGTCATCATACAGTTTCTGCACCAGGTCTCCAAAGTAGACCCAGCCCCCTGACGATCTAGCATAGTCCGAACAATGCCTCGCGATGTACACGGCGCATTGGCCTATCGTTTTGGCCAAATCATCCGCTCGGAAACTCAGGTCACTCCAGGTGTCCGAATTGCCTAAGGCAGCTGGGTTATCATCGCCATCTTCTCCAACTATAAGTGGCCGCAGGCACGCATAGGCGCCAGGAGTAAGCCCGTCCGGACCGTCATCGGAATGAAACTCGGCTCTCATATAATCCTTTGCTTGTGCGAAAGATCCGTCGTCCTGATTGAGACCTGCCAATATTGCAAAGATAGGATCTTCCACAAATTCTGCCATGTACCGAAACGTAATTCCCGTTTGTTTGCGGATGGCTTCGATGTCCGGTGGTACAGGGCCCGTGATATGGGCGTCTTGGAGCATCTGTTTTAGAGGTCCAGGCGTAGCCTGAAGTATGCGATGGCGTTATTCTGTTGTCACATACAATCGTTTCTCTTTAAATGCAGCAGCATGCCCTACTGTTACTTCTCGGCCCCCATCGTAAGGGCCCCTGTACTTCGGCTATCCCCGTCTTTTATCTGGAGCAGGTGGAAGACTCGATCTGCGGAACATTTTCGTAGACGCCGGTCCATATGGAAAAATCTCGTCGCCCATCGACTCCAGAAATTGAGGATCGTTCTCGCGCGGGAACCTCGTGCAAGAGTCCTCCGATTCTACGTCCATTTCTTGTACTTCCGGGTGGCCTGAGGCCCCCGGTGGCGGCCGAGCTCGTAGTTTGGGAACATGTTTTGCCCCTTCATCGGGAATATATAATGTTCCTTCGTCTGACGGCACTTGTGTTGGACTCGATTGCTCGTCTTGTGCTTCACGGCGGCTCTCTCGTTCCGCTCCGGCTGAGCCGGACGGGGGGGCAGGGGGAGCAGGCGCTCTGACCTTGCTCCCAGAACCTCCCGCCTTTTTACGTCTTGACCATCGGGGTCCGCCCGCTATCATCGGAGCGCGCGCAAAATTTCTGTCCACCTTGAAAAAATGTTCGACGATAGCATCAGCAAATTCATTCCACGCGGTGGAATATGTGTTTAGCTCCTCAAGCTCTTCTCGTATATTCATCTCATAAATGCTTTTTGCTGTCTTAATGTACGATGCAGCAGCAACTCTGAACCTTTTCATCAGAAGAGTGTTGTCCTGGGCATCACGTGCCCTCGATTGTAGCCCTCGCAAGTGGTAAAGGAAGTCTTTTTTTCATTTCTCAACGCTGAACTGGATCTCGGAGACTCAAAATGCAAACACGAGACCTCTTGTAGTGTCTTAACGATGGCAGTAAAGTCATCGTTTCCCTCCAAATCAGGCGAATCCTGAGATGAATGACCCCCGTCCATCTGAGCCGTGGGGCTAACGTCGCGCATATTCAATATATCGTCTTTCCCATCCCTTTCAGGAACCCCAGCATCGCCCGAGGCAGCCTTCGCCTCTGCAGGTGGGGCATGCGCAGATCGGGATCGTTCACCCGCGGGACCGCCATCGCTACGAGGCGGGTCGTCCCGGCGCCTGGTCCAACTGGGCGCCCGTTTGAAAGGTGCTTGTTTGGAGCGAAGCTCATTTGTCTGAGGGCTCCGAGTAACAGACGAGGAGCCAGAAACGTTGGCCCCAGCGAATATATTTAATTCGGGCGGAGGATCAGGAACGCTCGGCCTCCAAGATCTGCTATCAACTGCGTCTGAGCCACTCGACTTAGCCGGTGGCGAGATAGTCATAGAAGCAGCGGGGGCCCCATCAGATCGAGGCATCTTCGCTGGCGCTTGACCTACGTTCTCCGACCTGGGATCGCGCCTCGGTGGAGGAGCCTTCCTGGGAGAAACCTCTTTCGCAGGCGGAGCATGTGCTTGCCTAGTAATATTCGGCCGTTGGTCCGGAGGACTCGATGGAGTACGAATCGCCGACGGGGCCTTCTTGGCGGAAATTTCTTTCGGCCCACCAGGAGGAGGAGGAACAGGGGGCCGACTGGCGGCCCTGGGGGGCGGCGCTTTGAAGGTCCTATCGGGCTTCGCAGATGCCTTTCCTAAGTCAGGGAAGTCCTTTTTATCCATCGAAAATGGAATGCCGGACGGCTCAGCCGCCGGCTCCTTCTCGCCCCCTTCAGCTGCCCTCTCTTTCTCCTTTGCATTCTGCTCAACCAACTGAACTGATCTCTCCGAGGCCTCGCCCCTACGCATCGGGTGAATCTTGGTCAGTCTGACCCCTTTTTCTTGGAGCCGAGGCCAAATATCATCGTATTTTTCTTCGTCTGTTTCGCCTTGTCCCCTCAAATAGGGGCTCTCTCCCCTCTGCCATTCGAAAGAAGTCAAGCCGGGGACCCAGGCTGTTTGAGCATCCCGAACTGCGTTTGTGGCCTCAGTCCTTCCCTCATCTCGATACCTTTCAAACTCAAAGTCCACTTCCAGGTTCCATCCATTATCTTTAGCAACGTGCAGTAAATGTGTATACGCATCAGTAAACCATAATGCTGCTGCAGTCCAATGATAGAGTCTCAACTCGTATAAAACATCAGTCTCTGGATTACTCACGTACTGAGTCGGTGATCCTCTAATGGCTTTGGTCGTCTTAGCATAGTAGACAATCTCGGCCGTGACCCAAAACGCCATCTCCAAAAGTCTCCTCCACAATGGAGTAAGTGGTATGAGTGCTGGGATTGTCAGTACATGGAAACGAGTACACCCCAACCGCATTTGTTTTCACACTTCCGCCGTATTTGGGGTTTCAGGGAAGCAATTGATGCCCCTCCAAAAAAGCATGAAGGGTGGTCACTGACGTACCATGCGACTGCTGTGTCCAGCTGGTGGATGAGTCTGAGACTTCCGCAAGCTTCTCTTTTGTCAGGAAGAAAGGCAACGCTAATTCGACGCAGTGGGCTTTGCCAACTTTGTGGGATGTCAACCTCAAATCGGCCCAGTTCGAGCGGTCAGCCACCGTGGCGTTCCTCTTCGATACCGACCTATCTGCTTTGATCCTGAAGAAACGAGCCCAGTTCGGCAATAGATAGTTCCGTGTCATCGGTGGAACTCTCGTCGTTTCCTGGAGCATCTGGTGGGCAAGCCACGCTTGGCTATTACCATATTTTAGGATCCTTTTTCCGTTCCCAGCTATGAGGGGGATCTCTTCCCTCAGCGACCTCAGCAGCTCGTCCCTCTTCGCCTGGGGACGCGTTAAGCGGCATCGTATCCCGGTGAAGTTTGCCGCTGGCAACTGTAAATGGGCAAAGGAGATTATGACGAGTAATCTCTCCTGTCTTTGCGTCTTTCACTGGCAGATTCCTTATCTGCTGATTTTCCTTATGGATCGGCCACAAGTATTCTTCCTCTCCAGGGCGTCCATCTTTCGGCCTTCTCGGAAACTTGTGCTTTTGCTTCTTACTAATCATAGTCAACTCACCCTCAGGGCATTTCTCACGGATGGTTATTTCAGCTGTTTCCCCAGGGGTTTCGATTTCCTTGATATTGGTTGGAGGAGCCAACGGAGGGGCGCGCGGTGATTGAGCCGTCATCGCGCTAGAACCAGAGCCCGTTCCGGCTGAGCCGACGGGTCTGGCCTTGCCGGTTGCAGCAACAGCGGCGGGTTGGCCGATCAAAACTTCAGTAAATACAGGGACCGCTATGCCACCTGGCGTTGCACCACTCGCCGCAATGGCTAAGCCGCTCGGCATCGCCGTTGGTGCTGCTTTGTTAAGCTCCTTGAGTACGGCACGCATTGGCTCATCATTTTGCACTCCCTCGGTCGCTGGTCTCTGGGTCTTTCCCCTTGGTGGCATTCCAGGGCAGAAGACTTCTCCGCGGGGCAAAAAGTAGGCACCATCCTTCCATGGGAAGAAATCACCATAAACAGCCCCCTTTTCAAGGAAGTCTTTAAATTCATCTGAATAGAACGAGTGTATAGCACCGCCTCCAGTTCCGTTTGAAACGGCTGGGAACTGCTCATCGGTCAGTGGTTCCTTAAAAGGAAGCGCGCCAAGTATCGACCTGGGAATGTTCCCTTCTGTGGGGGGCCAATCCTGCCAATACATGACGAGGTCTCGGGCTTTCGCCTCCTGTTTGGCGTACTTGTCCTCCCTCACGGGGCAACTCATGCGGCCTTCCCCGACGGCTGAGCCGCCGGCAGGCTGACAAAAATACCACAGCCAATTTGGCTGTCTTAATCATGTAACCGGCACATAATTCAGCGGCAATGACTTTTCGGGATTTTCCCCATCAAACACTTGATAGTCGTCATGGGAAGCATTGAAATGGAACATATCCCCATGGCGGTGCCTAAGCTGGCGGTAGAGGCTGACACCGTCAAGGATCAGTATCCTGGGAAACAGTCCTATCGTTTTAAAGTGTTCTGGCTCGGACCACAGCGGCAGCGTCGTCCCACATCGGGCCGACGCCGTTATCACCTACTTGCCAACGCTTCGAGTCCCCGCCGATATACATTATGTCTATAGTCCCCTGTTGGGACCGTTTCATTATATCATCGATCAAATCCACGGCGTCCTTTATCGTCTGTCTGAGGCCCCCTGCGAAAGGCAAACGGGTTCTCAGTCCTGTTGCGACCACCGCCGACTCCGTTTAATTTGCCCGAACTGTCAACTATGTCGTTGAAATTCAGAAAGTGAAACGAATTGGAGTGTGCGTCCCTTCTTTATAAGTCCATTGGTCACCCCACCGAAAGCTCGCAGAGGCGGCGGCAATACCGTTGAGTAGCGCTCCGCTCTTAGCCGACTGTGCGCTTCCGAATACTGAGCTTCGCAGGCTGAACTCAGGCATAAGGCTCGGCTTAGCCGTCCCTGATGCGTCCTTGAACGTAATTGTGGAATCAGAAACCATATGAACGGAACACGACCAAGTACGATGTGACCCATTCTTCATCTGGGTCAGCGGTCGGAAGAAATCCGTCAAAGGTTTCCCCGTGGATGACATAGCGGCAAGGTCTTCTCCGGTAAATGGAACCCACGAATGACCATGGACCTCGGCGATCTTTGTAATCGCCTGACATTTCTTTGTAAAGTCCAGGCCATTCGACCAGGATCTCAATTTTGGGTCCGTGACTTCCATATAGAGGTCCAGGACTTCCTCCACCATCGCTCGCCATTCATTCAGGGGGGTGTTCGGACCACGCCCAAACTTCCCTTGCATCCGAAGGTACTCAAGGACGTTCCAAGGGCCGCGACCGATGCAAGGTCTGTCTTCAGGCTCGGATTCTGACGCTGCGGGCCCCGAGTCCGGCGGCCCACCTCCTCCTCCCCCCCCTGAGGGGGGTCATCTCCTGAGGGGAACCCGCCAGACGGTGGTCGTTCCCCATCGCCGCCGGCTGAGCCGCGAGGTGGGGCGCCACCACTGCCTCCACTGGCTAAGCCAGGAGGATTTTCAATGTAGGGGGACTGGCCGGCAGGTGGCTCGCCGGCCGCCTGTTCCCCAGTCCCATGGTCATCCAATGATGGCTGATATTGGCCCGCGACTGCTGATTGGCAATCCTCGGCGATCGGGCCGTCGGGCGCCTCCGTTGCAGTCTTCGGCTTCTTTTGCGGTGAGTCCTCATCAGCATCTGGGTCGAGTCCGTCTCCGCCATGCCATTCCTCAAAATTATGCGGCCTCTTCCAGGGACGTTGTCTTTTCCTCCAGTGCACGGCCTGCTTGGGCGCATTCTCGAAGCACGCCGCCATCGCGGCGGCAGTAAGGGCGTCCTCAACCACGCGCACCGGTACACTGCATTTTCCTTTGACCACTGGAAGAGCGAACATCGTTCCCCACCCTTCCCCAACGGCTGAGCCGTGGGGGGGCTTTTGAAGGGAAGGCCTCCATATGTCAATCCAGACCTTTCGGAGGCCTTTTCCCCAGTGATCCGCCACTGGCACGCTTACATAACTGCCCCAGTGGGTCTCATACCGAACGGCTGGGCCAACGGTAGGACCAAACACATCTCCCGGCTCGAGCGTTCGTATGATGCCACGAGAACATTCTTCTGGGGGTTCCGCGTACACCTTGCTGATCAGCTTCGTCTTCTCGTCAGGATACGTTTGGAAGACCGTTCCCACGGGGATTTTGTCGACGTCAGGAGGGGCACAATCGAAACGGCAAGTGGCCTTCCGCTCAAACATAGTCCAATGTACGGTCCATGGGTCTTGGGAGACCTGGGAGTATAAACGCTGGAATATCGTCTGAGACTTTGGTTCCAGGTCCGCCCTCAATGCAGTCACGTCGGCGTCATTTCTCGTGTAAAGTATGTCGTTCTTCCACGTCGTGTAGCGCCAACCCCAACCCTTTGACGGCACAAATTTGATGGTTCCGTCTTTGGGTCCCGCTCGGGACCGTTCCCTCAGTTTGTCAGGGAGGCACTTGATGACTTCTTTGTTTCTCCATGAGTCGACGTCTTCAACATTGGGGTCAGCCGCTTTCTTTGAGCGAGTATTGTCCTGGGGGGCAGTCCCCATTTCAGCATCATCCTCGGATGCAATGTCATTTGGGCTAAAATGGCCATGTCTAGTCCCATCCGGCTGAGCCGGTGTGCGAGCCTTCCCGCTCGGCTGAGCCGGCGTCAAGGCTTTTCGAATTGTGGCGAGGAGAGCATTGTTATAATCCTCTTCCTCTCTGCTCTTGTCTACAACAACGTCGGAATCAAACTCATCCACGATGTCGTCAGAATGGATTGAGATCGCGCCATCACCCAGTGACCCGACCGCCTTCTTTCCCAGCGGTCGACACATGGGTTCAGTCGTTGATGTCTCCAGCACGCGGAAACCGCAGCAAGCGAGATTCGAGCAGTCGCCGCAAGGCAACCGCTCGCCTCCACGGGAGGCCGGTCGCGGGGCAGCCCGCGCAGGCTGTTGAGCCGAAGCGGCAGCGGCGCATATAGGATTGCAAGAGAGGTAGGACGACGACGAGACGACGCAACTCTCTCTGCGGCGTTGGCGACGGCAAAATGAACCTGCTTGGCAAAATCATCAGCGTAATCTTCAGCGCTCTTACACTCTCGCCCCCTAGCCTCCACATGCTCGCGCGCGCCATCACATCCACGCTCTAACCCCTCCGCAACAATGGGAGAGGCGGTGGCTATCGCCCAGGGCTTTTTCATGAAATTACCCTTGCTATCCTTCAATCCGCAGGCGCACCCGTGCAACGCCGTCTTGGCAAATCCCAACTCTCGAAGAAAACTCTTTACCTGAGGATCTCTCCAATAATAACATTGGGTAGGCCATTCAATACATACAACGCCCCCCGCTTTGTGCACAGCACGGGCAATCTCACGGAAATTCCAAAACAGATATCGGAAGTCAGTTCTAATGCCCCGAAGTCTGCGTATAGCCCTGTGGTTCCCAGTACGGAAATAATGCGCCTCGTTCACACACTGCCAAGGGGAACCTCCTGTACACGGCATAGAACCCCATAACGTAATATGTTTTCCCTTGAACGTAACTATATCGTTTAGCGCTATTTTGAGTCCCTCATCCGTCCTCATGTCTTCCTTCTCGGTGTACAACTCACTTTACATGAGCTGTCAGCGAAATTCTTCGGGTCTCCTACTCTACTTTGGGGGCCACAACAGCACTCCAACAAAAGTCTTCCCCCGGTCCACTGAGTGGCCGGGGCGCGATCTTCTCGGATTTTAGATTCTGTGCATCCCGTTTGCTAAGGCAATAATCACCGCCGCTAGAATCGCCATCTGAGTCGTATTCAAATGGGTGATGATATCTGTTTTCTTCATTACGCCAATTATCGATGCGATCTATCGTCAAACCTTGTTGAGAATTGACGGCGCGGGTGCGACGCTTATCATCCAGCTTATCAAGCTCGACGGGGCACTCCCCGATTGCCGGCATAAATGTGACAAGTCTCGGAACATAGTGATATCGTGTCAAACTCTGTCCTTGCCTCGTCCATTCATCCCCTTTGTCGGAGAGTGCGCATTGTGAAGCGGGCGATCTCCGTTAGAAACATCCTCTACATTTTCAGGCTTCCTCGAAGATTCTGGGTCAGTTTTCACTATCCGATATCCCAAACATGGCTTTCATTGCACGATCAGAGCTTATTTTGGTTGCATTCTCGATCGCCCTCGTTTTCTCGGAGCTTCTGCCGTGACATTCTTCGCCCATCCGAGGAGCGACACTACCTGCAATATCAGCTGAGCTGGCTGCATTCTTCGTCGTTAACACCCCCTCGGCTTGGCCGGGGGCAGCTACGGCGGGCTTGCCTTTGTTGGGGCGCTTTTTCTTTTTGCTTGACTTTTTGCTAGGCGCGGGAGCCCCTCTCCGCAAGGCCGAACTCGGGCCCGGGCGGGGCTTGAGAACCCCCCCGGGTTTCAGGGGAAGTCCGTCAGAAAACATTGAGTCAAGATAATCTTGGCACCGCTTAGCGGCCCAGAACTTAGGCGTCACTATGTTGACAAGGTATAAAACTTTGACCCATGCTATTGGGTCAACAAAACGTTTTGTTCCAATATCAGCAGCCTCGTTTTGCGTTCTTTCGCATTGTAATTGAACTAGGCCACGAGAAAATTGTTCGGACACAGCTGCTGCGTCGATTCTATGCGTTCTTGGTAGATGCATCAATTTCATCGACCCGCCTGCCTTGATGACTTCACAAACTGCTTGGTGATCTTCCAAGAAGAAACATCGCACAGGTCTATCCGGCAGGATTTCCCACAGTGGCAACGCCGCAAGCAGCTCCTTGCGCAACGCAAGGTCGGCCGCAACGATCTCAGCCTCGAGTGTGCTGTGAGATGCGCATGTTTGTCTTTGCGAACTCATCGATTGTCCTGCCCGTGTATACGGGCCCCAAATCGCTTGATAACTGGCGCTCGTGCTCCTGTGTGTCCTAATGTCACTCGCAAGGTCTGCATCATAGCATTGCTTTAACAGAACATCATCCTTCTTATCACCCACCCACGAGGTCATAAGATAATGAGATGTACATTTTATGTAACATATGAGGCGGAAGAGGTCCATGTCTTGCTGTTCTGTCCATTTTGTGATACAACTGGCAGTTTGACACGCAGCCCGTAGCAAGTCGCATCTGGCCATTCTCGCCCCGTAAAGTATGTTCATCAACATTTTTGCTGCGACGGGTTGGAGCACTCCCGACTGAGTCGGCGGCTCAGGGTCATCGGGGCTAGCTGCTGCGGCATCAAGGCCAATCACCTCTATCTTCTTGTCAGGAGGGCCGGTATCCACGTTAATATGTAATGCTGACGCTATAGCCTCCTCAGCTGGGGAGTAAATCTCTCCTACGGGGCCGCCATGTCCATCCTCTCAATCAGTAAATTCTGGACCGAACGGGGTACCCGCGGCCGGATATGTGGCCGGGTCTGCGTCCGTCGATTGAGCGTATAAGGTAACGCAGGAATCGAAGAACTCTGTCATATCGTATTCGATGACTTTCACTAGTTTTGGTTCTCTCGGCTGGCATGGCTCGGTCGTCTGAGACGCCGAGTCACCCCTCGTTTCCTCCTCACTACTCTCGTCTGCGACGGAGGCGTTTTTCTTAACTTTGGGAGGGGGCGGGTCAAGTGCCGTAGGCAATTCCCCGTGCCACTCAATTATCTGAGTTGATAATCTATGCTCGCATCCTAAATAGCGTCCAACAGCCGTTAGAGGACCTACTTTGATGCCCTTAGGGCAATTTTCCGAAGGTTCTTGGAGTAACTTCCATCCCTGGGCTAGCTTGTCGGCGGGTCCCGACAAGTCGAAATCATCGACATAAATGATCAAGAAAGTTTGCAATTCTTTGTGGAAAATAACAGCTACGCCACGGGCTGCAGTTCACAAAACCTCTAGCCATGACATGTCCCTCGCAATGCTGCTCCCAATATCCGCCCGAACCAGGATGTCCGTGCAGTGATAAGTACAGTGGACACACGGGGTTCCTCATGTTGGACCATGCTCTGGGCCATTCGTCACGTGGCAAGAAAACCCAAGTAGGAGTGCCTCCCAACTTCGATTCCGTGCAAGCTTGTCGAGCATCAGCTTGTTCGATGATATGGCCTTCAAACAGCCCGTGAGTATCGGCTGCTTTGCTGGCCTGCATTGTCGCGGGACCACTGGAAAGTTCCTGAAATAGTGCCGCGTCCTTGTTTGATCTCTAACACTTGAACCGTCAAAGACCACCCGACCTTTGTGCTGACGGCCTTTGTGTCGCAGCGGTAACTCTGAGTTCTTTTCAACAAGGATCGAACACAAACGGCCAAAATGGGCAGTTTTCCCTTTGAGTTCGGCAGCACCATCGGAATATTCCCTAACACCATCTTCTATCCACGTGCCGATGTCGCGCAATATGCCCCACTCTTTCCTCAAGGCAGCTCGAGCGTTTCTGTTTGCCTTTGCCTCGTCTTTCGAGACAGATCTGGCTACAGCGGCATCTGTGCGGGCGCATTGCCAGTCACTGGGAAGTTGGAGGGGCTCATCAACGACAGATATTATATCGGTAAAAGGATTATAGAAATATTGCAAATCAAATTTTTCTTTGTCACGATGACTGATATCTGAGTTGTCTTGCAACGGCATTCGAGGCACGCTTCGCCGCGACGCGGCAGCCGCCGGACTCGAGGTCTGACTTGCCTCTTCGTTGTCCTCAGATTTTCCGTTATCATCATCGGACAAGAGATCCCTGCCAGCTGAGCCGGAGGGTGGCCCGTCTCTTACAATAGTGCCTCCATGCCATGTCTGTCCCCACCAAATGTCCGCGTCATCCGACAGGTGTTCTTTAGCAACATCTTCTTCTGATGAATCGTCAGTCTGAGATGTGGCTGGCCAGCCCTGGGTGTTCCGCGACGCCGCCCCTCGCCCACTGCCAGGGGTGTAGCACGGGCTGCCAATTTGTAGTCGACGGAGCTGCTCAGCCACCTTAGGTGCGGTTAGCCTAGCTTCGGGGAGAACCGCAAGTGGCCGAGCCACTGCGGGATCGGGCGGAGTCGGCGGGTCGTCCACATCTAAACCAATGTCACGCAGAAGACCGAGGCAAGGGCCGGGATCCTCTATACCGAAGAATCCTCTCTCTTCGGCCTTATATTGTTCCACGGCCTGTCGGCGCTGGGCTTGGGTCACGTTGAACCACCGTCCAGGATGCATTCCGGGATTGGTAGACTCAGGTAATTTATTTAACCATTGGGCGCTGCATCTTGGGTCTGGGTCTGTGACCCACACGCGGGTTATAGGCGCATAATCAGGGTCATAATAAAGAACAGCTCGTATGCTACATGTCTTTCGACGGCGTGTCAACGGGAACTTTTGAGTTAATGCATCCTTTGTAAGTCCAGCAACAATCCGTCTGTCTTCAAAGTACTCCATCGTATCCAAAGTTTGAGTTGTTCGGGGAAAGAATTTGCCCTTTTCCCTGGAACTTTCTCACGCGGCATAGCCGCTGAGAACTTGGACTGTCTGTCCAAACGATACTCGAATTGTGCGAGTCCCAGCTTTTGGTTTTTATCCGCAGGATGGGAGTCGCGCTGATGGCCCCTGCCGTCAACTACCAAAGGCACATCACCCACGTACAAACCCCCAGGACCGTCATCATCAAGATCGGCCTCAGAGTCAGCACGCGGTGCGTCCTCGCCTTCTTGGGGAGGCGGTGGCACCAGAATGGCAGGATCATCAGCATTAAACATGTTGTCCGGTCGCATCCCTGTGGCCGCTTTCTCGCATGCTTTTCGCAAAGGAAGCTGAGGCGATTGGTCGTCAGAGGTACCATATAAGATGTTGCTGTACATTTGATCAGATCTCTCGATCGTGGGTCGTTTTCCCTCTGGTGTACGTCCTGATTCCATATTCAGTCCGTCCAATTGTCTCAAAGGTATAACGTAACTATCAGGTCCAACTGATCCCCCCGCTTTCTGCACATACCCCAAATATATTCCTGGAATCATCGTCGCTCCAGTCTTGGCAGTGCGAAAACGGGATTCAGGCGGAGGCGCATAACGGACAAGTGATCCGAAGGGAAGGAGCGGAGCATTGAACTGGCATCCGAGGCGTCTTTCCCAGCTGGACTGCCCTTCAGCAGGGGTCCTAGTATTGTAGCATAAACAGAGATATCGAACTGCGTAGGTCCAATATGGTGGTGGAAGACCAGCCTGCATGAGCAAGGCTCTGGCCCCCATCTGCACAACGCCGTTCGCACGCTCGGCGACAGCATTTTGTTCCGTATTTCCTGGGATGGTAGGATCATGGGCAATATTGAGCTCGTAACATGCCCTGGCAAGCTCTCTTGCACCATCTGCATAACAGTATTCTAAATGTTCCTCCGGGGCTCTAAGGTTTACAAAAAATGCAAACGTGAACCGCAGACTTGTCGTGCACGCCCTGAGCGGCCAGAGAATCCGTAGCTCGGTCGCGAAAAGTCACACGCACGCGGTCTCGTCGTGGAGTCCCCGCGAGAGTTCATCCATCGCAAACCAATGATCCACCGTCGTCAGTTGTCCGAACGAAGTGGGGTTAGCGTATGGGCGAGGAACCTTTAGCCCTTTGTTCTGCGCTTTGCGCTGTTGCTTTTTGATAGCTCTGGCCCAATTGCACACTGGACAATATGGGTTCTTGGGAATATGAGTTAGAAGGCGCGGTAGGGAGGCTGCAGCCTTTTTGAGCCGCTCGGCAAGGGTCTCCGACACGTCAACCTCCGCAACATCTGGGTCCAAATCTGGCGGTGCGTCGACGTCGACTAAGTCGACACCGTCAGCGTCTCCAACCTCGCCCTCCTCGGGCCCTTGGGCCGCGTTGCGCGCGTCGGAGTCCAATCCTCTACTTACTTCGTACGGGGGGTATCCTGGAACTCCACATCCATAATGGCGTCTATATGCGGCAACGCAAGCCTCGGCTTTGCCGGGCTGCTCGTCGAATGGACCGACGGCTTGACCGTGGTCGGGCAAAGCTGAGGGACGTTTAGAGGCAACAATGCCGTTCGACGTCCGATTCCAACCGCATTCGCTGGCCACTTGAGGCGAATTGTAGAAGTAGGTGATGGCATCCGCAGAGTCTATCGAAGACGGGAATGCGGGCGCGATCTCAGTCGGCCGCCCATCAGCGTAGCTGTGGGTACCAATCAGCTCATGTGTGTGCAGGTCTATGGTTACGCGAGTCTGGACAGCATGGGGCGGAGGGCCTCCCGCAGATTCCACGTTGTCCAAGAATGCCTTGGCGCCCGGCGCCACGCAACACCACCGCTCGGGGGGCTCACTGACCCAGCGCCTCTTTGCCTGATAGGGTCAAGTATGGTATCTTGCCCTCAACGGCGAGGTCCACACCTTGGCCGTTGGGCGACAATAGGTAGGGCCTTTGGCAAGCTGGCCAAAAGAAACTAAAGCCGCGATCCACGCACCGCTCTCCTACCGAAATTACGCACGGGGTCTCCGGCATGACTAAAGCGTTAATTCTCCTTTCTGAAACGAATAGATTCTACCCTCCCCCCGGACTCATCGGGGCCCCCGCGCGTGCTGCAAATTACATTTGATTCTGACCACATGTCCATCCTAAATATGAACTCATACCATCCCAGCCAAGCCGGGTTCCCCCCCCCTGCGGTTCCCTTGTGAAAAACACTATGCGGTGACATTGTTTGTTCTAACATAACACTTTTTTCGCGAATCCCTTACAAAAAAATGACGAAGTGCACGCGCGCGCGTCGTCGCGCGCGCATGCCGAAATCCTTCAAAAACCTTCGGTGCCAGAAGGATTTCGCAATCGAGCTTCCGAGGAAAAAAACACACAAAAACACATGGTTTCGCAACACTGATTTGCTAAAAAAACTTCCGCGCGAGCTCTTGCGAAATCTTAAGAAAACCATCGGTGTTTCAAATGCTACCAAACGGGCTTCGCGCGCGCGCATGTCAAAATCTATCGAACGCCCTTGCGCGTGTGCCGTCGCGAGAGTCCTCTGCAAAAAATGGGACGAAGTGCAGACGCGCGCGTCGTCGCGGGCGCATGCCGAAATCCTTCAAAAACCATCGGTTTCGGAAGGGTTTCAAAATCGTGCGCCCAAAAAAACTTACAAAAACCCAATGTTTCGCAACACGGATTTTCAACAAAAGCGGGCGCGCGCGCTCTTGCGTCGTCGTCGTCGTCGTCGTCCCCCCTCCTCCCTCGTCGTCGTCGTCGTCGTCGTCGCCGTCGTCGTCTTCTGTCTTTCCTCGTCGTCGTTGTCGTCGTCTTGGCGTCGTCGTCGTTTCCGTCGTCGTTGTCGCCGTGGTCGTCCTTCCTCCCTCGTTGTCTTCGTCGGCGTCTCGTCGTTGTCCCAGCTATGTCGTCGTCGTCGTCGTCGTCGTCGTCGTGGTCTTCACTCCTCCCTCGTGGTTATCCTCCTCCCTCGTCGTCGTCGTCCGTCGTCGGCGTCTCGTCGTCGTCCTCTCATTTCGTCGCCGTCGTCGTCGTCTTCGTCGTCGTTGCCATCGTCGTCGTCTTCCCTCCCCCCTCGTCGTTGTCGTCGTCGGCGTCGCCGTCCGTCCTCCTTCTTCGTCGTTGGCGTCGTCGCCGTCTTCCCTCCTCCATCGTCGTTGTCGTCGTTGTCGCCGTCGTCGTTTTTTCTCCTCCCTCGTCGTCGCCTCCGTTGGCGACGTCGTCGTCGTCTTCGTCGTCGCCGTCGGCGTCGTTGTCGTCGTCGTCGGTGTCGTCGTCGTCGTTGTCGCCGTCGAAAACATTGGAGACGTCGTCGGTGTCGTCGCAGTCGCTGTCGGCGGCGCCGTCGTCGATGTCGCTGTCGTCGTCGGCATCGGTGTCGTGGCCAAGTGCCATGTGGCACCTACCGTCACGGTCTTGTCTGAAGAGGTCTTGCGACCAAGTTGCGGGTGGGAGGGTGGGATGTTTGCACGAGCAGTGGAGAGGACAGCTTCAAGACGGTCAAGATTAAAACTACCACCCTTAGATTTGGGACACGCGATGCGAACTGAACCGAGGGCCTTAGATTCTCCCCCAGCAGTGTTCAGAGTGATCGATTGCGGAAGCTCTCGTATCAATATCATTGCACCTGCGCCCCTAATGTATGTCTCCGCAATTAGTTTGTACCCGCATCCGGTGTCTATAATGAAGCTCAACGCCCCCAGATACGCAGCGTCTTTGTCTGTGCATCCAGCAGCGGCTAAGCAGTGCGGGCTATCTTTCCCCTCTTCGTCCTTCAACCAGATGCCAGACATGAGATTGCAGGTCTGATGCTCTGATTAGTGTTTCAGCGACAGATGCCCTTGACTGCATCAACATCTGTCGACGTACTTTTCCTGGGAACTTCCATCTGTCTTTGCTACTTGAGGGCAACTCTTTCAAATCGTGGCGGCGCGCCTTCCTCCAAGCGATGGTCGGCTCCTCGGTAGAGGGGTGAAAACGGACACGGAGATCGCACCGGTTACTATCCCGATGTCGCACGCAACTCTTCCCAGGGGGAACGCACCAGTACTTTTTGATCGCGTCCCGAGAAAGAGGGTGCAGGAAATTCTCAAGGACATTGACGAGACTCTCGACCTGTTTCCTGCTGTCCTGGTGAAACTCACCTTTGGAGGTATCCCAGTAGTCTCCTCCATCGGCACTAGGTGCAACAGTCAAAAACTTAGGGCTGTTTTGCTTCTGCCCTGGAATGCCCCGGAATAATGGGGCGGGGCACGCGACGGCACCCAAGCTGATTGAATCAGCGGGTCTCTTCCAATCCCCCCGTTTTCTGCTCAACCGACGCAGGCTTCGCCACGTCTGCCAAACAAGGACGGCAAGAAAGAATACCATTGACAAACTTATGTTTGTCATTCCTCCAGCACTGACGGCTGAGCCGCCAGTGTGGAGCCATTGTCACGTCACTGGATGACCTGGAGTCTCGGCGAACCAGCATTCCTTTCCGCGTGACCATTTTCCCGTTTCCTTGTAGGAACGGCAGACCATGTCTTTGCCTTTTCCACCACCTTTGCTTTTCTCTCCATCCGTTTAACGCTTGTCGGAATTAGCACTAGTGGCCCTGGGGCCACCATTGCTTCCCGTCGAGGCGATGTTGGCAGCGGCAGCATTGGCCTGTTTGGATGTACGCTCATATCCCAAAGATTGCCCAGCGTCAAGTCTCGATTGTTCCCACTTGTCGCGCTTTAGCTTCTCAGCGTCGGATAGCCCCCTGTGGGCTTTGTTACATCCGTCTTCTGGGCCTCGACAATTCTTGGGGTCTCGGGAGCGTGCGTAACACGGAATGGCACTGTCTTTCCCACGCGACTGACTTCTATTCTTCTGCTGTCCTCCTTTCCCGCGGCTACCAGTCGGGGTCTGGGATCGGCCCTGCCCCTTTCGGCCCCTGTCCTTCGATCTACCTCTAGGGTTCTTATCCTGGGCAGGGGCGGCACTGGACTTTCGCCCCGCGCTCGGCCGAGCCGGCGCAGCATTCTTGGGCTGATTGAAGGGGCAGCCCTTTCCTGCGCGCGGGGAAGTTTCGCCCTTGTTCACGTGTCTGCACGTGGTTTCGCCCTTAGTCTTCCCGCTTTTCATGACATCCGAGGATTTTCCCATCTTGGCAGCAATCTCTGCCGGGGCGGCTTTACTGCCTGCATTCCTGCGGTTGTCATTGCCTCCGCCTCCGCCGAATCGTGCTTGCCTAGCACGTTGTCTTAAGGTTCCCTCATGCACGCTGATGTTCCACTCTTCTTTTTCTCGCAACATCATTTCTTCGATCTGCTCCATCAGCCACTCATAAGGCTTTACGCCTTGTCCCATTTTATCATTTGACAAGTCGTATAATTGACATGCGAAGTTCAGTTTGTTCGACTTTCTGCACTGTTCAAGAAAATGTGTATGAATCGAGGCCCTCATCTCAATGGACGGAGGTTTAGCGCCGTAAAGCTGTTGATACACATCTGTCCATTCATTGTAAAAATGATACAGGTCAGCATCGGGCTTGCGCGGGTCAATGATCACCCTGCAGATGCCACGTGAAATACAATGTTGTCCCAACTCTGACCTCACCGAACACCAATGACAAATTGCTCGCACCATCTCGCGTCCAGGCATGAGTCCCCCCATCGGTCTGGGCGCTGAATTCCACGCGGGTAATCTGTTGGAGGAAATGAATACGATGACCAAGCTGATATCGACTCTTTCGCATCTTGTTGAATTGTTCGATAAGATTCGTTGCGATCATAAGGTCAAGACGCTGGAATCGCCCAGCATCTTTGAGTTGCTCATCCTCCACGGCGGGATCCATAGCCTCGGCAATCCAGTACTGCGCTGCCTGGCTCTCGGGCGATGACCCAGCGATTGCGCGTATTGCGTGCATTTTCTACCCACGAATGTTCGCAACATCAGGGATGTCCAACAAATCAATTTTCTGGTTGTTACCAACCTGTCTCCACTGATCTAACGGCGTGCTCTCGTCAATTACTATCGAGTCGTGCGGTCCGCCAGGGCCTTGAGGCCCCCTGCGTCCACCCCCGCCATCAGAGGGGTCTGACCCCCCTGGACTTCCCGGAGGCGACCCACGTGGTCCTCTACCACGATCATCTTCGTGCGAAAATCCAATCTCAGTGTTGGGAGCGTCGCTCTTGTCGTCTCCTTCTCCGCCCTGTCCTGCATTGCCCGACGACTTAGTCGCCGTCATTCCCTTCGGACCGTCTCCATAGGTTGGGCGGAGACTGGCGAGAGCGTTCTCCTCGTTAAGTCCAGTTAGCCGCATCCCTGCAGGGGGTCCATTCACAGCGGTGCTCGGCTTAGCCGGACCTTCTAGGGCAGGGCCTGGGACCGAATAGTGTTGACGCAACAGCGGCCTCACGGGGGTCTCTTGCGAAAGCAACGGAAATCCGAACGAATTCGATGTAAGTCCGGCTTCACGTTTAGTTTCAGTATACGGAGTCGGGTCGGTGATGATAGCCTTAAGCCTCATCTTTCCTTTCTCTACATTAGCCGCGTTCGAAGCAATCTCTTCTTCTCGCATGTTAGCCGCTGACCTTTCGCTCTTCCACGGGTCGCATCTAGAGCATCTCCTCGTCATCGCATCGATATGTTCGCCACGCGCCGAGCTGCCACATCCGACGCAATTGTCTGTCTTTAGACGAAAACAAACTGCACAAAACTGATCCACGGGAAGCGCGTTTCCTTTTCCACCGGGAAGAGGACGTGTTGCACCTCCTACCAGCATGGTCGATGCTCCCGCGTTTGCCAAGGTCGCCTGACCGAATTGCGCAGGGGCGGATACAATACAATGCTCGACGACCGAACCGTCGACAGCTGGCGGGCATTTAGCATTGCTCGACATTGCGCGCTGGAGGGGCGATCTAGCTTCTTCATGCGATTAAAGCCCTTCCAGATAGAGATTGCTCTGGTTGGTTATCTTCGCAGCTACGGCTTGGGTGTTGACTGCTTCCAGCCTGGCAGTCTTGATCTCTTCTTGTAAGCCCTGTTTTCCCGTTCTGCCACGATTGTCGCGATGTGTTCTCCTTCTGCCCTGGCCACCGCGACGGCAGCGGCAACCGCGTTGGCGTCAGCAGATTCTTTGTTTGCCATCATTGCAGCCTGTCTCTCCGAAGTCGATAGTTATCTGTATTTATTTTCGGCTTCCCTCTCCACTTGCAATTCAACGGCCTCGGTCTGATTGTGCATATGTTCTATCAGCGCCTGTTCACGCTCTCTAGCTGCCATGGCTAGGGCGATGCGCTCAGCCTCGAACGTTTTTCTAGCTTCGTTTGCAGTTTCAGTTAATTCTTCTCTGTCCAATCGAGCTCTTTCGGCCAGTTGCGCTTCATTGGTCAGAAAGTCTCTCTGAGTGTTGGCCTCCGCCAGCCTGGCCTGGCCCTGCATAGACTGTATGAGAAGATATGTGCAATTCTGCTCGTCCATTGGGTAACACTCCGCGCACAGCCATTGCATGTTACACTTGTTGCAAACGTCCGAGCAATTCTTGCACACTGGGTTCCTACATGCGCCTTCTGGCCTGTTGGCTTTCCCTGGGCATCTGCTCCCCGCCTGAGGCGCGCAGTCAGGGTTGGGGTTCCAACATGCCCCCATCATAGAAACCGTAATATTGCTCCTTGAAGTAGATCTCGCCCCTGATCTTGGTATCTTGGGTCTTCCCCTGCTTGAAGCATTTGATATGGAGCGAACGAAGGTATTGTCTGGTGGTTTGGGCGCATTTACGAATTCCTCATCCTTTTCGTCTCGTGTTATTAGCTGAGCATATGTAGCTAGTTGTCCGACCGTTTCTTCATCCTCAACAACAGCGGGAATAGTGGGTTGCCACTCGCCTGAGGTGGCGGCATTACGGAAGAAACCTTCCTTCAGCGGTGAGACATTTAGCTCGTAGTGCTCATTCCGTTGTTTCTCAAGGTTAGGCGCAGGGGTTCGTCCTGTGGATTCCCTCTCGCGCTTCATCTGAGCCTCCGTCCTGTTCGCCTGAGGCGTCAGGATACCCATCGGGAGACCATCTTCCGTCTTGAGCAAGGATGTCTGCTTCCATCATCACGGAAAACGCTCGGCTCTGGGAAATATCATTATTGATACTATCAGAAACTTCCTCCATGGAATATATTGCATGATCTTTGTCTATTGGATCATCACTGTCTTGACCGAATTGTCCGTTGAGTGCTATCGGGAGTAGGGCATTGTTACTCGCGCCCACCCACTCGGTCGGGATATCAGGAAACGTATCCATATTCCCTCGGACTTCCCCTGGCCGGCCGGCTTCGCCAGCGGCAATGGCAGTGGCGTGTGGAGTATTCTGAATTGAGCTTATCGGCTCCGTCGATTTGGCACTCCAGGACGAGAATGCACCTCGCCTGGGTCTTGATGCGGCGCCATCTCGCCCGTGCGGGTCCGGGGTTTGCTCACGATCACCTATCGGAGCTCATTCGGGGGATGCGTCAGCCGACATGTCGGTTATTTCCTCGATACTTCTTCCCCTCACGACCCGAGCGGCGATATGTGAAGGAGGGATCTGGTCCTGAATAGGACCGTCTCTGTTTGCGTCGTGTCCATCATGTTGTACAACGCGCTCATCGGCGCTCCTCGAGATATTGGACACGATATTAGTCGTATCATAGCTCTCTCCCGCAGCGACTGAGTCGCGGGGCACGACTGGAAGATCTTCTTTTGTATCTAGTGTCCACGCGTCGACTGAGTCGCGCGTTTCGGCTGATAACCAGTCTTTCCTCTGAGAATCGGGGTAAGATGACAAAGGGATTAAATGAATTAAGATCTCATGTTCACTCTGCTCAGGGAGAGCGGAGGCGGGATGAGACATTGATCAGACAAGTATCCGTTAAGCAAGACTACTTTATCAGGAATGTGAAGGGAGGAGGTCGGCCGAGGACGGACGACGACGAGCCGCCCGCGCACCCCAGCGCGCTCCTTTTTTCTCTCCTGCCAGCCGAGGTCGGCTGGCTCGAGCAGCCGTATGGCTGCGGAAACGCAGCTTCAGTTCGCGCGGACAGTGCAATGCATGCAAACTAAGTTAAGTTCTAATTGCATATGAGGCGGAGAGAAGCATACTTACTCCTTCAGCAGCTCAACTGAATCGACAACGCCACTGTCCCAGAGGCAGCTCTATCATTCCCCTTTTGGTGGCAAGCAGTTCAAAGTGAACTGCATGCGTCCGTCTTCTCTGTATTTGTGGTTGTGGCTGTACTCATTTCATTGGGTCTCACGTACGGAGACCTGCTCAACACAAGTGTTTGTGTCGAGGCGGTACCTTGGTAGCAGACGCTAGGTCGCACCGCTCTTGGTTTGGGCTACATGTCTGGTTATCCCAGATGGCCGCCCAACACGCCAGCATGATGCCGCAGCCGCAGCCGACGCCTGGAGGATTGCAGTCGCTGTCTCTCTGCCCCATAGCCTTTCCCGTCGTTCGTGGAGACCTGCGCGTGATTCGCGGGTAGTTCGGCGAATTGGGCCAGTTCGGAGGTAGTGAAGGTAAGTGGAGTTCCCCTTCCCTTGTCTGACGCTTTTGTGCGGAGAGCTCCAGGTTCGGCGGGCCATGATTTTTCCGTATCCGCAGGCGTCCTGGGTCTGGACCGTTGGTATGGCACGCTCACTTAACATAACTGCAGTGTAGCTCCCGCGCAGAGAAGACGAGGTCGCCAGAGGTACAGACATAGCAGCATCCTTTGTGGCAGAGAGATCCTCATCATCATCAGCAGCAGCATCATCCTCATCACCATCATCCTCATCAGCATCAACAACATCAGCATCACCATCATCATCATGATCGGCATCGTCATCGTCATTATCACCACCACCACCATCATCATCATCATCATCAGCATCATCATCATCATAATCAGCATCATCGTCATAAGCAGCATCATCATTATCACCATCGTCAGCATAATCCTCATCATAATCCTCATCCTGATCCACATCCTGATCATCATCACCATCATCAACAACAACATCAACAGCATCAGCATCATCATCAACATCAGCATCACCATCAGCATCAGCATAAGCGACATCGCCATCATCTTCATCATCATCATCATCATCATCATCATCGTCATATCATATCATCATCATCGTCACCATCAACATCACCGTCACCATCACCATCCCCACCACCATCACCATCAACAGCACTATCTGCATCAGCGTCACCATCATGAGGAGCAGCATCATTACCATCGTCACCATCACCATAACCATCACAATAACCACCAACAGCATCATCATCGATTCTAGCATCATCAGCAGCAACATACACATCATCATATTCATCAGCATCAGCATCATCGTCATCATCAGCAGCATCATTATCATCATCTCCTTCGTCTTCATCATCAACGGCAGCAGCAGCATCATCACCATAATCAGAATCAGCATCATCATCATCATCAAAATCAGCCTCATCCTCATCATCATCATCATCATCAGCATCATCAGCAACATCATCATTGGGTCAATATCATCGTCATGAGCATCAGCATCAGCACCATCGCCATCATAGATAAGCACCATCGCCAACAACAACATCATCAGCCTCACCTTCCACCCCATCATCATTCGCCACCAACCATCACCATCAACCATCAATTATCAACCATCAATCACATAGCATCATTAGCATCATCAGCATGATCATCAGCAGCAGCACCATAATCATCATCACCACCACCATCATCATCAGCATCAGCATCATCGTCAACTTCATTGTCGTCGTCATCGTCATGATCATCATCATCGTCATCACCACCATCATCATCAAAGGCAGCAGCATCATCAGCAGCAGCATCATCAGCATCATCAGCCAAATATCATCAGCAGCAGCATCATCAGTATCCGCACCAGCACCACCATCATCATCACCACCATCGTCATCACCATCACCATCATCATTATCACCACCACCGTCACCATCACCATCCCCATCACCATCATCACCATCATCACCACCGCAACCACCACCACCACATCATCAATCGCTACCAACCATCAACCATTGTCACCCTGCGCTTCTCCGCGGCACCGGCTGGGGCGCCGCCTGGCTCGCGCCCGCCCAGTCCTCGTCCCCGCCGAGCGGCGCGGCGTACCCTGCCTCCTGCCGGTGCCAGGGGGGCCGCGCAGTGAGGGGAAACGACGGCCTGAAGGCGCCAACCATACACTCACAACAGATCCTGGCCAGGCCAATGCTGGGCAAGGATCGGTGCATACTCCCTCCTGGCCCTCCTCCTCCTCCCTCCTCCTCCCTCCTCATCCTCCTCCTCCTCCTCCTCCTCCTCCTCCTCCTCCTCCTCCTCTTCCTCCTCCTCCTCCTCCTCCTCCTCCTCCTCCTCCTCCTCCTCCGGCTCCGGCCAGAGAAGCATCTACCCAGACATCCGACGTCTGACTCTTGTTCACACCGCGGGCCTCCTTCCCCGGGCGCCCGCTCTTCATCCTGATCCGTTGTTTTGATAGTCCCGCAGCCCCAGAGGCCGCCTCGGGCCCACCCCTCGGAGGCCCACCTGGGAGATCCAACTCGTGCTGTTCTCGATCTGCTGCTGCACCTCGAGCCCAGGGCCTGCTGGATGGAGCCTCGGAGCGTCCGCAGCGTCCCTCTCCCGAAGATTCGGCCGCCGCGCGCCCGCTTCCGCGAGCTGCAGCGGCCCTGGACTCTCGCCGTCCTGGACGCGCACGTGCCTATCGCACGAGAACGGTACCCATGCACCGTACTATATCGTAGCTCCCTCCAGGCCCAGCTCCAACGCGGCACGGTGCATAGTAACTCGGCGTCCAGGGGCAGAGAAACTATGCACCGCACCATTCCTGGGCCGAGGATCGACGAGGCCTCGGGAGACGCCACAGCGGTACGGTGCACACACAAGTCGTCCGCGGATATCGGCCACCCCCGCCCCCCAGGACCTGCGGGCCTCCCTCGGGAGGCAACTCCTGGGAAGTCTTCGCCATGGGAGCGATTAAGGGCGATCGAGCCCGATGAGAGGGCCACTTCACAGGATCTGGCCAAATCAAGCCCAGGATTCAGCCAAATTAAGCCGCAGGATCAAGCCAGACCAAGCCGGACACACCCCGAGGAAGCCGGCTATCGACCGCGAAGATACCAGCGACGAGACAGAGTTTGACCCCCGAGGAGTTGCATCCCAGCGGAGGAGGAGGAGGAGGAGGAGGAGGAGGAGGAGGAGGAGGAGGAGGTGGAGAAGAAAGAGTAGGAGGAGGAGGAGGAGGAGGAGGAGGAGGAGGAGGAGGAACATCCGCAGGCCCCTGGCAAGCTCCCAGCTCCCCGGGCCGCCCGCCCCCGCCGAAGGGCCGCCCGTCTCCTCGAGGAAGCCGGGCTGCGGGAAGCCCATGGGCCTCGCGGCCGCGCCCCGAGCCCAGACCCCCGACGTCGTGAGTTTGTCATCACGTCGACCCCCAGGGCGCTCGACCCCTTCCCTGGGACCGGTGTCTTGTCCCGAATCGTTTTTTGTCGACGGCTCCGAGGCCCGGGAAGGGCCGCTGGAGGCCGAACGGAGCGAAAAGCCCTGCGTGTCCTGAGTTTTGTCCGGGCAACCCCAGGGGGCCTGGGTGGCAAGCGGGGGGAGGGGGCAGAGAGCGGGGCTGGGCGAAGGGCTCGGGGGGGGGCTCCCCCTGTGGACGCCGAACATGCCAGCTGCAGAGGTGCACTGCGCACAGTTCTCACTCCCGTCAGTGAGGAACCCGAGACCCTTTCTGGCCCAGCACTCAAGGATGACAACCCGAGGGGGTCTGCGTGGGAAGGGGGGGGCAAGGGGCAGAGGGCGGGGCTGGGCGAAGGGGGGCTCGGGGGGGGGGGAGCCCAGCAGCCCCGCAGCAGGCGGCGGGCCCCCCGCGGCGGCGGGCCGCGCCCTCGCCGCCCGCGTCGGCGTCTGCCGCGTGGGCGGGGCGGGCGAAGGGGGGGGAGGGGGGGGCGCCCGCCCGGCAGCCGGCGGGGCTCTGCATGGGCCCTGCGCGCCAGGAGCAAAAGCGGAGGTCATCGGCCTTGGAGGGAGGGATCAGGAGGAGGAGGAGGAGGAGGAGCAGGAGGAGGAGGAGCAGGAGGAGGAGGAGGAGGAGGAGGAGGAGGAGGGGGAGGGGAGGGGGAGGGGGAGGGGGAGGGAGGGGGAGGGGAGGGGAGGGGGGGGGTAGGGGAGGAGGGCGGGCGAGGGGAGAGAGGGGGGGCGACCCAGAGCCCCTCGGGTCAAGACAAAATCACGACGATTGGTGGGTTTTTGGTTATTTTCGGCCTCCTGGGGCCCTCACCGGGCCTCGGGAGCATCAAAAAATGCGTCAGGATGAGAAACCGGTCCCAGGGAATGGGTCGAGAACTCTGGGGGTCGAAGTAATGAAAAAAACATGACGTCGGGGGTCTGGGTAGGAGGGCACCAACTATACACCAACACCGATCTTGGCCAGGATCACCCTGGGCCAAGGATCGGTGAAGACATATACACCGATCTTGGGCCCAGGATTGACCTGGCCAGGATCGGTGTAGGTGCATAGCTGGTGCCCTCCAAAGGGGGGAGAGGGGAGCGGGGGGGGACGAGGGAGGACGAGGATGGGCGAGAGGTCCACGTTCACCTCCGCATCCTCCCATCCTCCTCGGGCATCCTTGCTCAGCATCACATGGACTACTCCAGGGCCCCAGGGCACCTGGCCAGCAGATAGCAACCACATCCCGGCGACTCTGCGCGACACATCACCAAAGCAATACCAAGTCGTCGTCTCCCTGCCCACAGATGAGTGGTAGCGGGGTCAAGCTGGGCAGGTGGAACGAGCCAAAGGGCCCTCCATTACCATCCCCTTTCGCATACCATACGAATCAACTGGTAGGGGAACGAACAATGACATGAACATAAAAACACGGAGGTCCGCGCGGATCTCGCGGATCGGCGCTGGGGCCCCCTGGCGGCGCTTCCAGCTCCGCTCATGGTGAGCTCCGCGCGCCAGGGAGGGAGGTTCCAGCGCGGATCCAAGAAATCCGCGCGGACCTCCGAGTTTTTATGTTATTTCACTGTTCGCTCCCATTACTGGGACTGGAACGTGCTCAAACCCAGCGAACGGCAGGCGTTCGCACTCGATCTTGCCTCCGACGGGCTGGCGAGGGAGGACAACTAACGCGGGCGGCGAGCGTGCAGGAGCGCAACTTCAGAAACCAATCCTGGCGCGGTGCTGCGGCGAGAGAGCACCATTTTTGTCCTCCCCTCGGGCGGACAAAATTTCCGAGGAGCGCGGCGAGGACGAATAGGGGGAAGCACGCGAATCCTACCCCCACCCCCCACGATTTCTGAGGGGGAGGGTGGGGTCCACTTCGTCCGGGAGCTCCCGAGCGAAGTGAACCCCGCCCTCCCCCTCAGAAATCGTGGGGGGTGGGGGTAGGATCCGCGTGTGGCGCCCTAACGAAGCACGCGCCGCGCCGAGACAGCCCCGTCACGGCTTTGGCGAGGACAGCATTTCCCCCGCTCTCGCGCGGCCCCGCTGCCGCTGCCGCCTCCGCGCGACTCGGCGAGCGAAACGTCTGCGCCGGGCCCCCGCGGAAGCGCCACTCCCGGGGGCAAATCTGCACGGGGCCGTGGCGGGCGCGACAGGTCGCCCGCTCGCGCGCGGCCCCGACCCCCGACCAGGCGAAATCTGCGCGGCGCCGAGGCGAGAGCGACGGCTTCGTCCGCTCGCGTGTCGACGCCTTGGGATGGGCGAAATCTGCGCGCCGCGCCAAAAGCCAGAGCTCAATCTCAGCAAAAGGAACGCGGTGACGAGGCGAGAGCGACCTCTCGCGCGCGACGTGCGCCCCGTCCCAAACTCCCGCCGCGCGGTTTGCAGCGCCGACGACAAAACGTCAAAAAGGCAGAGGGAGTCGCACCAAGTGGGTTTCCGCTCACACCAATCCGATCCCTCTCGCGACGCGCAGCTTACGCTTGGATGCTCTGGCTCGGGACCAGGGCTCGTCACACGGGGGGGGGGGCAAGGGGCGAAGGGTGGCGCGATGTTCTTCCCCCCGGCCTCAAAAGAGATGGGCCTCCCGTGGGATGATTCTGACGAGAATTTCAAGGCGGATCAAGCCCTGACCACGAAAAGCCTCGGTGAGCCTCAAACAAGATCCCACTGCCCAAGAATCACGATTCTCAGCCCTGGATGCTCCTTCTCGCCGCGAGGTCTGGGAATCTCGGGGTGGACGAAAAGGGTGGGAGAAGTAATAAAAGGGGGGTGAACGAATCGGCTGCTTGCGTCTTGTCTTCGCAGAGCCTCCCAGCACCAGGAACGACATGCATCGAGGAATGTGGCTGGCTGCAGGGCTGAAGTCAGCTGCATCCCCGAAAGACCGCACTGCACGGACAGTCACCGCACAGTTTCGGGCCTCCTGGATGCCCCGGTCGCCCGAGCCTCGGAGAACAGCCCGAGTCCCAAAACCATGCGGCCACCCCCAATCGCCACTGACTAACCCGACGGTGTGGTCACTCCTGCCTGCCGGCTGGGCGTTCTTTGCTCAGGCTGGACGGAAGCGAGGAGCGCCGCGTGAAAGGCCTCTGGCCTGGCGCCTCGCGCTGGCCGCCTTGCCCGCGAGGGCCCGGGCACGGAGCGGCAGTGAGGGCCGTGCTAGGCGGCATCGGCGCTCCTCCTGTCCTCCTAACCACCACTAACAACAACAACAACAACAACAGCAACAGCAACAGCAACAGCAACAGCAACAGCAACAGCAACAGCAACAGCAACAGCAACAGCAACATCAACAGCAACAGCAGCAACAAAGCAACAGCAACAACAACAACGACAACGACAACGACAACAACAACAGCAACAACAGCAACAGCAACAACAACAGCAACAACAGCAGCAGCAACAACGACAACGACAACGACAACGACAACGACAACGACAACAACAACAACAACAACAACAACAACAACAACAACAACAATTACTAGCACGTGGGGACACACCGTTCTCACCAGTGCCAGGGTTTTCATAGGAGGCGGGCAATACCCCCACTTTGTGGGGGGGCCGGTTCAAGCTCTACCAAATTTCCAAACGACTCTTCGCCACCACCCACACCCAGCTTCCCGCCCTATGACGTTCGGACACTTCACTTCGTGGCATGCGGACGACCGTGGCTACTATTCAGGGCCCCGCGGCCGACGACGACGGCGTGCGCGCGCGAAGAAAAAACGAATGTGTCCCGCATGGTATTATTTGACAGGGATGATGGCCCTGGCAGGTGCGCAACCGTTGTTGCAGAAGTTCGAAAAAGTTGCTCGCAAAAGCCCGTTTGACAGAAATGTTTAAAAAGTGTTGGGTTTCCTACGAATCCGCAAGAGCGCGCGGGATGAAATTTTGACAATTTTTTTTTGAAAAACCATTGGTTTTTTGATGTTTTTATGTTAAAATCGCTACGAAAACTAAGGTTTTGGAAGGATTTCGTCTTGCGCGCGCGAATGTCCACTTTACCTTATTTTTTGCAAGGGATTCTTGAAGTTTGGTTATGTTAGAACAAGAAATGTCCACTTTAGCTTATTTTTTGCAAGGGAAAACCGATCGTAACAACACAACCGGATCCGGACTCCCCCGTTTTGCCTGAGACTTCCTCACGAAAATGATGAAAATGAGGCTGCGGCCTAGGCGCGGCGGGGGGGTCGTGCACCAGGGGTCCCAACAATAATTATTCTTTAGAAGTAATAATGTTCAACAACAACAACAACAACAACGACGACAACAACAACAACAACAACACCAACAACAACAACAACAACAGCAGCAGCAGCAACAACAACAACAACAATCGCAACAACAGCAACGACAACGACAACGACAACGACAACGACAACAAGAACAATCACTTTAAGACTGTTCGCTCTTATATGCTCGCGTGTACCTCACCACGTATATCCCAAACCCCCGATACCCGCCCTCTTCGTCTTCGATCGTACCCCCTCTGGGGGGTACATCTTCTTGACCTGCCACGTGTATCGGGGGCAGCCCCTAAAAAAGCAAGAGCAGTGAAGAGAGAGAGAGAGAGAGAGAGAGAGCGACAGAAAGAGAGAGGGAGAGAGAGAGAGAGAGAGAAAGCGAGAAGGAAAGGAGTGGGGGAAGGGAGGGAGGCAAGGGACAAGAGAGAGGGAGCAGAACTGCGGACGAGAGAAGCAGCAGTGGGGCCGCTGAAGGGCAGCAGCGGGGCCACGAAGGGCAGCAATGGAGCCACTGAGGGCACGAGCGAGCGGGTGCCACGAAGGGCGTATACATGGGCCACCAAGGGCAGCAACGGGGCCACGTTGGGCAGCGATGGGGGCCACTGAGGGCAGCAGCGGGGCAATGAAGGGCAGCAGTGGGGCCACTGAGGGCATTGACGGGGCCACAGAGGGCAGCAAGGGGGCCACGAGGGGCTACGCTGGTGCCACGAAGGGCAGCAACGGGGCCACTAAGGACGAAGGGCAGCGTCGCGGCCACTGCCGGCAGCAGCGGGGCCACAATGGGCAGCGGGGGGGGGGGCAAGGAGCTACGCTGGGGCCACGAAGGGCAGCAATGGGGCCACTGAGGGCACGAGCGACTGGGGGCCACGAAGGGCGAACAGATGGGCCACAAAAGGCAACGAGGGGGCCACATTGGGCAGTGGCGGGGGGGGGCACACGGGGCTACACTGGGGCCACTAAGGGCAGCGAGGGGGCCACTAAGTGGACGAGCAACTGGGGGCCGCGAAAGGCGTATATGTGGGCCACAAAGGGCAGCGAGAGGGCCACTGAGGGCAGCAGCGGGGCCTCGAAGGGCAGCACTGGCTGGGGGAACAAACGGCTGGGGGGCCACGACGGGCGTGTATATATATATATATATACATATATATATATATATACGTATACACATGTATGGGCCCCAAAGGGCCTACGCGAGGGCAACGAAGGTCAGCAATGGGGCCACTGAGGACACGAGCGACTGGGGGCCACGAAGGGCGAATATATGGGCCACAAAGGGCAGCGAGGGGGCCACCGAGGGCGGCAGCGGGGCCACGAACGGCAGCAATGGGGCCACTGAAGGCACGAGCGACTGGGGGCCACGAAGGGCGAACATATGGGCCACAAAGGGCAGCGAAGGGGCCACTGAGGGCGGCAGCGAGGCCTCGAAGGGCAGCACTGGAGCCACTGAGGGAACAAGCGGCTGGGGGCCACGACGGGCGTATATATACATATATATATATATATATGCATACATACATACATACATACATACATAAATACATACACATATACATATAAGCTACAAAGGGCCTACGCGAGGGCAAAAGGTCAGAAATGGGGCCACTGAGGGCACGAGCGACTGGGGGCCACGAAGGGCGAATATATGGGCCACAAAGGGCAGCGAGGGGGCCACTGAGGGCGGCAGCGGGGCCTCGAAGGGCAGCAATGGGGCCACTGAGGGCACGAGCGACTGGGGGCCACGAAGGGCGTATATGTGGGCCACAAATGGCAGCGAGGGGCCACTGAGGGCAGCAGCGGGGCCACGAAGGGCAGCGACTGGGCCACAAGGGGAGGGGCGGCCACGAAGGGCAGCAATGAGGCACAAAAGGCGCGAGCGAACATGGGGCACGAAGGGCATGACCCTGACGGGCGGGCCGAGCGGGCGGATGGATCGTGAGTTCTGCGTGATTAGCCAGGAAGTTCCCAGCGAGAGAGCGATTCCCAAGTAAATTCGAATAAGTCCCCAGCGAACGCGCGATTCGTGAATGGTAAGAGCGCGGCGCCTGAGTAAATTGCAAAGAAATCCCAGGCGGGAACTCGACTCTTCAGTAAATCGCGAAGAAGTCTCAAGCGGGAGCGGGGGGCTGGAGTAAATTTCGAGGACATATCAAGCGGGAGCCGTTGTTGTTGTAAGCTGGGGACCGCGGGCACAATTTGAGCCTCAAGACCTTCCCTGATAAAAACAGGGTGCAAGCGCCGGGAGGGGCACTTCAATTGAAATAATAGAATGTGCACCAGAGGGGGGATCAACTAGAATTATTCTTGGATAGTGGGAGTTCAACAACAATGTTAAAACTGCTCGTTCCTATCTGCTCACGTGCCAACCAAAACGTATATCCCAAACCCTCGGTACCCGCCCTCGTCGTCTTCGATCGACCCCCTTGGGGGTGTGTCTTCCTTATCTGCCACGTGTATTCAGCGCAGCACCTAAAACAAGGAAAAAGAGGACTGGTGGAAGGGGGAGGGAGAAGAATGGAGCACGAGAGAAATTAGCAGAAAGGGGCAAGGAGCAGAAAACAAGTGGTAGAACCAGACGGGCAGATCGGGCGGGCAGACCCATAGCGGGCAGATCGGGAAGGCGGGCCCAAGCGACGAGGTCGAGCAGGCGGGTTGCTGAAGCGTGGGTCCCGCATGAATCGCGAGAAGTCTCCAGCGATAGCGCGATTCCCAAGTAAATCCTCATGAAAGCCAGCGTGGGCCACGAAGGGCATAAAATCTGAGGCCACAGAGGGCAGCGACGGGGCCGCTGAGGGCAGCACCGGGGCCACGAAGGGCAGCAAGGGGGCCACAATGTGCGACAGCGGGGCCACGAAGGGCATGCACATGGGGCCACGACGGGCGCGAGCGAGCGAGGGCCACGAAGGGAATTCGTATACGGGGCCACAAAGGGCGACAGCGGGGCCACTGAGGGCAGCACCGGGGCCACGAAGGGCAGCGAGGGGCCACGAAGGGCGACGGCGTGCGCGTGCGAGCGGGGGCCACGAAGGGCATATAATGCGGGGCCACAAAGGGCAGCGACGGGGACGAGCGAAGACGACCGCGGAACCAGTACGGGCAGCGAGGGGCATCGAAGGCGGGCGAAGGGCAGCGAGCGGCGATTGCAGTCATTAACGGGCTGGTCGGGGGGGCAGGCCCCGACGGGCGGGTCGAGCGGGCGGGTCAACGACACAGTTTGACCCTCAAGACTTTCCCTGATAAAAAACAGGGTGCGTACCCAGGCAGGGGCACTTCAATCGAAAAAATACCATGTGCACTGGGCGGGGGGATCAACAATAACGACAACCACAACCACAAACCACAACCACAACCACAACCACATCCACAACCACATCATCATCATCCACAACCACAACGACATCCACAACCACAACCACACCACAACCACAAACCACAAACCACAACCACAACCACAACCACATTCAGTTATGAGAGCTCAACAACAATGACAACCACAACCACAACCAGGACCACAACCACAACCACAACCACCACATCATCATCATCATCATCATCATCATCATCATCATCATCAGCAGCAGCAGCAGCAGCAGCAGCATCAGCATCGTCATCCTCATCATCGTCGTCAACATCATCAGCAGCAACATGAGCAGCATAATCATCATCGACATCATCCGCATCAACATAAACAGCAGCAGCAACATCATCATCGGCATCAACAACATCATCAGCATCAGCATCAACAATAGCATCGTCATCATCACCGACATCGACATCATCGTCGCCAACATTCAAATCATCCTCAGCAGTAGCACATTCAGCATGAACATCATGAAAATCACCATCCTCATCAACATCGCCAAAAACTTCATCACTGCCATCATCTCCAGCACCAGCATCAGCATCAGCATCATCATCATCACCATCATCATCATCATCATCATCCTCAGCATCATCATCATCATCATCAGCATCATCATCAGTACCAGCATCATCAGCATCATCAGCATCAGCGGCATCATGATTTCCTCTTCCCTCTCCGCTCCAACACCACTACAGTCAACATCCCCATCAGCATCATCGTGATCATTAGCATCATCATCATCATCATCATCATCATCACCATCATTAACATCATCATCATCATCATCATCATCATCATGATCATCATCATCATCATCATCATCGTCATCATCACCATCAACATCAACATCACCATCATCATCAGCAGCAGCAGCATCTTCAGCAGCATCAGCATCATCAGCATCATCATCGTCGTCATCATCGGCAGCATCAGCATCAGCATCATCCGCATCATCATCATCATCAGCAGCATCATCATCATCATCATCGTCATCAGCATCACCATCCGCAGCATCATCAGCATCAACATAATCGGCATCCCCGTCATCATCATCATAATCAGCATTAGCATCATCATCAGCATCGTCGTTGTCATCATCAGCACCAGCATCATCAGCATTAACATCATCATCATCATCCTCATCATCGTCGTCGTTGTCGTCGTCGCCATCATCATCATCATCATCAACATCACCATCATCATCATCATCATCATCATCATCATCATCATCGTCATCAGCATGATAATCATCAACATCACCATCGTCATCATCATCAGCATCCTCAACATCATCATCATCCACATCATCAGCGTCACTCCTCAACATCACCTTCATCACCATCGTCATCGTAATCGGCATCACCATCGCCATCAGCATCAATATCATCCGCATCATCATCATCATCAGCAGCGTCATCATCATGATCAGCATCATCATCATCATCATCATCATCATCATCATAATCATAATCATCATCATCATCATCATCATCATCATCAGCATCATCATCATCCTCATCATCGTCGTCGTCGGCATCGTCACCATCCTCATCGTCATCGTCAGCGTCAGCGTCAGCGTCAGCAACGTCGTCATCGTCATCGTCATCGTCATCGTCATCGTCCTCCTCCTCCTCGTCCAACTCCTCACCCCTGCTCCGCCTCCCCCCCCCTCCTCGTTCCTCCTCCTGCTGCTCCTCCTCCTCCTCCTCCGTCTCCTCCTCCTTCTCCTCCTCCTGTGTCCTCCTCCCCCTCCTCCTCCGCCTCCTCCTCCTCCTCCTCCTCCTCCTCGTCCTCCTCCTCCTCCACCTCACCACCACCACCACCACCACCACTACAGTCATCATCACCATCAGCTTCATCACTATCATCATCATCATCACCATCATCATCATCATCATCATCATCATCATCATCATCATCATCATCATCATCACCACCATCATCATCATCATCATCATCATCATCATCATCATCATCATCAGCATCATCATCTCATCATCATCATCGTCATCATCATCATCAGCAGCAGCATCATCATCAGCATCATCATCATAATCAGCATCATCATCACCACTACCACCACCACCATCATCATCATCATCCTCATCATCATCATCAGCATCATCATCAGCATCATCATCATCATCATCCTCATCATCACCGTCATCGTCCTCCGCCTCCTCCTCCTCCTCCTCCTCCTCCTCCTCGTCCTCCTCCTCCTCCACCTCACCACCACCACCACCACCACCACCACTACAGTCATCATCACCATCAGCTTCATCACTATCATCATCATCATCATCATCATCATCATCATCATCATCATCATCATCAGATCATCATCATCATCATCCACATCATCATCATCATCATCATCATCAGCATCAGCATCATCATCATCATCATCATCAGCAGCAGCAGCATCATCATCATCGTCATCATCATCATCAGCAGCAGCATCATCATCAGCATCATCATCATAATCAGCATCATCATCACCACTACACCACCACCATCATCATCATCATCCTCATCATCATCATCAGCATCATCATCAGCATCATCATCATCATCATCCTCATCATCATAATCATCATCATCATCATCATCAGCAGCATCATCATCATCGTCGTCATCATCATCGTCAGCATCATCATCATCGTCAGCATCATCATCAGCAGCATCATCATCAGCAGCATCATCATCATAATCAGCATCGTCATCATCATCACCATATCATCGTCATCAGCATCATCGTCAGCATCATCATTATCGTCATCGGCATCATCATCATCAGCAGCATCAGCATCATCATCAGCATCAGCATCACCACCATCAGCATCACCATCAGAAGCATCAGCAGCAACATCATCAGCATCATCAGCATTACCGTCATCAACATCATCACCAGCATCATCAACATCGCCATCAGCAACATCACCACCACCCTCATCGTTATCAGTATCATCATCACCACCACCATCATCAAAATCAACATCATCAGCAGCATCATCATCAGCATCAGCATCACCATCAGCAGCAACATCATCAGCAACAGTATCAGCATCAGCATCAACAGTATCGTCATCCTCGTCGTCAGCAGCATCAGCAGCATCAGCAGCATCATCATCCCCCCTCGTCGTCACCAGCGTCATTCTCATCATCAGCAACATCAGCATCATCAATATCAGCATCAGCATCATCAGCATCATCAGCATCTGCATAACTATCATCATCATCATTAGGAGCATCGTCATTATCATCATCAGCATCCTCAGCATCCTCAGCCTCATTATCGTCTGCAGCATCGCAGTCGTCATCGTCACCGTCATCGTCAGCTTCATCGTCATCGCTATCGTCATCGTGATCGTCATCATCATCATCATCACCGTCATCGTCCTCCTCCTCCTCCTTCTACTCCTCCTTCTCCTCCTCCTCTTCCCTCCTCCTCCTCCTCTTCCTCCTCGTTTCTAATCCTCCTGCTCGTCCTCCTCCTCCTCCTCCTCCTCCTCCTCTTCCCTCCTCCTCCTCCTCATGCTGTTCCTCCTCATCATCCTTCTCCTACTCCTCCTCCTCCTCTCTCCTCCTCCTCCTCCTCGCTCCTCGCTCCTCCTCCTCCTTTTTGCTCCTCCTCCTCCTCTTCCTCCTCCTCTTCCTCCTCCTCGCCCCCTCCCTGCCTCCCCTCTTGTACTCTGTCCAATCGGCACGTCCGCCGACCACGGGCTTCAGGACGCGGCGCGCAGGGGCAGCCAGGGAGGCTCACTGCGGGGGGGGGAGGAGGAGGAGGACGAGGAGGAGGAGGAGGAGGAGGCGCAGCAGCAGCAGCAGCAGCAGCGGTAGCAGAAGCAGCAGCAGCAGCAGCAGCAGCAGCAGCAGCAGCAGGAGCAGCAGGAGCAGCAGGAGCAGCAGGAGCAGCAGGAGCAGGAGCAGGAGCAGGAGGAAGAGGAGGAAGAGGAGGAGGAGGAGGAGGAGGAGGGGGAGGGGGAGGGGGAGGAGGAGGGGGAGGAGGAGGACGAAGAGGAGGAGGAGGAGGAGGTGGAGGAAGGGAAGAAGGGGATTTGGTGGAGGAGGGTGAGGAGGTGGAAGTGCGGACGAGGACGAGAACGTGGAAGAGAGGGAGGAGTAAAGGCTGAGACTGAGACTGAGACTGACTATGCGGGGGGGATGCCCCCTCGTCCGAAGACACAGGAAGCGAGCTCAACAGTCCCCCTCTGGAGGGAGCTCGTCTTGTGAAACTCTGGACTCGACAGCCTTACACCACCGAGCAGAATCTACGACGGCGGTCGGGCGATCAAATCCGTGCAACCTCGCCACCTCATGATCCAGCAACCGAAGTAGCGAGAAGCCGTAGCGGGGAAGGGACGGTTCAGATCTACAAGCCCGCCTGTCCTGCTGGCCGCCGCCACCGCCGGGCGCGCCTGGGGAGAGGGAGGCGAGGCGCGGCATCCAGGCCTCCACCTGCGCCGCGGACGGACCTGTCGCCTCGCCGATCCGAGCGTGAAACCCACCAGGAAAGAGACCTCTCCTCAGCCTGGATGGTTGGGTCCGCAACCCACGAGCCTCGGATCCTTCACAGGGGCCACCCAGGCCCCAGTGGCCTCCAGCTCGGCAGGCATCCTGTCAGCTCACCGACGTTGTCGAGTGTCAGGTGTGCTGCGAGCCTCCTGGAACCCTTACCCACAGGCACCTAGCGGTAGGTCGGGCATGTCCTCCTGCAGGCGGAACATTCAAAAATGCTCAACAATAGTCAGAAAATCCTCCCCATCCTACGTTTGACTATTTTTGAAGACTCCTCCTGTTCAGGGGCATGCCCGACTTAAACTAGCATGCCCAAGACATGAGAACGTCCAGCCTGAGACTCCTACAGAGGCCCGCGCCGTGTTGAGGAGCTCTCATCACCCCTCCTCGTCCGTCTGCCTGTGGAGAGGCTGCTGCTGCTGCCGATGCCCGCGTCTCCTTCCGCTCCTCCCCCTCCTCCCGACGAGCTCTGGTCGAAAGGTCATCCTGGGCTCCTGGACGGGGATCCCTTTTGTCGGGGGCGCGCAAAAATGAAAACGGGACCCGTCGCTAATCCACGCCCCCTTGATCCATGTTTGCGATCGCCTGAGTCTGGACGGAAGCCTCCTGGACGGGGATCTCCCCCTTCGAAGCTCACAGCTCGGGCTGGGCCGTCGTGGCCCCTCAGGACGGTCGGCCCATGTCGGCCGCGGTGCTCACTGGAGGCCTCTTCCGCCAGGTTTGTTGCCCAGTGCCTCGTTCGGGACAGACTCCCAGTTTGTTGTTTCTGATGTGCAATGAGCGTTGCATGGCTTATTGTCTTATTGTGTATCAGCCAAAGCGGCGTGGGCGTATGGCTAATGGTGTTAGCCGCCATTGATGATGGTGGGGTGGGGTCGAGGCTCTCCGCTTGCAATCCCTTTCCCAGCACAATGTTGGAGGAGAAGAGGGAGCGGAGCGGGCAGCACCGCGACATAACACCTCCGCGAAACGATTATGAGTGCACTGCTACAAGAACATATCTTGAGATGGTGGCGAATCTCTCCGTTTGCATGCGCTTGAGGCCCACATCAGTGTTGTGGACATTGAACGGGGGCGGGTAACTGAGAGGAAACGCGAGGGTAACATGTTTGTTGATAAGTCTGCCAAGGAGGCTGCCAGCATCACTCGTGCTCCGCTGCGCTGTCGTAACAATGTCCGCTCCCAGGCCAAGGTTTCTCTCGCTTCTTACCTCCTGGGTCGCCCGCATCGGTTGCAAGATGCCCGACCTGGACTGCACGCATGTTTCGGGACATCGGGCTAAGAAAGCGCCCAAGCCCGAGTGCGTCGTGGAGCCTCCACCCGCCGCTGTAGCGCCTGTGCTGGCTCGTGCTGGTTTGGCCCTCGCCATCCTCCGCCGCGACGGGCACTGTGACACACCAGGCTTTTCCCATCACTCTCGCCACGGGCGCCAAAGGTGTCGCTTACGCCGCCTGTGGAGCTGGGGGGGTCACTGTTCCGGCCAGCTTTAGGTCGGGCCTGTCCCCCTACAGCGGGATTTTGGACGAAAAATAAAAAGTATTCAAACAATACTCAACACATGCCCAAAGATACTCTTAAAAAATAGTCCCCAGACTATTTGTGACTGCTTTTGAATATTCCCCCTGTAGAGGGACAGGCCCGATTTAAGCCCAGCTTCAGGAGTGCCTGCAGTTGCCGTGCCTCGGCCTGGGGGCCTCGAGCGCTCAGGGACCTACCGCGCGGGGCAGGCACCTCCGGGGAAGTCCTGGGCCCCGCTGGCAGCGCCGCGGAGAGCACGGCAGCTTGTCGACAGCGGCCTGGCTCTGCACTCCCTGCAAGCTGGAAGGGGGGGGCCGTCGCCGGGCCTCACCCGGGTGGCTCGCAGCCCCGGGGAAGGTGACAAACATGTCCTCTCCGATGGGCCCCCCCTTCTAGGTTTTTGCTGCAGAATTTAGGGGGCCCTCTTCTAGAGGGAGGAGGGGGAGGACGGGGAGAAGGAGGAGGAGGAGGAGGAGGAGGAGAAAGAGGAGGAGGAGAGGGAGAGGGAGCGGAGGAGGAGGAGGAGGAGCAGGGGGAGGATTGGCAGCAGGAGAAGGAGGAGAACCAGAA
>CAUYUJ010016914.1:67500-77249 GCA_963575745.1 Prorocentrum cordatum
TCCGTGTAGTCGCCCATGCGGCGGTAGGCCTCCTGCGCCGCGGCGTTACCCTGGCACCCCTCCTTCCAGGCACGTTTGTGTCCCAGGTGGGCGTCTGCAATCCCCGAGGCTTCCAGGACACCCCTCTTCAGCCTTCCAACATACTCCTCCGCCTCCTCCTCCAGCGCGTCGAGCCACTTCTGGACTCCGTCCTGCGCCTCGGTGCCCCTCACCATGTCCTCCATATTCTCCAGGATGGCCCCCAGGCCGCCCAGCATGCGGGCGCGCATGGTCTCGAATTTGAGGACGCCATAGGCCCGCGCCATGCGCTTCAGCGACTTCTTGGATAGGCCGAGCCGCAGCAAGGGCTCGATGTCCGTTACCTCCTTCACGGTCTGGGCCTCGGTCAGCTGGGGCACCTGGTCCTCCGCGCCCATGTCGGGCCGAGGGTCGTTCTCCTCATCACTGGGAGGTTATTCCTCGAGGGGCGGGGGTGGCGCACGGGGCGGCCCTGGCACCGCCCCCGCCTCCCTCGCCATTGGGCGGCCCACCTCCCTCGCCACTTCTTCCGAGGCTGGGGGGGCGCCTGTACTCTCGGGGTCGATGCCCACCCCCACGCCTTCCGTTGACCTCCGCAGGGCAAGCAAGCCTTCCTCTGAGAGCGCGAACCCCACCAGGACGTCCATGCCCTCCTTGATGTAGTCAAAGCTCGCACGGAACTTCGCCACCCGCTTGGCGGCATGGTCGATGGAGCCTGGGCCCTTGTTCGCGCGCGCAGCGCGCGTCACGGCCTCGTGCTCGGAGATGCCCTCCGACGTCGCCACGCAGTTCGAGCACACGTACAGCTTGTACTGCCCCTCTTTGCCCCTCCTCAGTTCGGGGTATTTCTCGCAGTCCTCCTTGGCCATCGCATAGCGGCGCATCTCCGCGCAACTGAGCTCGTCCACGTACTCCACCGCCATAATCTTCCAGTCGTTTAGCGCCGTGCAGCTCCGACACCAGCCCAAGCGGTGCGGCGGTACCCAATATGCGCCCATGCAATGGACGTAGCCCGCCTCAGCGTAGTTCTCCTCCGTCATCATCTCTACGTCTTCGAGCGCGGCTGGCGTGCCGTCGCTCGACTGGGGGACCTGGCCGTAGACGGCTTTGTTGCTGCGTCGGCGGTGGCGCTTGCCCCCACGGCCGCTGGGGGCTCCCGTGGTCGCTGCACTCGGGGCCTCGCTGGCGGCCCCGTCGCCCACGGCGCGCCCGCCGTCTGCCGCGCTGCGCGCCCCGCGGCCGCCACGGCCACCCACAGCATGCTCCCTCAGCTGCAGGTTGTGGAGCGCGAGGGTGAGCGCGTCCAGCCCGCGCCGCTGCTCTGCGGTGAAGTCGACATACGTGGCTGCCGCCGCCAGGGCGGCTGACGTCAGTGGCACCACCGCCGATGCAGGCATCGCCGAGGCGCCGCCGGAGGCGGCAGCACTGGGGGCGGCCCCCGCACCGTCACCTCCATCGGCGTCCTCAGCGGGGGTCGCTGATCCCGTGTGCACCGTCGGTGCCGTCCGAAAGGTCGCCGTCTCGGACACCATGTCGTACTCCTCGCCTTCGCTCTCCGGCAAGCTTACCTGCTGGACAGGGCGCTGCGTCGGCCTTGCTTTGGAGGTTGGCGCCTCCCCCGCGGCGTACGTCTTTGCGGGCCACGGCATCGGCGCAGGCTTCGAGAACTTGGGCGCCATCACTTGGTCGGGCGGATGGCACGGGAGGTGCAGCTCGAGAGAATGCGCGAGGCAGGCACCCACGAGCCAAACAGCTGACGGGGGGGGAGGGGAGGGGGAGAGGCTGTACACCGAACCAAAATGGGGCGGCCAACTGCCAGGGCGGGACAAAGGTGACACAGGAAGACTATGGGCTGAAGCCAACGATTCCAGGTGCGTGGGACCCGTTCATTATGCTGGCGGAAAACGGCCTGACCCCCGTTCGGGACCCTGGACGGGCAGGAGAGGGGGGGAGGGGGGCGAGGAAACCACGTCGCGGGCGGGCGACAAAGCGGGCGGCGGGCCGCCGACGGCCCCAGGACCCGCGGGGAGGCCCCGATCTTCAACGCCTCTTGACGCCTCTTTAGCCAGCGGCCTTGGACAGGTGCGATTGGTTGCATGAAGGCTCATCCCAGATGGGCTGCGGGACCACCTCATGCCAGAGATAACGAGCATCAAAGATGTGGCATGCCGAGACCGCAACATGCACAAGGCGAGGAGAAAACACACCATGGCGTGCAGACCAAAAATGACACTACAGTAGCGCGCTGTATGCGCGACAAGGAGACTGAGCGAAACCTTGCACACTGCAGATGTGGCTAATTTTTTATGACCACTCAGGGCTGCGGGAAAGTGAGAGGGGAGAGGAGGGTCAGTACTCACACGCAAGTGGGGCGGGGCCACAGCTAGTCAAGACTGGACGCTCGGGGCGGCCCCATGCATCCAGTCTCGCTGCGTCCTCCGTCGCCAGAGCGACCTGCTCCGCAATTTGGCCCTGCAGAGCGTTGGCTACTGCCGATCGCAGGGCTGCACGAGCCGCGGGCCGTTCGGCTTCAGCCAATTCCCCTCCGGCACGGTGCAGCCACGTCTCGGCCTCTGCGCCCCAGCGTCCGTTGACATCTAGGACAAAGGGCACCAGGCCCGAAAATGGGTACTTACGGTGCTTCACTTTCTCTCTGCGCTGCAGGGCTGCCTGGCGCGGCCGCCCCGTCTGAGCCACTGCCGCCTCGTCCACCAAGCTGATGTCGAGGCAAGCTCGACCATGGATGCCCCGATGATAGACCACGTCCAATGCGGCCGCGCCTTGCTCCTCCGTGCACCACTCTGGGACGACCTGCTCCAGCAAGGCATGATGGCCCACCCCGCGCAGCCAGAGCGCCACGGCGTCTCGAATGGCATTGTGGCGGCGCGTCGGGCCGCCTCCCCCGGGACAGTTGAGCGCATGAACGTCCCAAACGTCCACCGCGCGGCCACGTCGGGCCGTGCTGCGCCATCGCGCGGGCGGGCGCTGCTGGTCGGTTCAGGCACGTGCACTCGGACTGCAGCAGCGGCAGGTGCATGCGCCTCTTGGCAGCAATGCAGAACGCGCGGTCGGCGAGGGGCGAAACCCCCTCGAAATTATCCAACCAGGCGCCCGCTGAGCTGCCCGAGGCACTGTGCACCGCCGCCGCTGCCGTCACTGGCAGCGCGGCCGTGAACGTCTTGGTGACGTGGTCCCGCACGTGCTGGGTGTACGTCTTCTGGTCCTTTCCCTTCCGCCCCTCCAGAAGGCCCTGCCAGCGGTCGCTCTGAGGGCGACGGCCGCCCTGCTCCTCGTCTGCTGCTGAGAGGGCACGGCCAAGGCCTGGCCACCTAAAGAGGCCGATCGTTGTCGATTCTCGGAGCTCCTGGGCTGCCGCGTGAATGCCAGCTTCCCAAGATGCCAGGAGGGCGGCTGGGCCGCGCTGCTCAGCGCTGCCACAACCCAGGCCTCCGTCGCTGACCTTCATGAAGATCTGCTCTCTGGGGGCCGCCGTGACCCCGAGCAGGGCGTTGACGAAGGCGACCACTCCGTCATCCACCCTGCGGCCCCACGCCGCCACGAGCGGGGGCGCCCGCTGGATGTGGACGCAGGCGCCCCCCGACCAGATCCGCATCAACTGGAATGCGCCGAAGGCAGAGAGCCCATGCCTGCGCAGCGTCAGCAGCTCCTTGAAGTAGCGGCCCTGCTTCTGGAGGAAGGCTTCGCCGCAGGGGGGTGGCGTGGCGGCGCTCGGGGCGGCCCCGGCGCCGCCAGCCTGCCCGCGCCCTCCCTCGTCGAGGTCCTCTGGGACGGCGAAGTCCGCGAGTGGGACGTCCCTCCAGTCGGTGTCCACGTCGTGGTTCGTGTAGGCCAGGGTGGAGCCCACCGCCTTGAGCTTCTGGACGCGGTACTGGGCGCACTCTGCAAACTCGGGCGGCAAGACAGCTTGGGCGTCGGGGGACCATATCTGGGCCTTGGACATCTTGAGCTTCATCCCGTGGGCTTCGATGCGGGCACGCCACGCATCCAAGCCACGGAACACGGCGGCCGCGGTGCCCACGAAGTACGTGTCGCGCAGGAAGGTCGTTGCGGCTAGGTGTCGACTACTACTACTACTACTACTACTACTACTACTACTACTACTACGACGACGACGACGACGACGACGACGACGACTACTACTACTACTACTACTACTACTACTACTACTACTGGCGGTCTCGTGCACCACATCACCACGGCTCAACCACCTTGGGAAGAGCGTCCTTGTGGCTGCCTCACTGCCAGTATGTAGCGGGCACCTCTTCTGGGTGAAAGGGCGGGTCGGACGTGCATGCAGCGGCAGGCGTTTGTCCGAGGGCAGCTGGCCCCCACGGCCCAAAGTGAAGCGCCAGCGTCGGCGCAGCAGCACACGGGGCGACCCCAGTACCGCCATCGAGGCCAACTAGCGCAAGAAGACGCGAGAGGAGGCCAGGATGGCAAGCCAAGGGCGGGCCTGACGCGCACGCAGCGGCAGGCGCTTGACCGAGGGCAGCTGGTCCCCACAGCCCAAAGTGAAGTGTCAGCGGCGGTGCAGCAGCACACGGGGCGACCCCAGCACCGCCATCGAGGCCAACTAGCGCAAGAAGACGCGAGAGGAGGCCAGGATGGCAAGCCAAAACGGCAAGGCGCCCAACAGCGTCGCGGCAGCACACGGGTCGACCCCAGCACCGCCAGCGAGGCTCACGAGCGCAAGTGAGCGTGAGAGGAGGCCAAGATGGCAAGCCAGTTGGCAGACCAGAGTAGCTAGACGCACGGATGATCGCACGCCGAGCGGAGGCTAAAGCCACAGGTGCTGCCACGCGAAGGGGGGGGGGGGGGCACTGTGGGCACGCCGCGCTACTGAGAGTGGCAGGCACGAAATCTTGGCATGGACTCACGTGGCCCGCCGAGGGCATGGAACCTGCTGGGCTTCATCATTCAGGCGGGCTGGCCTGCTCCCTGCGCCACGGCTGCGAAGACCTGCGACGGCAGCGCCTGCACTCCCCCCCCCCTCCCGAGGTCGCCACTGCCGCCCGCCTGCCCTGAGGGCCCAAAGATCTGGCGCTCGAGATCTTCGCCGAGGGCCACGTTCAGGGCTGCAACATTTGGGATCTGCTGCGGGAGCGGGCCAGTCGGCGGCGGCGGGTCCGTCGGCGGCGGCGGCGCCACTGGGGGAGCCGTCAGCGGCGGCGGCGGAGGGGCCATGATGGCCGCTGGCGGGGCCCCGACAGGCGGCGGCGGCGGGCCCTGGCTGCCGCGCCCCCCCCCCCGCTGGAGGGGCACTGGCGGCGCGGACGGGGGCGGCGCGCGGGGCGACCCCTGTGCCACCCCCGCCGCCCGTGAGGCCGGCCTCCCGCAGGTTGTGGCGGCGCTCGTAGAGGGCCAGCTCCCTGTACGCCATCTCCAGGCGTTCCCTCTTGGCCTTATTATTCGATATCTTGCTGTAGCCCGCCCACTCTGGGTCGTTCAGTCCCCAGGCGACCTGCGCGCACAGGTCGGTCCACTTGAACTCGGTCAGGCTCTCCTAGGAGAGCCCCTCCATCAGCACATAGTGGCCCTCCCACTGCGGCTGGTGCGGAGCGTAGCGCTTGAAGACGGCGCCCACTGCCAGCGGCTCGACCTTAGGCAGGTACTGCAGGAGGCCCACCGCGCTGAACACAGGCATCTCCTCCATCTTGAGCTCGTCGTAGCGCAGCAGGGCCTTCAAGTCGCGGATGTCCTCCTCAGGGTGTTCCGCGTGCATGTAGTACGCACGTGGAGGGTTCAGCTCCTCCTCTATCAACTCGATGCAGACGCCGTAGGAGGTCGAGTAGCGCGCACCACAGTGGCAGTACCAGCGCTGGCCCGTCTCCCCCGCCGCCTCCTGCGCGCAGGTGAGCAGCTGCGTCCAGCGATCCGATCGGATCACCGAGCAGCATCCCCTGGGGTTGTCCCAGGTCTTGTTGGCCGAGCACTTGTAGTACATGTTGAACGTGAAGCCCTTGCCACGGTAGAACTGGTCTGTGTAGTCGCCCATGCGTCGGTAGGCCTCCTGCGCCGCGGCGTTGCCCTGGCACTCCTCCCTCCAGGCACGTTTGCGTCCCAGGTGTGCGTCCGCGATCCCCGAGGCTTCCAGGACGCCCTTCTTCAGCCTTCCCACATCCTCCTCTGCCTCCTCATTCAGCGCGTCGAGCCACTTCTGGGCTCCGTCCTGCGCCTCTGTGCCCCTCACCATGTCCTCCTTCTTCTCCAGGATGGGCCCCAGGCCTCCCAGCACGTGGGCGCGCATGGTCTCGAATTTGCGGACGCCGCAGGCCCGCGCCATACGCTTCAGCGATTTCTTGGAGAGGCCGAGCCGCAGCAGGGGCACGATGTCAGTGACCTCTTCCACGGTCTTGACGTCGGTCAGCTGGTGCTCCTGGTCCTCAGCATCGATGTCGGGCTGGGGGTCGTTCTCCTGGTCACGGGGAGGCCCATCCTCGAGGGGTGGGGGTGGCGCACGGGGCGGCCCCGGCGCCACCCCCACCTCCCTCGCCATCGGGCGACCGACCTCCTCCGCCACCGCTTCCGCGGCTGGGGGGGCACCCGTGCTCTCGGGATCGATGCCCACCCCTACGCCCTCCGTTGACCTCCGCAGGGCAAGCAAGCCTTCCTCGGAGAGCGCGAAACCCACCAGCACGTCCATGCCCTCCTTGATGTAGTCGAAGCTCGCACGGAACTTCGCCACTCGCTTGGCGGCGTGGTCGATGGAGCCTGCGCCATTGTTCAGACGCGCTGCGCGCGTCACGGCCACCTGCTCGGTGATGTTCTGCGTCGTCGCCACGCAGCGCGAGCACGTGTACAGCTTGTACTGCCCCTCTTTGCCCCTCCGCAACGCGGGGTGCTTCTGGTTGCGCTCTGAAGCCTCAGCGTAGCGGCGCATCTCCCCACAACTGAGCTCGTCCACGTACTCCACCATCATGATCTTCCAGTCGTCCAGCTCTGTGCACACCCGACACCAGCCCAGGCGCTGCGGCGGGACCCAGTACGCACCCATGCAGTGGACGTAGCCCGCCTCGGCGTAGTCCTCCTCCGCCATCATCTCGGCGTCTTCGAGCGCGGCAAGTGTGCCGCCGCTCGGCTGGGGGGCCTGGCCGTAGACGGCCTTGTTGCTGCGTCGGCGGTGGCGTTTGCCTCCATGACCGCTGAGGGCGCCCGTGGTCGCTGCACTCGGGGCCTCACTGGCGGCCCCATCGTCCACGGAGCGACCGCCGTCGGCGTCGCTGCGCGCACCTCGGCCGCCGCGGCCGCCCACGGCCTGCTCCCTCAGCTGGAGGTTGTGGAGCGCGAGGGTGGTCGCGTCCAACCCACGGCGCTGCTCCGTGGTGAAGTTGGCGTAGGTGGCTGCCGCTGCCAGGGCGGCCGTCGTCACTGGCACCACCGCCGACGTGGGCATCGCTGAGGCCTCAGCGGACGCCTCAGCCGTCGCCGTGGGGCCTCCGTCCGAGGCGCCATCGGAGGCAGCGGCACTGGGGCGGCCCCCGTACCGCCGCCTCCGTCGGCGTCCTCGGCAGGCGTCACTGATCCCGTGGGCAGTGTCGGCGCCGTCCGAAAGGTCGCCGCCTCGGACATCATGTCGAACCCCTCGTCTTCGCTCTCCGACACGCTCACCTGCTGGCCAGGGCGCTGCACAGGCCCTGCTTTGGAAGTGGGCGCGTCAGCCGCGGTAGCACCGCTGGCCTTCGCGCGGGCCTCAGCCTTCGCCTTAGCTTTCGCTGCCAAAGCCTCGCGACGAGGCGCCGCATCGTGGCTGGGCGAGTCGGCGCGCGTCTTGGCAGGCCACGGCATCGGCGCGGGCTTCGAGAACTTGGGCGCCATCACTTGGTCGGAAGGACGGCACGGGAGATGCAGCTCGAGAGATTGCGCGAGACAAGACCTCACGAGCCAAACAGCTGCCGAGGAAGAGAGGGGAGGGGGAGAGGCTGCACACGGAAACAAAATGGGGCGGCCGACCGCCAAGGCGGGACAAAGGTAAAACATGAAGACTAAAGGCTGAAACCAACGGCTCCAGGCGCGTGGGAACCGAAACTTGTGCAGGCGGAAAACGGCCTGACCCCCGTTCGGGACCCTGGACGGGCAGGAGAGGGGAAAGGGGGGCAAGGAAACCACGTCGCGGGCGAGCGACAAAGCGGACGGCGGGCCGCCGACGGCCCCAGGACCCGCGGGGCGGCCCCGATCTTGAACGCCTCTTGACGCCAGTTTAGCCAGTGGTCTCGAACAGGCGCTGTTGGCGGCATGAAGGCTCAGCACGAGTGGGTTGAGAGAGCAGCCCCAGACAGAAACAGAGAGCGCAACAAATATGGCAAGGCGGGAGCACGACGCGCACAAGGCAGGGTTGCTACACAACGCGGCGTGCAGAACAGACATGACAAAGCAAGAGCGCATCATGCACGCTACAAAGGAACTGAACAGCACCGTGCACACTGCAGATGTGACTAACTTTTTACGACTGATCAGGGCAGCAGGAAGGCGAGGAGGAAGGGGGGGGGTCAGGGAGCGCACGCAAATGGGATGGAGCCACATCTAGTCAGGACCGGACGCTCGGGGCGGCCCCCGCATCCAGCCCGACGACGTCCTCTGTCGCCAGGGCGACCTGCTCAGCGATTTGGCCCTGCAGGGCGTTGGCCACTGCCGAGCGCATGGATGAGCGTGCCGCGGGCCGTTCGGCCTCGGGCAATTCCCCCACGGCACGGCGCAGCCACGTCTCAGCTTCTGCGCCCCAGCGGCCGTTGACATCGAGGACAAAGGGTACCAGGCCAGAAAATGGGTACCTACGGTGCTTCACTTTCTCTCTGCGCTGCAGGGCTGCCCGATGCGGCCGCCCCGTCTGGGCCACGACCACCTCGTCCACCAAGCTGATGTCGAGACAAACTCGGCCATGGATGCCTCGATGGTAGACGACGTCCAGCGTGGCCGCGCCCTGTTCTTCCGTGTGCCACTCTGAGATGACCTGCTCCACCACGGCGTGGTGGCCCACCCCGCGCAACCAGAGCGCCACGGCATCTCGGATGGCGTTGTGGCGGCGCGTCGGGCCGCCTCCCCTGGGACAGTTGAGCGCGTGAACGCCTCGGACGTCCACCGCGTCCACGCGCCGGGCCGACCTGCGCCATCGCGCAGGTGGGCGCTGCCGGTCGGTTCTGGCACGTGCACTCGGACTGCAGCTTGGCCGCAATGCAGAACGCGTGGTCGGCGAGGGGCGAGACCCCCTCGAAGTTATCCAACCGGGCGCCGCTGAGCTGCCCGAGGCACAGTGCACCGCCGCCGCCGCCGTCACCGGCAGCGCGGCCAAGAACGTCTTGGTGGCGTGGTCCCGCACGTGCTGGGTGTACGTCTTCTGGCCCTTGCCCTTCCGCCCCTCCAGAAGGCCCTGCCAACGGTCACTCTGGGGGCGACGGCCTCCTGCCAGCCGCCCCTGCTCCTCGTCCGCTGCCGAGAGGGCACGGCCAAGACCCGGCCACCTCCGAAAGAGGCCGATCGTTGTCGTCTCTCGGAGCTCCTGGGCAGCCGCGTGGATCCCGGCTTCCCAGGACGCCAGGAGGGCAGCGGGGCCGCGCTGTTCGGCACTGCCGCAGCCCAGGCCTCCGTCGCTGAGCTCCATGAAGATCTGCTCACGGGGGGCGGCCGTGACCCCCAGAAGGGCGTTGACGAAGGCGACCACTCCGCCATCCACCCTGCGGCCCCACGCCGCCGCGAGCGGGAGCGCCCGCTGGATG
>CAUYUJ010016914.1:77349-89849 GCA_963575745.1 Prorocentrum cordatum
GGCACGAGAGGAGCCCGAAGGCGAGATTTGTGGGCCTGCAACAACGGGGGGGTGCACACGCCGGACGCGGCCGCGCGCAGCTGTAGGGCGCGGTGGGTCTACAGGGGGGGCGATCGCAGAGGAAAGAATGGAGAGGTGGGGAAGCAAAGAGGAGAATGGACAGAACGGGGGGACGGGAGGCGGGGAGAGGAAGGAGGAGGAAGAGAGGAAGAGACAAAGGAAGGGGAGACGGAAGAACGCGGGGAATGGTGGGGGAACGGGGAGGTCGGGGTGGGGGACGGGCAGAATTCGGGGGAGAGGGGAAAAGGAAGGAAGGGGAGACGGAAGAACGCGGGGAATGGTGGGGGAACGGGGAGGTCGGGGTGGGGGACGGGCAGAATTCGGGGGAGAGGGGAAAAGGAAGGAAGGGAAACGCTCTCCAATTGTTCTTGCGTATGTAGTTCATATGATGTGTTGTGCCGTCGTTGTTCCACCCCCACATGCCCCTTTTCCACCTACATGATCCTCATCAACATCCTCATCCTCATCACCACCACAACCACAACAATCATCGACAACACGATCAGCCTCATAATGATCAGAATCGTCCCCTGGATGATCATCACCATCCTCAGCATCATCACCACAACTATCGTCGTTAGCACAAACAAACACCATTTCCACTACACTCACCCTCACCATCACCATCGCCATCGCCATTGTCATATCCATCAACCTCGTCATCCCCAGAATCACAAAGCACCATCATCATCATCGTCACCACCACCCTTAACATCATCATCATCACCACCATCATCATCCTCATCATCCCCGTCGTCGTCATCGTCATCCACCACCAACTCCTCAATTGCATCCTCGCCCTCAGCATCAACATCAGCATCGCCCTGACCACCATCATCCTCACGAACTGTCGCCATAAGAACCATCAGCAGAATCGCTGATTCCTGTTTATGATAATCGCCACCATCCCCATGATCGGCATCCTCGCCGTCATCACCGACAACACGATGTCCTTCAGTGAGTTGCCAGATAATTCGCTCGGTTCGGGGATTAGACCATGTCCGTACATTGAAACCCAAGATCGAAGGGACTTCTTGGGAATGAGACTCGCGCTCTCTTCCCACCCCCTTTCCCACGCCCCGTTGCGAACGCGCGCGACGATTTGTTCTGGCCCGCGGGCAGAGGACTGCCAATTGCCGGTGAACGGCCTTTCCACCCATCACGCGCCCCGAACACATGCGGCCAGCTAAACGCACTTGCCACGCGAACCGCCAGCTCCAAACACCGACGCCACCCCGATCCCCACACCCGTGCGGGGCACCCGCTCAACGACGCCCCCTTCCAGCGCAGAAAACCCTTTGTGTGCATGTGTTTTTCCTGTTCTGAGATCAGAGGATCTCTTCTCCGAACCCTCGTTGACAGGCTGCCCCTGCACGAGGTCATGCGACGCGGCTGCAATGCCCCGTAAACAGATGCGAGAACGGATGACGATACGCGCGCGTTCAGAAGACGGCGCGCGCACCGCATTCGCGCGAAGACGCAGCGCGCTAAAGAGTCTCGCAACTGTTGTCTCGAGCCGACAGCGCGGAGACGCGCGCGCAGGCTCACGCGCGAAACGGGCAGGGGGGCAAGAGGAACGACTCCCCCCGCGGCGGGCCACCGGGCAGCCGCGGCGCTCGCGCGCCAGCCACATGCGCACCTCGCAAGGGCGCGCACGACCCAAAAAGAACGTTTCACAGCGCGGCCCGCCCGAGCAGCACCTACTTCTGCCGCGGAGGCTAGGGCCTGGTAGCTTGACGCAGTCTTAACTGATTCGCCAGCCGCCAGCGGGGAACCCCGCGCTGCTCGCTCAACCAACGACGCCCTTCCCGCGGCCTTCCTTCGACCTCCTCGCTCGCGTGGAAATCCCCCGCGCTGCCGCCGCTGCCGTTCTCCTCAACAGACTTACCCGCGCCCCGCGTTTCCCCCCGCTGCTTTGGCCCGCGCCTCGGACCGCCCACGCGGCGGAATCTTCCCCGCGGCAAGTCGGCCCCCATCCCGCGCGTCTCCGGCGCCCTTCTCCGCCGCTGCGAGTCCGCGGCTGCGTTCCCAGGGGGCCGCGACTGCGGGCGCGGCATGAAACGCCTTCTTGCTGGCCGTCGCCCTCGACGTCCTGGACGACGATCGGGGGCCCCCAGACGTCGCTCGCTAACGTTCGCAGCCCCCCCCCCCCCCCCCTTAGACCACGAGCGGCGCCCCCGCCTCAAGAGTCAGAGCTACTGTCTCCCATGCATTCGATCCACTGATTATCCTTCTTGTCCTTTCCATCCTCGAGGACAGTCTGAGGGCTTCTCGCCCCCGGCAGGCGCCGCTGCGCTGCGCCCGAACACGCGCTTTCCCCCTTCGGCGCACCTGCCGACGGCGGGGGGCGCCGGCACTAGGAGCCACGTTCTGCATGCGCGAGATCACCAGCTCGCCGCGGGCCGGGGCGGCGCAGTTCGCCCAGGGCTTGCGCCGCCCTTCTCTTTGGCCCATCGATCCGGCGGTTCGCCCAGCGACGAGAAGATTGGCGGCCCCGCTCATCCCCAATAGCGAAGCCACACACCTGCGGGTTCTTTTCGGGGCTGCCACTTGCCCAAACGTCGGAAATAACGCTCAGAACAGAGCCCGCATCTGCCCGCTCGGAGCTTCCATGCCACTCGGGCCCATCCTCAGCATGAAACCGCGGCGGGCCCCCTTTCGCCCGGCTTCCATCAACGCCAACCGCCGCCGCGTCGCTGCAGCCAGAAGAATCACCACGGTCAGCTCTGACAGCTGGGCGCGACATTCCGCCCAATCAGTTCCCGCCCTTTCAGCGGGGCAATCGAAGTCGGCGCTATCAGTTTCAGCCAGTCAGCAGTTGCTCCATCGCCTCACGCAATCCATCGAAATGCATATGCTAGTCTTCCTTGAACAGAAGGTCCGACGCCCTTGCGAAATCAAACCGCACGCGCGGCGAAGGCCCCCTGAAGCCACCATTGCGCCGCGGCCGAATCAATTACCCCAGCGGCCACCGGTCTCGCAGCCCTCCGTTTCCACGCAGTCCGAGCCACGGCATCTGGGATGTCCAGCAGGACGACCTCGAGCCCCTCCCGCCTGCACGTGGGAGCGCGATTACTTTCTTTCGGGGCGACACGTTCGGCGCCGCCACCTCCCGGCCGACATCCGCCCCCGGGAGGGCCACCCCCTGGCCGGCGCCCGCCCCCGGGCGGCCCCGGGCATCCACTGGGACGGCCACCCCGCCAGTTGCTGGGGCCGCCCCCACGAGGGCCCCCAGGGCCGCCAGAAACCCTGGGGCGATTCATTTTCTTCCAGGCAGCACTGCGGGAGCCCGTCAAAGGTTGCCACCGCCCAGGGCTAAGCCATGGCCATCTCCGTCTCCGGGGCCGTCGCACCCGGGGCCCCCTTCACCCACCAGGCCTTCGCCCGACTTGGGCCCGAGAGAGCGCCGGCCCACTGGGGGCCCCAGCGCCTTGACTGGGTCGAAAGAAACCGCCCCGGCAGGCCCCGGCCACCCCTGCCTCATGCCAGGCCTGCCCCACACCGACCATCCCTGCAGCGAATGCGCCCTCTCGTTCTTCAGCCTTCTGCAGGCGAACTCCCCGCCCAATCTTTCGCGCCCCTCGACTGGCGCGTCGACGACCCCCGCCCCTTTGCCCCCTGCGCCCGCCCTCGGACCTCGCGGGCCTGAACTTCTGCATTGGCGGCCATTGAATTATAAGCGCGCTGCAGCTCCTCGAGTCTCTCCGCGACGCCCTCGTTGCTGCGCCTGCATTTCGGCCTGCAGTCGCTCGAGATTCTCAAACTGCAGCCCGCGCCCCGACGCCTCTTCCTCGTCTGCCCCCCTCCCCCGCGCGCCTCCTCAAAGGCCCGGGCCTTCTTCGCGCGGCATCACGGCATCGACGCAGACTCTCGTCGCAGTGGTCTTCGCAGCAAGCATTCCGACATTCAACGCAGTTAGCCTCGCCACGCAAGCTGCGCACGCGGCGCCGAATTGCCGCCCGCCCGCCGCCTGCCCCCGCCGCGATGCCACGCCCTACAGTCGCCGTCGCCGCGGCCAGCTGCCGGGCGAGGGCAGCCGTCGCCGACGCTCGCGCAGGGCCCGCCCCATATTCGACTTCAAGCAGGCTGGCCCCCGACGCTTGCGCGGCGCACATTTGTGCCCTTACCCTTGCGCGACGGTCAGTTTTCAAAACCGCGGCCTCAGCCCCTCGGGCAGGGAATATGCCCTCAGCGCGACTTCGATTTCAGCCTCGCCGCGGGCCGCGGCAAGTCCTGCGACCCCACTCTTCGGGCTGGCCCCATCGGCGGCGCGAGCCATTTCTTCGCCCCCGCGCGCCCTCGGCGCCATCCGATTATTCTCAGCCTCTTCGCAGTAAGGCACCTCGATCGCCCTCTCCAGCCATCTCCCTGTCACGGGCCCTAACCGATCTTTCTATCTCTCCCCGATCAACGGGGGCCTAGCGCATCGGCTGCCGAAGCGTCTCCCGCGACCGTTGCACGCCACTCTCCGCCCGCTGCTGCGCAGCCCCCCGCTCGGCCAACCTCGGCCCATAGCAATTGCGCTTGCCCTGCGGGGGGGCGCCCAGCGCAAGGATAAGTCGGGCCGCAGTGAACTCCGCGCGCGCATAACACCACCGGCATGGCCCGCAACATGGCCACACACACACACGCACCACGCGACAGGCCCCGGCAGGGGCGAAAGGAAGAGGCAACATCAAAGAGAAAACACTCAATGGGAGAGGCGGTCGCAGAGAGACGTCGAGACGCACGCCCGCGGACAGGAAGAAATAAAATGGACGCGCGCACGACGTCGCCCGAGACTGGGATGGATCATCGCTGGCCAGCTCACGCTGGAGAAGAACAGGACGCACACCTGACGACAACGACCCAGAAAGGAAGCAGGACTGCGAAAGCGCGCGAGAGAAGGAGCACGTCGACTTGCACCTGGGAGGGCGGGGCCTCCCCATTCGGCCCGAAGGGCGCGCGCACTGGCTAGTTAGCGGGAGCAACGAAAAAGATGCGAGCCCGACGACCGGGGCCCTCAGGGCCCAGCTGCCCTGAGCGCGAGCTGGAGCGCCGAAGGCGCCGTTTGCCCCCCCCCCGGCACGAGGCGACATGGGGAACACGCACCACCCCGCCCAAAATGGGCTGCTGTTCACGATGAGGGAGGTATGACCCCCGCCCAAGGGGCTGCTCTTCGCGATTAGAAACGCGCCGACCCCGCCCAAAATGGGTTGCTCTTAGCGAGGAGGGCCAGGCCACAGCCACCTCGAGCGCGTCATTTCTATGTTCCGCGGTGAGAGGCGCCAGTTTGCGGGGCCGCGACCCGGCCGCGCCCTCCCCGCAGAGGCCCTTCACCTGTCTCGGGAAGAAGGGGGGGAAGGTGCGAATGCGGCTCAGGACGGGGACCTGCCCGCGTATGCAAATTCGCCAATGTAGTTGCCAACCGACTGTTAACGACGGCCACATGGCCCAGAAGAAAAAAGCAAGAACGGCTGATAACCTGTGGAAATGATGAGTGTGCCTGAGAGCCGATCTGCATGTGGCCACCCCCTGGGGGACACAGCCCGCACTATGAGTCGGGATGCCCCCCGGAGACGCGTGCGCCTTTAGGGCAGCGCACAGTGAGGTTCGAGGTAGACAAATGAGGGGGTCGCCACCAGCATGGCCTGCAACACCTTGACAGCATTCGCCGTACACTCAGGGGTCGTCCTCCAGCTACTTTCGACAAACGAGACTGTGCTCAGCGATGAACTAACGGATCGGGTTAGAGACCTCCGTGTCCTGTCCATCGCCGAGTCAGGGGATCGTCTCCCCCTGCCTCTCGACCGCTCGGGTTCAAAGCGATCCCTCCGTGACTGGTCTCTGAAGGAGCTCATCTGCGAGAGGGTGGGGTCCTGCCGCAGCGCGGCCCGTCTCCTCCCCAGCGACGGCACCCAGGGAGCACAAGGAACCTGTTAAAACGCACCTGTAGGCAGAGACGAAAGAACCAACGGCAGAGCCACCAAGAGCAACGCAAGCCCAGAAATTGTCCTGTATCAACCCATTCCATAATCCGAGTAGCGGGCTCCTGGGATCGCGATGGCATTGGTCGAAATATCTTGGCGCTTGCCAGTCCGACAAACCCCCAAGTCTTCCTCGCGAGGCCTTCTCGGCGCATTGGAGTTGATGCTGTTCCACCTCACCGTGCCTGAACAGGTCGACTAGTTCTTCGGAGCTTTCTGGGGTAGATTGCCTCCTGGTGTCTCGCGAACCGTTCCGAACTTGCGGCTAGGCGCAGCCTCGAAACACTCATGGGCCGCTTCCGAAGCAACGGGAGACAGGAAATACATCGCAACCAACCTTCCGTCAGCCGAAGCGTCGATGCGCAAAGGTTCTCCGATGGGTATCTCCCGCATACAGGAACCGTTGGCTGCACGTTTGCATGAGGTACCTCACCGGACGAGGCCGCTCGCCCCGGCAGCTGAGGCTGCCTAAGGCCCGCTTGACAGTTATTCCCCTCCTCGAGTCGTGGGGGTCGCCAAGCTCTCTGTCTCCTGCCGCCGTGCTCGCACTCGTCAAACATGAACACGATTCCAACGGCAAGGTCGGTCCTGGGATTCCATCCGGCTCCTGGGCTTTGTACCCCGCAACGTGGGGAAACAAGAATTTGCGCTTGGCGCCATGATCTGGCTTCCGTGTCGAACCGCTGCAGCTCTTGGCGTTCCTCCTGACGCTCGTCATCGTGATGGTGTTCCGTCATCATTTCAGTTGATAGCACATGATTTGCCAGATAACCCTTTAGGTTCTGACATTCGAGCATGTTCCTTGATCTGATATCGTAGCTCAGGGGTTATCCCAAATATTGCTGACGGATGGTCCTTTCACGAAGTCTTGCGACATGGCTGCAATGTTCGGTTAAGCAGATGTGAGAAGGGATAATGGTACGCGCGCGCTCAGAGGAACACATGCGCACCGTTTTCCCGCGAAATGGCTTCACGATTCAGTCTCGCAACTGCTATCTTGAGCTAAAGCGCGGAAACGCGTGCGCAGGCTCGCACATGAAACAGGCAGGAGGAGCGAGAGTAGCGACTCCCTCACCATCACCAATACCATCACCATCAACGTCGTCATCACAAGAATCAGCATCGTCATCACCATCATCATCATCAGCATCATCATCAGTCGCATCATCATCATCATCACCATCACTACCATCATCATCATCCGCATCACCATTATTATCACCATCATCACCGTCACACCACAATTATCCCCATGTTCCCCCTCATCACCGTGATCATGAGCATGATCAGCATCATCATCAGCAGCAGCAGCATCATCAACCTCAACAGCATCAGCATCAAAATCATCATAGGCAACATCAACATCAGCATCACCGTCGTCACTATCATCATCAACAGCAGCATCCTCCTCCTCTTCATCATCAGCTTCATATTCAGATTCATGTTCAGCAGCATGACCATCATGACCATCACCGTATCATCAGCATCGCCATCAGCACCATAACAATCACTATCACAATCACCATCACCACCACCACCATCGTCATCATCATCATCAGCATCATCAGCAGCAGCATCATCATCGTCATCATCATCATCATCATCGGCGTCATCAGCATCGTCATCATCATCAGCAGCATCATCAACATCACCACCAACCACATCAACCACCACCACCACCACCATCACCACCACCATCATCATCATCATCATCACCAACACCACCACCATCATTACCATCATCATCATCAGCATCATCATAATATGCAGAGTCACTGTCATGTTCAGCAGCATGACCATCACGACCCTCAACATATCATTAGCATCGTCATCGCCACCATGACAATCACCATCACCATCACCAGCAGCAACATCATCGTCAGCATCATCAGCTGTATCATCATCATCATCATCATCATCATCATTATCATCATCATCATCATCATCAGCATCATCATCATCAGCATCAGCATCACCATCATCATAATAAAATTCGTCATCATCTTCAGCAGCAGCAGCATCACCAATAGCATCGCCATCATCATCATCATCATCATCATCATCATAATCATCATCATCATCATCATCATCATCATCATCGCCGTCTTTTTCTTCTTATCAGTATGAATATTAGTCGTCTTCATATTATTACTCAAGTATTGTCAATCGTAATAGTGTTTTCTTCACCATCATCATCATAATCAGCATCGTCATCAGCAGCAGCAGCATCATCTGCATATTGTTCATCATCATCATCATCCGCCTCCTACTCCGCCTCCTTCTCCACCTTCATCTTCTCATATTCCGCCTCCTCCTCCTCCTGATCCACCTCTTCCTCCTCATTCTCCTCCTCATCCTCCTCCGCCTCCTCCTCTCTCCCCCGCAATTCCTTCCTAAATCTCCGACGTCGTGTTTTTCACGACGACGGACCCCAAAGCTCTGGACCATCCTGGGGGCCCGGTTTTCGTTCCTACTGTTGTTGCCATGGGGCCGAGAACGTACCACGAGAGGCCGAAACTGAACAAATGAAGGGCGTAGGGGCCCTACTCTGAAGAATCCGTGGGTCCTCCTAAACCTTCCATACGGCTTTCCGGACGTCCGAGGAGGTCCTCAGATGTCTCCAAAGGCCTCTGGAGGCCTCCAGACCTCCTGACGGGCCAAGAGACGACAGAAACGACCAAAACTTCAATCCACGAACCTCGATGCTCGGAATGGCACTAAAAAAACGGATTCTGGTGGAAACGGGTCGTGGATCCTGGGGCTTTTCCCAGGACTGGCCTTTCCTCCCGACTCGTCTTCTCACGCTCCCAGGGCCCGAAGAGCTCGAAAAATGCGAACAGCTTCCAGGGCCTCCCTCCTCCAGGGCCCGTTTCCAGACATCCGACCATGAGATTTGTTCAAGCCGCGAGCCCCGTCCCTGGGGCATCCACCACGTCGCGAATCCTGGCCAGCCGCAGAAAGGCCCCCCCAAATCCGGGTCAACGGAAGGAGGGGACTGGGGGTGAGCGGGTCAGCTCCACGTGGCTCCTGGGTCGGACAGGGGGCAACGGATCCACACATGCGATATCCTGCAGTGGATGGAGGCCCGTCCACAAGAAACCTTCTACAAGAAACCCAACCCTGAGACCCCAGAACGTCCATTGATTTTTGGTGTGGGAACGTCGCGATTTCCATGGCAAAACCATCGAAACCCCAGAAACCCAGGGCACCCTGGAGGCAAGCAGGGTGTTTCTTGGCATGGGCCCCCACTGTATCTTTTTGTTCAGCACGCGGCCCCCAGAAGTCCCGAGCCTTTCCCCAAGGCCTGGTTTCCATCCCGAGCCGTTGCTTGACGGTCTGGCGGCCGGGCGTGGGCCCACAGAGGACGAAAACAACGAACAACCTCCGCCCTGGTCTTGTCAAGACTTGGAGCCAAATTCGAGTCGAACTTGAATCAGACTTACGTCGAGCTGGAGCTGAAGAGGGCCGTTGGGTGGGCCCCAGGGAGAGGTCCAAAATCAGCACCTGGAAGGGGAGATCGGAGGGGAATCGGGGCTGACCCCAGTTGGCGCTGAACCCCGTTGGCGCAAGTCCCTGAGAAGGTGGGCGACACGAGGGGCCCAGCTCAGCGGGGGGGGGGCGGGTGGAGGGAACATGGACGTGGAATCGGCGATACATCGCCGGCAGGTGGACGAGAAGCCCCCGGTAGCGAATCCGCCCGCTCCTGGAGGGGTCGGGCTACCAGGCCTCGATCGGCGACGAATAGGCGATTGGGACGTCGACGCGCTCCCCCCAATGAGCCTCCCCCTTGGCGCTGAGGATTTGCCGCATGAGCGCTGTTAGATGGCATCCCATTGACGTTGACAAGGAGCTATATATATATATAAATATATTTGTGCACGCCAATCAATTATGGCGATCGCCTGTCGAGCTCACTATGTGTTTTGAACATATTGATTTTGGCAACGCGCGTTTCAGGATGCATGTCATCATTGAACACACCCATCGTCTCACGCACGCGGCCCCGAAATGAGTCGGCTGGAGGAATCCATGCCGCATGTCGTCATATGTTCAATCCTCCTGCTCCTCTGCCTAGTCAGCTCCTATCCGTTGGCTTCCGCATCCAATTCTCGCTGCCCTCGCCCTCATGGCCCTCATCCCCCTCTCCCCCCCCCTCCCGGCCCCCCCCCCCCCCCCCCTGCCCCTCCCCCCGCCCCCAATCCGCCGCCCCCCACTAGGTCTCCTCGGAAGCCGAAAGCGGGTGGAAAAGGAGAAGCAGGAGAAGGAAAACGAGGAGGAGGAGGAGGAAGAAGAAGAAACAGGAGGACGAATGAGAGTGGGGCGTCCTCCCCAAAAAATGTGATTCCATTGCTGCCCCTGGAATACTCCTGGAATGCTGCGAAGATCAGGCTGCAACCAGTCGACCACGACGAAGTCAGGATGCAACCTGTCGAAAGGCCACTCGACACAGGCCGCAACCTGTCGAAAAGCGATTCGACACAGGCTGCAACCTGTTGAGCGAAACTGGATGTCTGGCGAACCCCCATCGCCAAGTGAGCCGACATTCGACCAGAAATGTACCAAAACTATCGACGCGCAAATCGCCGACCCCGAGCCCTTGCCCCCCAAATCAGTCCTGGGAAAGCTGGTGGACCAACGCGCCCTGCTGCAAGACCATGTTCTGCCAAGGAGTGCCAAGTGGCAGACCCACCCCTCGAATGAAAGGCACCCCCCTATCCCCACTCCCTCCTCTTCCTCATCAGATTCAATATGTGTCTTCATGATCCTGACCACCCTCGCCCGAATCGTCATATATTTCCTCAACATCCTCCTCGGCTTCCCCTCCTCCTCTTTCCGTATCCCCTCATCTCATCATCGTCATGCTGCTTGTTTATCCTCCCCGTCCTGAGTCTCCTCTCTATCTGACCCTCTTCTCCGATGAACCTATCGAGTCATACCTCCTCGTCATCCCCCTCCTCATTCTCACCCTCGCCCTACTCTTCTGCGGCGCGGCCTTGGGATTCAATAGATTTGCTGACACTACTGGGGGGTGAGTAAAATATGTGTATGGTTGGCCATATTTGTGCTGGCCCTTACGACAGTATTATGTAGGTTGCAGGGAAGGGTGACAAAACCAGCAAATCTGATGCGACAGATATTATCACGACGAATCGAATACCGTAGTCTCACCCCTAACGTTGCCCCCGCTCTCCTAGGAGGCCACCGAGGCCTTAATGGCGCTCCATCGAACCTCGAAGCTCCCTTGAGCTCGAACCCCTCCTCCTCCTCCTCCTCCTCCTCCTCCTCAGCCTCCTCTTCCTCCTCATCCTCCACCTCCTCCTCCTCCTCCTCCTCCTCCTCCTCCTCCTCCTCCTCTCCCCCCCCTCCATCCTCCTCTCCCTCCTCCTCCTCCTCCTCCTCCTTTTCTCCTTCTTCTCTCCTCCTCTTCTCTTCTTCCTCCTCCTCCTCCTCCTCCTCCTCCTCCTCCTCCTCCTCCTCCTCCTCCTCCTCCTCATGCTCCTCCTCATGCTCCTCCACCTCTTCCTCATCCATCCTCCCCCTGGGTGCCCTTGACCCACCCGCTTCCTCCTGACTTGCGTCCCCTCGTCCTTCCAGCCCCTTTCCCCTGAGCCTGTCCCCCCCCCAACGTTGCCCCTGAGACCTGACCCCTACAGAGAGGAGCGCCCGGAGCTGGCCCCGCTCAGACCGCGAGGCGGTCCGCCTCCGCCCGCGGCGGCTGCGGGGCCTCCGCCTCGGGGCGACGACGCCGGCGACGACGCAGCCGCCGCCGCCGCCGCCGACAACGACGACGACGACGACGACGACGACGACGACGACGACGAGGAGGACGAGGACGAGGACGAGGACGACGACCCCGACGACGACGATGACGACGACGACGACGACGACGACGACGACGACGACGACGACGACGACGACGGCGACGACGGCGGCGGCGGCGGCGGAAGCGGCGGCGACGGCGGCGGCGACGACGAAGACAAAGACGCCGAGGCTGTGGGGCCCCCAGCGTCGTCTCAAGTGTCCGCAACCTGCGGTTTTGCCCGCTCAGGCCCTGGGGCCCTCACGGATCGATCCAGCCGGTCCAAGGCTCCTGTCCAGGGCTCAGGTCAAGTTCTTCTACGATGTTGCAAGTTTTCGCGACGTCGGATCTCTGAGGGCACCCAGGCCCCAAGTGGCGATGTGTGGGCGATGGGGGAGGGGCCCCTGAAAAGGAAAAGGGAAAGGGCGAGGAAAGGAGGAGGAAACAAGGAAGGAGGGGGGCAGGAGAGAGGGAGGAGGATTGAGGGCGAAGAAGGTTTAACAGCGGAGAGGGGGGGGGGGGGGGAAAGGCGCAACAATCTCGGCAAGCAGGCCCTGACACTCTGGTCTGGCGGTCCAGCCCCGGCTGGCGAGTTGGGCGGGCGGATTCTGACTGGCGGGTCGGACGGGCAGGGCATCGAAACAAGCGGGAGGGCTCCCGAGCAGGCGGACGGG
>CAUYUJ010016914.1:94849-204849 GCA_963575745.1 Prorocentrum cordatum
TAGAGTCCCGATGGAATCCTGCAGGGCCCTGTGAGGATTCTATATGATCCCTATAGGTTTCCGGTGAATCCTGTAGGCCCCTGTTTGGATCCTATAGGATCCCTCTGGGGTTCCTATGGAATCGTGCACGACTCTGTAAGGATCCTATGGGATCCCTGTAGGGTTCCTATGGAATCGTGCAGGACCCTGTAAGGATCCTATAGGTTCCTCCTTATAGGACTCCGATGGAATCGTGCAGGACCCTGTAAAGATCCTATAGGTTCCTCCTTATAGGACTCCGACGGAATCGTGCAGGACCCTGTACGGATCCTATAGGTTCCTCCTAATAAGACTCCTATGAGATCGTGCAGGACCCTGTAAGGATCCTATAAGATCCCTATAGGCTTCCTATGGAATCGCTTCCTATGGAATCGTGCAGGGCCCTGTAAGGATCCTATACGATCCCTATAGGGTTCCGATGGAAACCTGTTGGACCCTGTAAGGATCCTACAGGATCCCTATAAGTTTCCCATGGAACCGTGCAGGACCCTGTAAGGATCCTATAGGATCCCTCCAGGGTTCCGATGGAATCGCGCAGGACCATGTAAGGATCCTATGGGATCCCTCTAGGGTTCCTATGGATCGTGCAGGACCGCAGGACCCTGTAAGGATCCTGTAGGTTCCTCCTTGTAGGACTCCGATGGAATCGTGCAGGACCCTGTAAAGACCATATAGGATCCCCATAGGATTCCTATGGAACCGTGCAGGACCCTGTAAGGATCCTATAGGCTCCCTCTAGGGTTCCCATGGAATCGCGCAGGACCCTGCAGAGCGGTGTGCCAACACGATCCTCGACAGGGGCGTACCAAAATGAAGCCTCGGAGGAGCTCCCTGCGGAGCCAGGGCCACGATCCTCGAGAGGGGTGCGCCGAAATAAAACCTCGGTGGAGCTCCCTGCGGGGCCAGGGCCACGATCCGTGAGAGGGGCGCGCCGAAACCAAGCTTCGGTGGAGCTCCCTGCGGGGCCAAGGCCACGAGCCGTGAGAGGAATGCGCCGAAGACGAGCATCGGTGGAGCTCCCTGCGGGGCCAGGGACGCGATCCTTGAGAGGGGTGCGCCGAAATCAAGCCTCGGTGGAGCTCCCTATTGGGCCAGGGCCACGATCCGTGAGAGGGGTGCGCCGAAATCAAACTTCGGTGGAGCTCCCTGCGGGGCCAGGGCCACGATCCTCGAAAGGGGCGCGCCGACATGGAGCCTCGGTGGGGCCCCCTGTGGGGCCAGGAACACGATCCGTGAGAGGGGTGCGCCGAAACCAAGCTTCGGTGGAGCTCCCTGAGCCACGATGCTCGAGAGGGGCGCGCCCAAATCAAACCTCGGTGGAACTCCCTGTGGGGCCAGGGCCACGAGCCGTGAGAGGGACGCGCCCTTTGGGGCCTGCATGGGGCCCCGCAGCAGCCCCGAAAGGACCTGCCGAGCAACGCCGCCGGGCCCTGCAGACCCCCGCAGCGGCCTGGCGATGCCTCGTGGCATTGCTCGGACCAGGGGCCCTGCAGGGCCCGAGCGCGGCCCCGCGGCGTTGCTCGGGGGGGGGGGGGGGGGGGGGGGGGGGGGGGGGGGTCGAGCAACGGGCCTCCAGTAGTGCCCTCGCGAACAACAACAACAACAACAACAACAACAACAACAACAACAACAACAACAACAATAAATTTAAAACTGTTCGATCTTATCTGCCCGCGCGCCGTTCCACGCGCGCTCCCCAAACCCTCGATGCCCGCCCTCTTTGTTTTCGATCGTGTCCCTCTTGAGAGGTTGATACTTCTTCCTTGCAGGCCGGGCCCCGGCAAGCGGCGGGGCGGCCGCGGACCGCCGGCCTGGCCAGCGGCAGCGCTGATCAGCGGCAACCCGACCCCGCGAAGGACGGACAGGGGACCTACCACGACGACGACGACGACGACGGCGACGACAACGACGACGAGCGAAAGCGAGAGCGACAGCGACAGCAGGGACACGAACGAACGGCAGGGCGCATGCATGCATGCACAAGTCATACGCCAGAGGCGCGTGGACGCTGACAGTACTGCACAACGCTGCGCTTCCACATGCGCCGATCATGCACAAGGTCAGAACTCAGATTGGCACGAAATGACTCTCTCTGCACCATGGTCGCCCACTCGTTGCGCGGACGCCCACGACGCCTGACATGCCGCTGCGAAGCCGGAACTGCGGTGATCGGGGCGAACGTATGGGAGCGAAGAACATCTGCGGCAGGTGATCGGGCGACCTTCCCGTCGAGCAGCAATTGTTCCTGCAGCAAGCGCCTGTCCAAGGGTTGGCAGCTGGCCCTTTGAAGCACTGTTGCGTTGGATATACGGGACACATAAGACGAAGGAATGCGAAATATTGATCTCAAGCATCGGCAATAGAAAGCATTCAGTCTCCTGGTCTCGGCCGCGTTCAGCCATGCAGATTGCAAGCCGTACATGAGCTTCGAAAGAATGACGGTGTCGAAGATGCCTATTTTCCTGGACAGCGAGAAAGACGCGTGGCCCCACAACCTTTGCAACGCCGTGAAATCTCCCCACCCTTGTCCCAGCTTGCGAGATAACTCCGGCATGATCTGTCCGTCCGCGTAGATCCCCACGCCCAAATAGGTCATGCTGTCCTTCATCGGAATAGCGTCCCCGGTAGGCGTCCGGAGAACATATTTTCTCTTTACTCCGATCAGCTGAAACTTTGACCAATGAAGCGCCATGCCGTACAAGCCACCGACATGCGCGACAGAGTCTAGCATTTCTTGTAGTCGGGCTTGGCTTCGGCCTGCCAAGAGGGCGTCGTCTGCGTATAGGATGCACTCCATGCGCCCAGCCTCGAGGTCCGCCGGGGCCTCCGGCGAGAGTCTGGCCGAAGCATCGTGGACGATCACTGTCATGAGCATCGCGAACAAGAATGGGGACAACGGGCATCCTTGAGAAATTCCTAATTTTGGCTCTCTGCTATCCGACTCTGCGTCGCCGTCGATGACGCAGAAACGGCGCTCCGAATATGTGCGCTGCACCATTCGGACATACTTTTCTGGTAATCCGAACCGGCGGATGGCCACCATGAGCGCGTCCACGTTGATAGAGTCGAACGCCTTCTGCCAGTCTAAAGCCACCGTGCCGACTTGCCCGCCCTTCCAAGCCAATTCCATATCAATGCGCCGGCGCACCATGAAAATAGCGTCGCCGGTGCTCCGGCCAGCGCGGAAGCCGAACTGTGCGTTCGTCAGCCGTCGCTCCGCCCCTGCCCGCTGCAGTCTTTTCAAAAGAATGGAAGCGAATAGCTTATAGGTCACGCAGATGAGACTGACTGGCCGGTAGTTGTGGCAGAGCGTGACGTCCCCGTTCCTGTGAAGGGCCATCACGTTTGCGTAGTGCCAGTCCTCGGGGATACTCTCTTTCAGCCAACATTCGTTGCGCATGCGCGTGAGCCAGGTGAGCCCTTCTGGCTTGCTCGCAACTGCGTGCCAGTACTCGCCGTGCACGCCATCTGGCCCACATGCTCTCTTCTTCTTCAAGCCGCTGAGAGCGTCGCCCACTTCTGTTTCCGTGATGTCCCCGAGGTCTGCCGGCAATTCGCGTCCCAATGGCTCGCCGTCGGTCGCTGCTGCTGGTCTGACGTGCCACTGGACTCGCTCTAAATATTCGGCCATGGTGTCAGCCCACATGTCGCTGTCAACCAATGCGCCGTTCTTGTCGTTCAACTTGCCGTTTTCTCGGTATCCGAGGATTCCGGTAAGCCCGGATGCTCTGCCAGCCCCCTGTTGCGAGTTGTTTGTCCAACCAATCGGTTTGTCTCTCTTGGCCATGTTCCGAACCGTTTTGTGCAGCTCGCGCTCCAAAGCTGCGCCCCCGGCTTCTCTCGCAGCACGTTCGCGGTCCAACACGACCAGCGTCTCCTCAGATATCCACGGCCTGTTCGCTTTCCGGACAGGCGCCGGAAGCGTGGCCTTAGCAGCTGCCATCGCCCGGCCTGTGACTCCCCAAGCTCCTGGAACGGTGCCCTGGTCGTCCTCGACGGCCACGCTGTCGCAGAACGCTGCGGCAAACGTTCGTTGGATATCCTTTTGCTCCAAGGCAGCCGCGCCCTGCCTGCGCGAATGGGCAAGTCTGCTGCTATCAAGCCCGGGCATCTCCACCACGGCTCGCACTAGAAAATGGTCCGTTGCAAAGGCTGCTCTGTGGATAGATCTCAAGCCCCGGATGCGACTGAAGAGCCCCCAATCACACAACAATAGATCTAACATGCTGAGGCCTTGCTCTGTCACAGGATCTACTGGCGTGAACCCCGGCCCCATGAAGGCGGCCTTGCTCTCCGGCTCCCCAGGGACGAAAGTGTTCGCCCCCGCCAGGGAGTTTCCCAAGCAGAGCTCCACCAACATATCTCTGTTCGGAATGCCCACTTCGCGGCTGGCACGGGCGCCGAAAACGCGCTCACCAACAATGTGCTCTTCGCCAGGCTCGCTGCGCCCATGTCTCGAATTTAGGTCACCGAAAATGAATGTCCCTTGGCTTGCCGAGCACCGCCGGCACGCAGCATCCAGAGCAAGGAAAAACTGCAGCCACTCGTCAAGATCTCGGCCATTATGTGGAGCATAAGCGCACACGATGCCCGTGCCCCCCCCCCCTGGACCCGCAACTTCACGCAGCAAATCCGGTCAGACACCTGATGTTATTCATGGCCTCCTTGATCATGCCCTCCACCTCCTTCCCTGTGACGTATTTGCCTGTTCCTCGCATGACCTCCTGGATATTCTCCTTGGTCACCACTTGTTCCTTGAGCTTTTCCACCTCCCCCTCAACCGAACTGGCCGCGATCTTGGCCTCGAACGCTGCCTGCTTGGCCGCTGTCGCCTGCTCCTTTGCCTCCTTCTCATTCGCATTATTCTCCCTCATGTTCTTAACGTACCTCATGTCCTTCATCATGATCCTCATCATCTCCCTCATGTCGTCGCTGCCGCTCCCCTTGGACTCTCCCTTGTACCGGCCCTTGGACTCGCCCACCATCTGAATGTCGGCATCGTCGTCATCCAACGAGTCCAGAGGCGACCCGATCCTGCCTTGCTTTGCCACTCCACCGTCGGGCGAATGGATTTCGAATCGCTTGGCCATCGAGCCGCTGAAAGGTGCGACAGGAGTGATGCGCGGAATGGCGATGTTGGCTCCCGGCCCAAACGAGCACCTTGAGCCACAAAGGGGGCCACAAAGGGCGACAGCGGGGCCGCGAAGGGCATGCGCATGGGGCCACGAAGGGCGCGAACGAGCGGGGGCCACGAAGATCATGCGGGGCCACATGAGGACAACGACGGGGCCACTGAGGGTAGCGACGGGGCCACTGAGGGCAGCGAGGGGGCCGCAAAAGGCAGCGACGGGGCTACTGAGGGCAGCAGCGGGGCCACGAAGGGCAGCAAAGGGGCCGCGAAGGGCTACGCTGGGGCCAGGAAGGGCAGCAACGGGGTCACTGAGAGCACAAGCGACGGGAGGCTACGAAGGGCACATATGGGGCCACAAAGGGCAGCGCCTGGGCCACTGAAGGCAGCAGCGGGGCCACAGTGGGCGGCGGGGGGAGGGGGGGGCACACGGAGCAACGCTGGGGCCACGAAGGGCAGCAATGGGACCACAGAGGGCACACGCGACTGGGGCCACGAAGGGCGCATATACATATATATATATATATATATATATGGGCCACAAAAGGCAGCGAGGGGGCCGCAATGGGCAGCGGGGGGAGGGGCCACACTGGGCTACACTGTGGCCACGAAGGGCAGCAATGGGGCCACTGAGGGCACGAGCGACTGGGGGCCACGAAGGGTGTACATATGGGCCAAGGCAGCGAGGGGGCCGGGCCACTGAGGGCAGCAGCGGGGCCACGAAGGGCAGCAATGGGGCCAATGAGGGCACGAGCTAGAGGGGGCCACGAAGGGCGTATACATGGGCCACCAAGGGAAGCAAGGGGGCCACAATGGGCAGCGATGGGGGGCCACTGAGGGCAGCAGCGGGGCCACGAAGGGCAGCAATGGGCCACTGACGGCATTGGCGAGGCCACACAGGGCAGCAAGGGGGCCACGAAGGCTTACGCTGGGGCCACGAAGGCAGCAACGGGGCTACTGAGGGCACGAGCGACGGGGGGCCACGAAGGGCAGCGTCTGGGCCACTGAGGGCCGTAGCGGGGCCACATGGGGCAGCTGGGCGGGGGGCACAAGGGGCTACGCTGGGGCCACGAAGAGAAGGGATGGGACCACTGAGGGCACGAGCGACTGGGGGCCACGAAAGGCGAACACATGGGCCACACAGGGCAACGAGGGGGCCACATTGGGCAGCGGGGGGGGCACACGGGGCTACACTGGGGCCACGAAGGGCAGCAACGGGGCCACTGAGGGCACGAGCGACTGGGAGCCACGAAGGGCGTATGTATGGGCCACAAAAGGCAGCGAGGGGACCACAATGGGCAGCAGCGGGGCCACGAAGGGCAGCAATGGGGCCACAGAGGGCACAAGCGACTTGGGGCTACGACGGGCGTATAGATGGGCCACACAAGGCCTACGCCGGGGCCACGAAGGTCTGCAATGGGACCACTGAGGGCACGAGCGACTGGGGGCCACGAAGGGCGTATACATGGGCCACCAAGGGCAGCGAGGGGGCCAAATTGGGCAGCAGGGGGGGGAGGCCCCGTGGGGCTACACTGGGGCCACGAAGGGCAGCAATGGGGCCACTGAGGGCACAAGCGACTTGGGGCCACGAAGGGCGTGTATATATACCTATACGACCACCCTTCGGGTGATAAGGAGGTTCGGGGGGGGGAACCAACGTCTCACTCGATCGGTCTCACTAGCGATCTCACTATCGATCTCAGTTTCGGTCTCGCTCGATCGATCTCCCTCGATCGATCTCACAATCGATCTCACTCGATCTATCTCACAATTGATTTGACTACCGATCTCACAATCGATCTCACAATCGATCTCACAATCGATATCACATTCGGTCTCACTATCGATCTCACTATCGACATCACAACTGCTCTCACAATCAACGTCATCATCATCATCATCATCAACAACAACATCAACATCATCATCACCAACATCATCATAATCGGGACACCGTCCTCATCATCAACACCAACATCAACATCATCACGGTCATCAACATCATCGGGACACCACCACCACCATCATCATCATCATCATCATCATCATCATCACCATCATCACAATCATCATCATCAACATTATCACCATCATCAGCAGCATCGGGACACAGTCATCGTCATCATCATCATCAGCATCATCATCGGGACACCATCATGATCACCATCGTTAGCAACATCATCATCATCGGAACACCCTCATCATCATCATCTCATCCTCATCATCGACATCATCATCATCATCAGCATCATCAACATCATCATCACCATCATCATCATCATCATCATCGTCGTCATCATCGGGGCACCATCATCATCATTAACAACATCAGCATCAACATCATCATCATCACCATCGGGACGCCATCATCATCAACATCATCACAATCACCATCAGAATAATCACCATCGGGACGCCATAATCATCATCAACCTCATCAGCATCAACATCATCAGCATCGGGACACAATCAGAATCAGCATCATCAACATCAACATCATCATACTCATCACCATCGGGACACCATCATGGTCATCATCATGATCAGCAACATAATCATCATGATCATCATCATCCTCATCATCGGGACACCATCAGCATAATCATCATCGTCATCATCATCATCATCATCATCGACATCATCATCATCATCATCATCATCATCGGGACACCATCATCATCATTTCATCATCACCATCATCATCGTCCTCATCATCATCATCAGCAGCATCACCATCATCATCATCGACGACATCATCATCAGCAGCAGCATCATCATCAGCACCACCATCATCATCATCATCCTCATCTCATCATCATCATCGTCATCATCATCATCATCATCATCATCATCATCATCATCATCATCATCGCGGGACACCGCGGGACACCGGCGGGACACCGCGGGGCACCGCGGGACACCGCGGGACTTTCGCGGGACACCGGCGGGACACCGCGGGCCACCGGCCGCCCGGAAGGGAGTCATTTGGTCCGGCCGCGCCTCAGCCACACGGGACTTTCGCGGGACACCGGCGGGGCACCGCGGGCCACCGGCCGCCCGGAAGGGAGTCATTTGGTCCGGCCGCGCCTCAGCCACAGGAGACTTTCTCTCGCCCGCCCACGCAGCTTCGCCTCGCCCGCACGCACGGCGCGCACGAAAACGAAACCGAAATCGATTTCCCGGTAGGGGGGCTCTCCGTTCCACTTCGATCTCGCCCCCTCACCTCCGATATATATATATATATATATATATGTATAGATGTATAGATGTGTATATGTATATATATATATATATATATATATATACATACAGGGGGGTGGCCGGGTTGGTTCCCCATTCGGCCTGAAGACGAAGACGCTATTTGAAGACTCTATTGGCCAAGTAGGTTGGCTTGACGCCTCTATTCGCCTGACGCCCGATGACGCCTGTGACGCCTCTATTCCGCCTGACGCCTCTATTGGCCTGACGTCCGATGACGCCTCTGACGCCTCTATTCCGTCTGACGCCTCAATTCGCCCGGCGCCCTACTTGCCCTGTCGCCCCTATGGGCCAAACGACCGCTGACACCCGTGACGCCTTTATTCGGTCTGACGCCTCTATTCGCCTGACGCCCGCTGACGCTCCTGACGCCTCTATTCTGTCTGACGCCTCTATTCGCCTGACGACCGATGACGCCCGTGACGCCTCTATTCCTCTGACGCCTCTATTCGCCTGACGCCCGATGACGCCCGTGACGCCTCTATTCTGCCTGACGCCTCTATTGGCCTGACGCCCGATGACGCCTCTGACGCTTCTATTCGGGCCGACGCCTCGACTGGCCTGACGCGGCCCAGTTTCCCTCAGGTTGACAATGCGGGCCCAATTCCACACCAGGGACTGTCCCCCGCGGACGGGGCCGTCGGGGAGCCCCCCAACGGACCCTGTCCGCGGCGGGGTGTCTCTCGTGGCGAATCTGGCCCCGATTCCCCACAGGAGACCATCCGCCGCTGACGGGGCCCTCGGGGAGCCCTCCAACAGGCCCTGTCCGCGGCGGGGTGTCTCCCGTGGAGAATCTGGCCCCGATTCCCCACGGGAGAGCATCCGCCGTGGACGGGGGCCTCGGGGCTCTCCAGGAACCACCCCGAATGCTCTGTCCGCGGCGGGGGGTCTCCCGTGGAGAATCTGGCTCATATTCCCCACGGGAGAGCATCCGCCGTGGACGGGAACCTCGGGGCCCTCCGGGAACCACCTCGAATGCTCTGTCCGTGGCGGGGGGTCTCCCGTGGAGAATCTGGCCCCGATTCCCCACGGGAGACCATCCGTCGCGGACGGAGGCTTCGGGGCCGTCGGATGGCCACCCCAAATGCTCTGTCCGCCGCGGACGGGGCCGTCGGGGAGCCCCCCCAACGGACCCTGTCCGCGGCGGGGTGTCTCTCGTGGCGAATCTGGCCCCGATTCCCCACAGGAGACCATCCGCCGCTGACGGGGCCCTCGGGGAGCCCTCCAACGGGCCTTGTCCGCGGCGGGGCGTCTCCCGTGGAGAATCTGGCCCCGATTCCCCACGGGAGAGCATCCGCCGTGGACGGGGGCCTCGGGGCTCTCCAGGAACCACCCCGAATGCTCTGTCCGCGGCGGGGGGTCTCCCGTGGAGACTCTGGCTCATATTCCCCACGGGAGAGCATCCGCCGTGGACGGGAGCCTCGGGGCCCTCCGGGAACCACCTCGAATGCTCTGTCCGTGGCGGGGGGTCTCCCGTGGAGAATCTGGCCCCGATTCCCCGCGGGAGACCACCCGTCGCGGACGGAGGCTTCGGGGCCGTCGGATGACCACCCCAAATGCTCTGTCCGCGGCGGGGGGTCTCCCGTGGAGAATCTGGCCCCGATTCCCCACGGGAGACCATCCGCCGCGGACGGGGGCCTCGGGGCTCTCGGGGAGCCACCCCAAATGCTCTGTCCGCGGCGGGGGGTCTCCCGTGGAGAATCTGGCTCCGATTCCCCACGGGAGACCATCCGCCGCGGGCGGGGGCCTCGCGGTCCTCGGGGACCCAACCCAGATGCTCTGTCCGCGGCGGGGTCTCCCGTGGAGAATCTGGCCCCGATTCCCCACGGGAGAGCATCCGCAGTGGACGGGAGCCTCGGGGCTCTCTGGGAACCACCCCGAATGCTCTGTCCGCGGCGGGGGGTCTCTCGTGGAGAATCTGGCTTCGATTCCCTACTTGCGGCTATTGGACTAGAGGTTGATCAACCGTGGGGTTCCTGAAAGGTTGCTCAGTTGATGGTAAAGTCCATCAACTGTTAGAAGGCCCGCGCCGGAAAACAGACAGGGGCGGTCGTTCCAGTGCATCAACTGTTTTGCTGCGCTTTTCTGCTTTTCAGGTGGGGTTGCCCTCCCGTCGGCTCTCTGGCATCCTTGTTCTCCTCAACCCGTGATCTCCATCAACTGATCCGCTTCCTGGGCTCTCTCTCTCTCTCTGGGCTCTCTCTGGGCTCTCTCTGGTCTCTCTCTGGGCTCTCTCTGGGCTCTCTCTGGGCTCTCTCTGGGCTCTCTCTGGGCTCTCTCTGGGCTCTCTCTGGGCTCTCTCTGGGCTCTCTCTGGGCTCTCTCTGGGCTCTCTCTGGGCTCTCTCTGGGCTCTCTCTGGGCTCTCTCTGGGCTCTCTCTGGGCTCTCTCTGGGCTCTCTCTGGGCTCTCTCTGGGCTCTCTCTGGGCTCTCTCTGGGCTCTCTCTGGGCTCTCTCTGGGCTCTCTCTGGGCTCTCTCTGGGCTCTCTCTGGGGGCTCTCTCTGGGCTCTCTCTGGGCTCTCTCTGGGCTCTCTCTGGGCTCTCTCTGGGCTCTCTCTGGGCTCTCTCTGGGCTCTCTCTGGGCTCTCTCTGGGCTCTCTCTGGGCTCTCTCTGGGCTCTCTCTGGGCTCTCTCTGGGCTCTCTCTGGGCTCTCTCTGGGCTCTCTCTGGGCTCTCTCTGGGCTCTCTCTGGGCTCTCTCTGGGCTCTCTCTGGGCTCTCTCTGGGCTCTCTCTGGGCTCTCTCTGGGAGGAGGAGGAGGAGGAGGAGGAGGAGGAGGAGAAGAAGGAGAAGGAGGAGGAGAAGGAGGAGGAGAAGGAGAAGGAGGAGGAGGAGGAGGAGAAGGATGGAGGTCCATCAACTGGCTGCTGCGCCGCCTCGGCCTACACGAACGGCGGAGACCCAGACCCCACGCCCCAGGCCCAGAGCCCAGACCCCATGGCCCAGACCCCCAGGCCCAGACCCCAAACCCCAGGGCCTAGGCCTAGGCCTGGAATGTGGGGTCTGGGTCTCCGCCGTTCGTGCAGGCCGAGGGGGCGCAGCAGCCAGTTGATGGACCTCCATCAACTGACTCCTCCTCCTCCCTCCTCCTCCTGCTCCCTCCCCCCTCCCTCCTCCCTACTCCTTCTCCTGCTCCTTCTCCTTCTCCTGCTCCTCCTTCTTCTGCTCCTCCTTCTCCTTCTCCTGCTCCTCCTCCTCCTGCTCCTCCTCCTTCTCCTCCTGCTCCTCCTCCTCCTTCTCCTTCTCCTGCTCCTCCTTCTCCTGCTCCTCCTTCTCCTCCTTCTCCTTCTCCTCCTGCTCCTCCTTCTCCTCCTTCTCCTCCTCCTCCTTCTCCTTCTGCTCCTGCTTCTGCTCCTCCTCCTCCTTCTCCTTCTCCTCCTTCTCCTCCTCCTCCTCCTCGGGTCTGGGCCTGGTCCCGAGAACAACCTCTGAGTTCGTGCGCCCAAGTCCATGAACCTGCCTCTGAATCACCCTGCCCCGAGAACAACCAGGACGCCTTGCGCGCCGATTGCCCTGGGGCGCGGGTTACTGTCAACGCGTTCGTCCGCAGTCCCCACCTCATGGACCCTCCCTGCCTGGTGACTGAGCCCTCACTCCTTACCTCATCGTTGGCTGAGCCGAGGTAAGGCCAGGCTTCGAGCGAGGAGACGCAGCAGCCAGTTGATGGACACAGAGCACATCAACTCGCAGGCACGCCAGTTGATGGACTGGCATGGGATTCACCAACTGGTCCTAGTGCATCAACTGTTTTGCTCCGCTTTTCTGCTGTTCGGGCGGGGTTGCTCTCCCGTCGGCTCTCTGGCATCCTTGTTTTCCTCAACCCGTGATCTCCATCAACTGATCCGCTTCCGCCCCTCCTCCTGCTCCTCCTCCTCCTCCTCCTTCTCCTCCTTCTCCTCCTTCTTCTGCTCCTCCTCTTCCTTCTCCTCCTCCTTCTCCTCCTTCTCCTGCTCCTGCTCCTGCTCCTCCTTCTCCTGCTCCTGCCCCTGCTCCTCCTCCTTCTCCTCCTGCTCCTCCTCCTCCTCCTCCTCCTTCTCCTTCTCCTCCTCCTCGGGTCTGGGCCTGGTCCCTGCTGTGGAGTCCTGAGCTTGCCAGGCTAGTGCGTAGCCTAGCCTCGCGCCTCCTGTGTCCGGAACCCTCCCTCGTGGCTTCCTGGTCCCCCCCAATGGCAACCTCCATTGGGTATTATCCCGTAGAGCCGTCTGGCTTTACAGGAGGGTTTCATGGGGGCGCCACCCCCACTCATTGTCGCCAGGAACTTTTCGCCCAAACCTTGGAGAACCACAGGCCCCCAAAACAAGGACGCCCCTAACAAGCCTGGGTTACCACGGACCCCCCCCTCAAACACAAACTTCAAAACCACGACGACGACGACGACGACGACGACGACGACGACGACGACGACGGACGACGGACGACGGACGACGGACGACGGACGACGGACGACGACGACGACGACGACCACCACCACGGCAACGTTTCCCTGGCGCACAGCGAAACGGCACCAGGGAGTTATACCATTCCGCGGGGTAGGTCCCCGCGCGCCCCGCTCACCTCTGAAGGCGTTTGCGCTGTGCCAGTGCGCAGACATCTGCCGAACGACAAGAGTTGGAACGGACCAGCCAACGTCTGTTCCAAACCCAAGTCGATGGGCAAATCCCCATGCACTGGTAAAGCCCAGACGCCCGACCTCTACCAGCGGAAGACGCTCATCTGCATGCCATTGCAGGAATTCCGCAAGCCGCTCAAGTACACCTTCAAAGGTGTTTGCCACGCGGCAGTTCGTGGACATTTCTCATGGGCTGGATTCGAGGCACACACCCGCGCGCACTTCCACGTTCAGTTCCTCGAGTGCACGGGGTGCGTCCCCGATCCCAAAGTCCATGCGGCTATGCCCACAAACTCCCCTATGGCAGACACCCGACCTTGTCGTGCACCTCCTTGGAGTGGTGCAGCTGCTGGTGGACGGCCTGCTCCTCGACCTTGAACTGCTTCGCCCTCGCCGAGAACTCCTTCGAGAGGATGTTTCGCACGGCCCGCTCCCCCGTACTCCCGAAGGGCACGTTGAGCACCTTGGTCATGAAGGCGTTCTTCTTGGTCCAGTACCCAGGGAACAAGGTGAAGCAGACACCCGCGCCTTGTTAGGAGTCTACATTCCAACGGTGTGTGCAGTCACGCCCAACAACCGAATTGAAAACAGGCTGCCTTTATCATCGGTCACCCGCGTGCATGCGTTCAGTTCCTTGTGCCCGCGAGCGCCGACATCCGCATTCGCACGTTCAGTTCCTCGCGTGCGGAAGCCAGCCTGCTCTCAAGTCAGTTCATGGGCGCGACTCCACGCAGTGTTGCAATGCAAACTCCCCGCCTGGACCGTCCTTCTCGTCCGTGAACGTCCTGTCGAAGCGCGCGTCCGTGCCCAGGCTTGCCATGAGCACTGGGCGGTGGCGCTTCAGGTAATCCTCGTAGAGGTCCTGGTGAGAAGGGAGGGGAGAGGAGGAGAAGGATGGAGAGGGAGGACGGAGGCAGTCCTGAAGCCGCTGGCAGAACAGCTTGCCAACGTCGCCCTTGTTCCCGATGGCAGTATCCTGGGTCCACTTGGTCTTGTTAGACTGAGAGTCCATGAGGATCACGTAGTTCCCCGCAGGCATCTTCGGAGGCAAGCGGGAACCCAGTTCATTAGGGCAAGCCCATAAACTCATGTTCCATATGGAACCCATTTTCCCTTCACACACAATCGCCTTCCGAGAGTTCATGGGCCAGGCCCGAATGAACCAGTTTTCTGCTTGACTGTACCTTGTAGGCGGCAATGTCCCAGTTGACGACCAGCTTTCTCAGGTCGCTGGTCCTCTCGCACGTCCACAGCAGGAGGTAGCCCGCGAGCAGCTGCTGCTTGCGCTTCGCAAGCGCGAGCTTCACGGCCTCTACCTTGTCCTTCTCCACCTTCTTGTTGCCGTGCGTAAGCTTGGCGAGGTCGTACTCGAGCCGCTGAACCTTCTCCTCGTGCAAGCTCACATGCGCGAGCATTGTCTCCAGCGTCGCCTGCGGCTTTTTCACCCAGTACCCGCCCTCTGGCCTCGAGGCATCAGGTACGTAGATGTCGCCCTTGTGCTTCGGTACCGCGAGGTCCTGCGCCGTCTGGCCCGCCTTCGACCTGGCAGTGTCGAACCTCTTCTTGTACACCAGCTTCGCCTGTTCCTCCATGCCTGGGACCACGAAGCAGGCCACCAGGGAGTTCAAGGACTGCTTCACGGTGTCAAGCCACGCCTTAGACACCGCGCTGACCTGGCCTGCCTTGTTGGACAAGGGAGTCTTCCCCAGATGATCGAAGTACTCCTCCAAATTTGTGATCTCCAAGTACTCCTTCACTGTTTTCCTCTGGTCCCCGTGCTTCTCGTCCGTCCACTGCACGAGTTGCATGAAGCGGTTGAAGTACTCCTGTGTCGGCTATCGTAAAGGCAATTCTATCGAGTGGAGCCCATGAACTCCCGAGCTTGGAATCCTTGCGTCCACTCTTGGGTGGCTCAGCCCCCTGTCCCGCAGAGGAGTTCATGGACACTATCCGATGCACTGCCTTTGCAACACCCTCCCCTCGTTAGCAGTGCTCTCGCCGAGCTTGATAGAGCGCAGCTGTCCAAGCTCGCTGTGCCAGGCGCCCGCCATGTACCAAGCTTTCTCCGTGTCCAAGTGGGTGGACTTGCTGCGCTTGGTCCTGTCGGGCGCCTTCCTGCTGGTCGGGTACTTTAACGAGGGCGGCACCAGCGGGTCGTTGATGACGGCGGAGTCCCCGTCTGCCTCCAGGGTCCGCTTGCCCGCCAAGGCCGGCGACTTTCCCTCGGTTTTCTCCCTCTTGTCCTGGCTGCGACCCTGACCAGGGCACAACGAAACAAAGTTCGCCATGCAAAGCCCATCAACTGACTTGCGCACGACGTCTGGCTGTCTTGCCCGCCCCCCCTTTCCGAAGTCAGCTGATGGGCTTTTGCCTGACGAACTGTGTTTCTTTGCGCCCTCAGTCCGTCTTCTTCACCTCCACGTGTGCCGCCACGTGCATGATGACCTGGTTCTTCCCCTCCAGGCTCCCGCGCTTGTTCCTCCACTGCAGCGGGAGCCCCTGGTCCTTTGCCCAGGTTTCGTCCACGAGGTCGTAATGGTTCACGCCGTTGTACCACAGTGGTATCGCCGGCTCGTCCCCATGCGTCTCCGCTCCGTACGTCTGGGTGTACACCGTACCAGTGTTCCAGTTGGCGCAGAAGACGACCACTGGATGTTCGTAGAACTCTGCCAGCTTCATCAGCATGGGGGCGTCGAAGTATTCGCCGTCCTTCCCCATGCGTTCCACGTACGCCTCCCAGTCTTCCCCATTCTCCACAGCCCCGCGAATCTGCAACCCAGCCTCGTCGAACCCCGTCTGCTGCAGCTCCAGCTGGCAGTTCTCGCGGATTATGGCGGCACCATGCGCCTCATGAGCCTTCCAAGGATTTCCCAATCGATCACCAGTTCATGGACTGGTGCTGACGAACCGTGGTGGGCGGTTGGAACATCCCTGCACCTTCTCCTCCTTCGTCCACGGGAGCCCTGTGGACTTCACGTAGCGCATCTTGCGGTACGGGTCCTTCTGCCACTGGTAGATTGCGCGCGCCGCGCAGTTGCCGTCCCCATATACTTTGAAGACCGGCACAGAGGTCTCGATGCGCTTCTGCTCCAAGGCCCCGCCCTTGGTAGGGAGGGAGATGGCACGAGAGTTCATGAACCCCACGTCCATGAACTGACTGTCAACACCCGCTCTGCGAACGGCATTCTCAGCGCCCGTCTTGGTCAGTTTATGAACGTGGGGCTCGCGGACTCCCTGTTCCATGATCCGCCCGTCCTTGATCACCGAGGTCTTCTCATGCTTCTTCAACTTGGTGAGCTCCGGCACAGATGTCTCGATGCGCTTCTGCTCCAAGGCGCCGCCCTTGGTATGGAGGGAGATGAAACGAGAGTTCATGGACCCCACGTTCATGAACTGACTGTCCACACCCGCTCTGCGAGCGGCATTGTCAGCGCCCGCCTTGGTCAGTTTATGGACGTGGGGCTCACGGACTCCCTGTTCCATGATCCGCCCGTCCTTGATCACCGAAGTCTTCTTCTGCTCCGGCGCAGATGTCTCGATGCGCTTCTGCTCCAAGGCCCCGCCCTTGGTATGGAGGGAGATGGAAGGAGAGTTCATGGACCCCACGTCCATGAACTGACTGTCAACACCCGCTCTGCGAACGGCATTTTCAGCGCCCGCCTTGGTCAGTTTATGGACGTGGGGCCCACGGACTCCCTGTTCCATGATCCGCCCGTCCTTGATCACCGAGGTCTTCTTCTGCTTGGTGACCTTCAGCTGGACGCGGGTCGCCTCGGAAGGAATCCGAATTATCGCATATTTCCGTTTGGGAGTTCATGCACACGCGCCCAGGAACTCTTTTCCCAGACTTTTGTCACTGTGCCCCATTCCGCCAAAGGGCCCCAAAGCACGTGCGCACAAACTCGTTACGTGAGCGTTTGCTTTGTCAGAACCCGTCACATCGATGGGCGCCCGCAGGGCATTGTACAGCTGCAAGCGCATAAGCTGCTTGCGTCCGCACTTGCCAGCCATTGCTGATGCCCCGAGAACTCTGCTTAACCACCCTTGCTTGATCCGAATTGCTTTCGGTCGTTCCCCCCATTGCGTCTGCGGCAAATTCGAAGACACGAGCGCTGGACTGCAGCATGCCAGACCAGACCAGACTAATTAATTAGCTCATTAATTAGCTCATTAATTAGCTAATTAATCAATTAATCAATTTTAGCTAATTAATTAGCGAATTAATTAGCTAATTAATTAGCTAATACTGGCATGGGATTAACCAACTGGTCCTCGCCGAACTATTGGATCATGCCTTTTCTCGGCGCCCTCGACAGTTGATGGGCGCTCATCGTTGGCTGAGCCGAGGTAAGGCCAGGCTTCGAGCGAGGAGACGCAGCAGCCAGTTGATGGACACAGAGCACATCAACTCGCAGGCACGCCAGTTGATGGACTGGCATGGGATTAACCAACTGGTCCGGCGCCCTCGACAGTTGATGGGCGCTCATCGTTGGCTGGGCCGAGGTAAGGTCAGGCTTCGAGCGAGGAGACGCAGCACCCAGTTGATGGACACAGAGCACATCAACTCGCAGGCACGCCAGTTGATGGACTGGCATCAGATTAACCAACTGGCACCCAGTTGATGGACACAGAGCACATCAACTCGCAGGCACGCCAGTTGATGGACTGGCATCAGATTAACCAACTGGTCCTCGCCGAACTATTGGATCATGCCTTTTTTCGGCGCCCTCGACAGTTGATGGGCATGGAAGCAGACAAATTAGTCAGTCGAAACTCACAAAAAACCGTGCGTATTGACCGCGCGGCTGCTCTGAACACATTTGCTTTTCTTTCCGGGTCAATCCAGTCGACGCGTGAAAACTCCATCAACTGCAACAAGGCGGCGCCGCCGCCCAGTTGATGGAGGGAGAATTTCCTTTTCTTTATATATAAACAGTTGGTGCACCGCAACTGCAAAAAAATACGGGAGTTGATCCGTCACGGACGGAGGCCTCGGGGCCGTCGGGGAGCCACCCCAAATGCTCTGTCCGTGGCGGGGGGTCTTCCGTGGAGAATCTGGCCCCGACTTCCCACGGGAGACCATCCGCCGCGGACGAGGGCCTCGGGGCTCTCGGGGAGCCACCCCAAATGCTCCGTCCGCGGCGGGGGGTCTCCCGTGGAGAATCTGGCCCCCGATTCCCATTCGCCGCGGGCGGGTGCCTCGCGGCCCTCGGGGAGTCACCCCAGATGCTCTGTCCGCGGCGGGGTGTCTCCCGTAGAGAATCTGGCTCCGATTCCCTACGGGAGACCATCCGTCGCAGACGGGAGCCCTCGCGGTCCACGGGGAGCCACCCCAAATGCTCTGTCCGCGGCGGGGGGTCTCCCGTGGAGAATCTGGCCCCGACTCCCCACGGGAGACCATCCGCCGCGGACGGAGGCCTCGGAGCTCTCGGGGAGCCACCCCAAATGCTCTGTCCGCGGCAGGGGGTCTCCCGTGGAGAATCTAGCCCCGATCCCCCACGGGAGACCATCCGCCGCGGACGCGGCGTTTACTGCCGCCCCCCCCCGGCGGCGCCCCCGGGGCCCGACACCATGCCAAACGGAACCTCCCGGGGCGGGTCTAGGGGGCCCGACACCATGCCAAACGGGACCTCCCGGGACCAAGTTTTCGGGGCGTGACCCGTGACACCATGCCAAACGGGATCTCCGGGGGTGGCGCCCCCTGGGTTCGACACCATGCAAAACGGGACCTCCCGAGAGAAGGGCCCGACACCATGCCAAACGGGACCTCCCGGGACCAGGTTTTCGGGGCGTAACACCATGCCAAGCGGGACCTCCTGGGGCGGGTTTTCGGGTGCCCGACACCATGCCAAGCGGGACCTCCCAGGACCACGTTTTCGGGGCGCGGCACCATGCCAAACGGGACCTCCGGGGGAGGCGCTCATGATGGGCCCGAGACCACGCCGAACGGCACCTCCGGCGAGAAGCGCCCATGTGCCCGAACGAGACCCTGCCGCCGCGGACGGAGCCCTCGGGGCCTTCGGGGAGCCCCCCATCGAGCCCTGTCGGCGGCGGGGTGTCTCCCGTGGAGAATCCGGCCCCGATCCCCCACGGGGGACCATCCGTCGCGGTCGGGGCCGCCAGGGAGCCCCCCCACGGACCCTGTCCGCGGCGGGGTGTCTCCCGTGGAGAATCCGGCCCCGATTCCCCACAGGAGACCATCCGCCGCGGACGCGGCTCTCGGGGGGGGGCCCCAACGGGCCTTGTCCGCAGCGGGGCGTCTCCCGTCGAGAATCCAGCCCCGATTCCGCACGAGAGATCATCGGCCGCGGACGGTGGCCTCGGGGGGCTCCCCAACAAGCCCTGTCCGCGGCGGGGTGTCTCCCGTGGAGAATCCGGCCCAGATTCCCCACGGGAGACCATCCGCCGCGGACGGGGCTCTCGGGGAACCCCCCAACGGGCCCTGTCCGCGGCGGAGGCTCTCCCGTGGAGAATCCGGCCCCGATCCCCCACGGGAGACCCATCCGACGTGGACGGAGCTCTCGGAGAGCCCCCCGACGGACCCTGTCCGCGGCGGGGGGTCTCCCGTGGAGAATCTGGCCTCGATTTCCCGCGGGAGACCATCCGCCGCGGACGGGGCCCTCGGAGAGCCCTCCAACGGGCCGCGTCCGCGGTGGGGTGTCTCCCGTGGAGAATCTAGCCCCGATCCCCCACGGGAGACTATCCGCCGTGGACGGGGCGTCTCCCGTGGAGAATCTGGCTCCGATTCCCCACGGGAGACCATCCGCCGCGGACAGAGGCTTCGGGGCCGTCGGGGGTGCACCCAAAATGCTCTGTCCGCGGCGGGTGGCCCCTCGGAGAATCTGGCCCCGATGCCTCGGGGCTCTCGGGAGCCGCCCCAAATGCTCTGTCCGCGGCGAGGGGTCTCCCGCGGAGAATCTAGCCCCGATTCCCCACGGGAGACCACCCGCCGCGGACGAAGCGTTTATTGACGCCCCCCCGGTGGCGCCCCCTGGGCCCGACACCGTGCGAAACGGGACCTCTCGAGAGAAGCCTCAAAGAGCCCGACGCCATGCGAAACGGGACCTCCCGGGGCGGGTTTTCAGGGGCCCGACACCATGCCAAGCGGGACCTCCCGGGATCAGGTTTTCGGTGCGTGACGCCATGCCAAACGGAACCTCCGGGGGAGGCGCTCATGGGCCCGACGCCATGCCAAACGGGACCTCCGGCGAGAAGCGCACATGGGCCCGAACAGGGACCTGCCGCCGCGGACGGAGCCCTCGGGGCCTTCGGGGAGCCCCCCATCGGGCCTCGTCCGCGGCGGGGTGTCTCCCGGAGAATCCAGCCCCGATTCACCGCGGGAGAGCATCCGCCGTGGACGGGGCCCCCAGGGAGCCCCCCAACGGACCCTGTCCGCGGCGGGGTGTCTCCCGTGGAGAATCCGGCCCCGATTCCCCACAGGAGACCATCCGCCGCGGACGCGGCTCTCGGGGCCCCCCCCCAACGGGCCGCGTCCGCTGCGGGGTGTCTCCCGTCGAGAATCCAGCCCCAATTCCGCACGGGAGATCATCGGCCGCGGACGTGGGCCTCGGGGAGCTCCCCAACAAGCCCTGTCCGCGGCGGGGCGTCTCCCGTGGAGAATCCGGCCCGGATTCCCCACGTGGGACCATCCGCAGCGGACGGGGCTCTCGGGGGGAGCCCCAACGGGCCCTGTCCGCGGCGGAAGCTCTCCCGTGGAGAATCCGGCCCCGATCCCCCGCGGGAGACCATCCGCCGCGGACAGAGCTCTCGGGGAGCCCCCCGACGGACCCTGTCCGCGGCGGGGTGTCTCCCGCGGAGACTCTGGCCCCGATTCCCGTCGCGAGACCATCCGCCGCGGACGGGGCCCTCGGGGAGCCCCCCAACGGGCCCTGTCCGCGGCGGAGGCTCTCCCGTGGAGAATCCGGCCCCGATCCCCCGCCGGAGACCATCCGACGTGGACGGCAGCCTCGGGGCTCCCCGGGAACCACCCCACATGCTCTGTCCGCGGCGGGGGGTCTCCCGTGGAGAATCTGGCCCCGATTCCCCACGGTAGACCATCCGCCGCGGACGGAGGCTTCGGGGCCGTCGGGGGGGCACCCAAAATGCTCTGTCCGCGGCGGGAAGTCCCCCGTGGAGAATCTGGCCCCGATTCCCCATGGGAGACCATCCGCCGCGGACGGGGGCCTCGGGGCTCTCAGAGAGTCAACCCAAATGCTTTGTCTCCGAGTCCCCACGGGAGACCATCGACCGCGGACGGGTGCCTCGCGGCTCTCGGGGAACCACCCCAAATGCTCTGTCCGCGGCGGGGGGTCTCCCGTGGAGAATCCGGCCCCGATTCCCCACGGGAGACCATCCGCCGCGGACGGGGGCCCTCGCGGTCCTCCTCGGGGAGCTAACCCAAATGCTCTGTCCGCGGCGGGGTGTCTCCCGTGGAGAATCTGGCCCCGATTCCCCACAGGAGACCATCCGCCGCGGACGGGGACCTCGGGGAGCTCCCCAACGGGCTTCGTCCGCGGCGGGTGTCTCCCGCTGAGAATCCGGCCTCGATTCCCCACGGGAGACCATCCGCCGTGGACGGGGCCCTCGGGGAGCCCCCCAACGGGCCCTGTCCGCGGCGGGGTGTCTCCCGTAGAGAATCTGGCCCCGAATCCCCACGGGAGACCATCCGTCGCGGTCGGGGCTCTCGGGGAGCCCCCCAACGGGCCGCGTCCGCAGCGGAGTGTCTCCCGTGGAGAATCTGGCCCCGATTCCCACGGGAGACCATCCGCCGCGGACGGGGCCCTCGGGGAGCCCCCCAACGGGCCCTGTCCGCGGCGGCGTGTCTCTCTCGTGGAGAATTTGGCTTCGATTCCCCACGGGAAGCCCTTCGCTGCGGACGGGGCCCCCGGGGAGCCTCCCACGGGCCCCGTCCGCTGACCCCGAAGGACGACGACTTCGACGACGACGACGACGACAACGACGACAACGACCACGACGAAAACGACGGTTGCGGCGGCGGCGAAGACGAATACGAAAACGACGACGAATACGACGACGGCGACCACGGCGGGGGGCTCGGGGTAGAGAGGGGTGGCCCCTTTGAGGTGCGAGCGCCGCCGCCGACGACGACGGCGACGACGATGACGGGGGCCTCGGGGCACAGAGGGGCCACCGTGGCCCCTCTCTACCCCGAGACCCCCGCCGCTACAACGACGACGGCGACGGCGACGACGACGACGACGACGGCGGCAGCGGCGGCGACGACGACGACGACGGCGGCGGGGGCTTGGGGCAGAGGGGGGGTGGTCTCTTTGAGGTGCGAGCGCCGCCGCCGCCGCCGCCGACGACGACGACGACGACGACGACGGCGACGACGACGATTTTCGAGGATGACGGCGGGGGGCTCTGGGTAGAGAGGGGCCACCCCTCTCTACCCCGAAAGAGAGACTATGGGTCGTAGGCCGAAAAGTCGCCCCCCTCCGGACCCATCCTGGAGTGCCTCCTGACAAGGACTCCGAGGCAAATCCAACCGTGGCGAAGGGGGCCAACGACCAAATTGCAAGCCTCCCCCGGGGGGGGAGTCCCCCCCGTTATCCGTCGAGGGGGAGGAAGGTGAAATGGGGAACCCGGGAGCAGGGGAGAGCCAGTGAGGAAGGTTCTCGGAAGTATTCGAAGCTCCTCGGAGATTTTCGGCTGCTTCGCATCTTCCTTTTCCTTTCCTTCCTCCATATCTCCTCTCTCCTCCGCGAGCGTGCTTCCAGCTCCTGCTGCTGCTGCTGCTCTTCCTCCCTCACTTCCTCCTCCTCCTCCTCCTCCTCCTCCTCCTCCTCCTCCTCCTCCTCGTCATCCTCATCCGAGGCGAAGTTTCAGCTGATCGACCTGCCTGAGGAACTTCCGCATTTCCTCCCGACCGACAACACAAGCATCCCGAACTCGGAGGCCAGGGGGGAGGTGGGTGGAAGGACGATGGGTTGCGGCAAGGAGGGAATCATATTCTCTGAGCATTGGTTGAATTTCTTGCCCCGTCGATTGCAGCATGGTTCATCTCACGGTGCCTCGTTTATATTTACCTGATGCCAGAGAAAAACCCAATCAGATACGCGTGGGGGCTAGGGGGCTATAGGGCTATATGGCTATAGAGCTATGGGGCTATAGGGCCAGGGCAATATGGCTATAGGGCCATAGGGCTATAGGGCTACGGGGGGCTGTAGGGCTATAGGGCTATAGAAAAATGCTATGGGGCCATCGGGCTATAGGGCTACGGGGTCATGGGACTATATGGCTATGGGGCTATTGGGCTATAGGCTATACTGCTATAGCGCTATAGTGCTATAGAGCTGTCGGGCTGTAGGGCTTTAGGGCTATATATAGTGCTATGGGGCTATGTGGCTATAGAGATATAGGGCTATAGGGCTATCAGGCTATAAGGCTATAGAGCAGTAGAGATATAGGGCCATGGGGCTTCAGGGCCATAAGGTTATAGGATTATTGGGCTATAAGGCTATTTGGGCTACTGGGCTATAGGGATATGGTGCTATAGGGCTATAGAGCTGCAGGGCTATAGGGCTATAGTGTTATGGGGCTATAGGGATATAGGGCTATGGGGCTATAGGAATATGGGGCTATTGGGCCATGGGACTATAGGGCTATCGGGCTACGGGGCTGTTGGGCTACAGGGCGATTGGGTTATAGGGCTATACAGTGCCAGCGCGGCGCATCCTCGACATACCCCCACAGGCGGCAACGGGCGTCAACGCGTCGAAGTCTCGCCACACCCCACAGCGACGACGGGCGGCGACGGGCCGCTCGACACACTCCTTCGACACACCCTCACAGGCGGCAACGGCAACTGGCGGCAACGGGTCGGCACGTGCATGAAGAACAGCCTGCCCGAACCTGGACGCCGACTGCAACGGCGTCGACGACGAGGACGACGACGACGACGACATGGACGACGACGACGACGACGGCGGGGGGCTCGGGGTAGAGAGGGGTGGCCCTTTTGAAGTGCGAGCGCCGCCGACGACGACGACGACGACGACGACGACGACGACGACGACGACGACGACGAGGGGCTTGGGGCAAAGAGGGGCCACCCCTCTCAACCCCGAGCCCCCCGCCAGCACAACGACGACGACGACGACGGCGACGACGGCGGCGGCCGCGACGACGACGACGACGACGATGCGACGGGGAGCTCGGGATAAGGGCGGGCGTCTCCTTTGAGGTGCGAGCGCCGCCGCTGACGCCGCCGCCGACGACGGCGACGACGACGACGGCGACGACGACGACGACGACGGCGGGTTCGGGGTGAAAAGGGGCCGCCCCTCCCGACCGCGAGCCCGCCGCCGCTACGACGACGACGACGACGACGGCGGGGGGCTCGGGGTAGAGAGGGGCGGCCCCTTTGACGCGCGAGCGCCGCCGCCGACGACGACGACGATGACGGCGGTCTCTACCCCGAGCCCCCCGCTGCCACGACGACGACGACGACGGCGGCGGCGGCGACGACGACGACGACGACGACGACGACGAGTCGGGAGCCTCTGGGGGGTAATCTTGAAGCCTTTTGCGATGCTCTTGGGCCCCCCGTGGCTGCTGCAACCGACGCCGTCGTCGGCGGGGCGCTCGTTCGGCAGAAGATGACGTTGGTGGAGGTGGCGATGCGTTTTCTGGTTGCGTCCGCCAACTTGCGCGCTGGTCCCGCGCCCCGTTCCCGACGCAGCGGCTGGCCATCGTGCTCGGCGAAGGGTGCTGCGGCGCGGCCGGCTCGCGGCGATGTGCCGGATGGGTTTTCTGACCTCCTCGCGTCGCTGATCCCAGATCTCCTCGCCGATGCTGACCTCTGACGGGAGGTTTTCAGCTGTCTCGGTTTCGGGTGCCGTTGCGTGTCCGGGGACCTTGAAACAGCGACTCAGGATGAACAGCCGGCCCCGGGGAATTTGTTGAGATATCCTCGTCGTCGTCGCCCCGCGCTGTCGGCAGTAAAGGAGCCATCCCTCTCTACTCCGAGCTCCCCGCCACACGAGGGGTAGCGACGGCGATGATGGATGCGCCGACGCCGTTGGCGGCGGCGGTGAGTAGTAGCAGTGACGACGACGGTGGCAGAGAGGAGGAGGAGGACGACGAGGAAGAGGAGTAGGAGGAGGAGTGCGATGACGGCCGCGATGGCGAGAAGCGCGCAATCTCGAGAGCAGGTGCGCCATCGCAGCGACGAAGTCAGAGAGCCAGATCCTGCGACCCGAACAAATGAAAGCTACTAAAAGCCATGTGGACGGACGAATGCAACTTAATGCAAATGAATGCCCCAGGGACAAATAAATGCAACTAGTTGCGGCGGGACAAATAAATGCAAGCATATGCAAGTAAATGCGGCGTGCAAGGTTATTGGCGGGAGGGTATGGGAGGATTGAAAAAAAAGGGAACTCGGGGCAACCCCGGAAGCCCTCCCCCGCACCGGGTGCATGGCCGCGCGGCGCCACGCAAAAACAAAGCGCGGGGGCGCGACTCGGCGCAACCCCGGAAGCTCTCGCCCGCACCGGGTGAACCGCCGCGCGGCGCAACGCAAAAACAAAACGCGGCCGCGCGGCGCAATGCAAAAACAAAACGCGGGGGCGCGACTCGGGGCAACCCCGACAGCGCCCCCCCCCCCCCCCCTGCACGTCCATCCGGGCGGACGCAGGGGTTCCAGCAGCCCAAAGCTAGCACCTAGCACTCGGGGTGGAATCCGAAGATCGAATGCTTGGCCTCCGCCCTCGAAGGACTGCCGAACCAAGACTTCCTCATTTGAAGTCCCCCCTTGCGCCCGCCCGCTGACACCGCGTTTTGCCGCGTTTTGACATCCACGTCGTCGGCTGCGACGGCGCTCGCACCTCAAAGAGGCCACCCCTCTCTACCCCGAGCCCCCCGCCGTCATCGTCGTCGTCAGCGCTCGCGCCTCAAAGGGGCCCCGCTCCATCTACGCCGAGCTCCTAGCCGTCATCGTCGTCGTCAGTGTAGCGGCGGAGGGCTCGGGATAGAGAGGGGGGGCACCTCTCGGCCCCGAGACCCCCGCCGCCACCGTCGTCGTCGTCGTCGGCGGCGGCGGCGTTCGCACCTCAGAGGGGCCACCCCTCTATGCCCCGACCCCCTCCGCCGTCATCGTCGTCGTCGTCGCCGCCGCAACCGTCGTTGTCGTCGTGGTCGTCGTCGCGGTCGTCGTCGTGGTCGTCGTCGTCGTCGAAGTCGTCGGCCTTCAGGGACGCCGTCCAAGAGGCCCCCAAGAGGCCCCCAAGAGCCTCACAAGAGGCCCCAAGACTACCTCCACGACTCCCCGACTCGTCGTCGTCGTCGTAGCCGCCGCCGCCGCCATCGTCGTCGTCGCCGTCGTAGTGGCGGGGGGCTCGGGGTAGAGAGGGGTGGCCCCTCTCTACCCTGAGCATCCCGCCGTTATCGTCGTCGTCGCCCTCCTCGTCCTCGTCCTCGACGTCGTCGTCGTCGTCGGCGTCAACGTCGGCGTCTGCGTCGGCCTCGGCGGCGGCGTCGTCATCGTTGTTGTCCGCCGTCGTCGTCGTCGTCGTCGTCGTCGTCGTGATCGTCGTCGTCGTCGTCGTCGCCGCCGCCGCCGCCGCCGCCGCCGCCGTCGTCATCGTCGTCGTCGTCGTCGTCGTCGTCGTCGTCGTCGTCGTCGTCGTCGTCGTCGTCGTCGTCATCGTCCGCCGTCCGCCGTCGTCGTCGAAAGCTTCGGGAGGCCCCTAAAACAGGGCTCCGAGAGGGCTCCGAGAGGGCACCCAAAAGAGGCACCAAGTACATGCACGAGTGTGCTTCTTTTTGCGGTGCCTTGGAGCCCCCTGGGGGCCCTCATGGGGCCTTCTTGGATTCCATGGGGAGCTCTTCGGGAATTCGGAAAGCCTCGGAATTTGGTCCTGCTGGTGCTGGTGGTGTTACTGCTGGTGCTGCTGCTTGTGCTGTCGCTTTTGGTGCTGCTTCTGGTGTTGTCGCTGCCTGCTGCTGGTGCTGCTGCTGCTGGCGCTGCTGGTGCTGGTGCTGGTGCTGAAGGTGCTGCTGCTGGTGCTTCTGCGGCTGCTGGTGCTGCTGCTGGTGCTGCTGCTGGTGGTGCTGGTGCTGCTGGTGCTGGAGCTGGTTCTGTTGGTGCCGATGCCCTCTCTGTTTTCTTTTGGAAGATCTTGGGTTTCTCTTGAGGCTCTATTTCAAGGTCTTGGGTTTGGGGGCTCTTTTGGAGGCCTCGCGGAGGAGAGCCTCTCGGGGGCATCTTGGAGAGCATCGATCAAAGGAGGGCAAGAGTGCAAGGAATTGTCACGAAACCTCCCCTGCGCACGAACCCATCTTTGGCGTCATCATCGCCGTCGCTGTCATCGTCGACGCCGTCGTCGTCCTGGTCGTCTCGCCCTTCCGGGGGCCGTCGTCGTCCTCGTCCTCGTCCTCCTCGTCGTCGTCGTCGGCGGCGTCGTCGGTGTCAACATCGGCGTCGTCGGTGTCGTCGTCGTCGTCGTCGTCGTCGTCGTCGTCGTGATCGCCGTCGCCGTCGTCGTCGTCGTCGTCGTCGTCGTTGTCGTCCGCCGTCCGCCGTCGTCGTCGTCGTCGAAAGCTTCGGGGGGCCCCTAAAACAGGGCTCCAAGAGGGCTCCGACAGGGCACCCAAATGAGACACAAAGTATATGCACGAGTGGTGCCTTCTTGGACTCCCTTGGGGGTTCCGCGGGCATTCGGAAAGCCTCGGGGGTTCCCTGTTGCAGGCCCCCGAGGGCGCCGAAAGGACCTGAGAAGGGTTCCGAGAGTGCTCCAAGAGAGCCCCCCAAAGAGGCACAACATATATGCACGATTGTGCCTCTTTTCGGAGGCTCCTTGGGGCCCTCTTCGGAACCTCATGGGCGCCTTCTTGGACCCCCTGGTAAGCTCTTCGGCGATTCGGAAAGCCTCGGGCGCCCCCTGTAACAGGCCCCCGAGTGCCCTGACAGGGCTCGAAGAGGGCTCCAAGAGGTCCCCCCGAAGAGGCACAAGGTATACGCATGAGTGTGCCTCTTTTGGGGGTGCCTTTTGGCCCTCCCTCGGGCCCCTCATCGGGCCTTCTTGGACTTCCTGGACTTCATTCGGAAAGCTTCGGGAGGGCCCCGAAAGAGCTCCGGCAGGCTCCAAGAGGGCTTTAAGAGGGCCCCCCAAAGAGGCAAACAGTATATGCACGAGTGCGCCGCTTTTTGGGGTGCCTTTGGGGGCCCACTGGGGCCTCTCATCGGGCCTTCTTGGATTCCCTGGGGAGCTCTTCGGGAATTCGGAAAGCCTCGGGAGCTCCCTGAAACAAGTCCCAGAGGTCTCCCGTGGAGAATCTGGCCCCGATTCCCCACGGGAGACCATCCGCCGCGGACGGAAGCTTCGGGGCCGTCGGGGGGCCACCCAAAATGCTCTGTCCGCGGCGGGTGGTCTCCCGTGGAGAATCTGGCCCCGATGCCTCGGTGCTCTCGGGGAGCCACCCCAAATGCTCTGTCCGCGGCGGGGGGTCTCCCGTGGAGAATCTAGCTCCGATTCCCCACGGGAGACCATCCGCCGCGGACGGGGCGCTCATTGACGCCCCCCCCCCGGCGGCGCCCCCTGGGCACGACGCCGTGCGAAACGGGACCTCCCGAGAGAAGCCTCAAAAGGCCCGACACCATGCGAAACGGGACCTCCCGGGGCGGGTTTTCGGGGGCATGCCAAACGGGACCTCCCGGGACCAAGTTTTCGGGGCGTGACACCATGCCAAACGGGACCTCCAGGGGAGGCGCCCATGGGCCCGACACCATGCCAAACGGGACCTCCGGCGAGAAGCGCCCATGAGCCCGAACGGGACTCTGCCGCCGCGGACGGAGCCCTCGGAGCCTTCGAGGAGCCCTTCATCGGGCCCTGTCCGCGGCGGGGTGTCTCCCGTGGAGAATCCGGCCCCGATTCCCTTCGGGAGACCATCCGCCGCGGACGGGGCCCCCAGGGAGCCCCCCAACGGACCCTGTCCGCGGCGGGGTGTCTCCCGTGGAGAATCTGGCCCCGATTCCCCACAGGAGACCATCCGCCGCGGACGACGGGCCGTGTCCGCAGCGGGGTGTCTCCCGTGGAGAATCTGGCCCCGATTCCGCACGGGAGATCATCGGCCGCGGACGGGGCCTCGGGGAGCTCCCCAACAAGCCCTGTCCGCGGCGGGGTGTCTCCCGCGGAGAATCCGGCCCGGATTCCCCACGGGAGACCATCCGCCGCGGACGGGGCTCTCGGGGAGCCCCCCAACGGGCCCTGTCCGCGGCGGAGGCTCTCTCGTGGAGAATCCGGCCCCGATTCCCCACGGGAGACCATCCGCCGCGGACGGAGCTCTCGGGAAGCCCCCCGACGGACCCTGTCCGCGGCGGGGTGTCTCCCGTGGAGAGTCTGGCCCCGATTCCCCACGGGAGACCATCCGCCGTGGACAGGGCCCTCGGGGAGCCCTCCAACGGGCCGCGTCAGCGCCGGGGTGTCTCCCGTGGAGAATCTAGCCCCGATTCCCCACGGGAGACCATCCGCCGTGGACGGAGGCTTCGGGGATCTCCGGGAACCACCTCACATGCTCTGTCCGCGGCGGGGGGTCTCCCGCGGAGAATCTGGCCCCGAAGCCTCGGAGCTCCCGATTCCCCACGGGAGACCATCCGCCGCGGACGGGGCGTTTATTGACGCCCCCCCCCGGTGGCGCCCCCTGGGCACGACACCATGCGAAACGGAACCTCCCGAGAGAAGCCTCAAGGGGCTCGACACCATGCGAAACGGGACCTCCCGGGGCGGGTTTTCGGGTGCCCGACACCATGCCAAACGGGACCTCCCGGCACCAGGTTTTCAGGGCGTGACACCATGCCAAACGGGACCTCCGGGGGAGACGCTCATGGGCCCGACACCATGCCAAACGAAACCTCCGGCGAGAAGCGCCCATGGGCCCGAATGGGACCCTGCCGCCGCGGACGGAGCCCTCGGTGCCTTCGGGGAGCCCCCCATCGGGCCCCGTCCGCGGCGGGGTGTCTCCCGTGGAGAATCCGGCCCCGATTCTCTTCGGGAGACCATCCGCCGCGGACGGGGCCCCCAGGGAGCCCCCCAATGGACCCTGTCCGCGGCGGGGTGTCTCCCGTGGAGAATCCGGCCCCGATTCCCCACAAGAGACCATCCGCCGCGGACGCGGCTCTCGGAGGGCCCCCCAACGATCTGCGTCCGCAGCGGGGTGTATCCCGTGGAGAATCTGGCCCCGATTGGGGCCAGATTCTCCACGGGAGACCCTCCGCCGCGGACAGAGCATTTTGGGTGGCCCCCCGACGGCCCCGAAGCCTCCGTCTGCGGCGGATGGTCTCCCGTGGGGAATCGGGGCCAGATTCTCCACGGGAGACCCTCCGCCGCGGACAGAGCATGTGGGGTGGTTCCCGGAGAGCTCCGAGGCTCCCGTCCACGGCGGATGGTCTCCCGTGGGGAATCGGGGCCAGATTCTCCACGGGAGACCCCCCGCCGCGGACGCGGCCCGTTGGAGGGCTCCCCGAGGCGGATGGTCTCCCGCGGGGAATCCGGGCCGGATTCTCTACGGGAGACACCCCGCCGCGGACAGGGCCGGTCGGGGAGCTCCCCGAGGGCCCCGCCCGCGGCCGATGATCTCACATGTGGAATCAGGGCCGGATTCTCCACGACAAGCCTCCGCCGCGGACAGGGCTCGTTGGGGGGCTCCCCGAGAGCCCCGTCCGCGGCGGATGGTCTCCCGCGGGGAAGGGCCGGATTCTCCACGGGAGAGCCTCCGCCGCGGACAGGGCCCGTTGGGGGGCCCCCCGTCCGCGGCCGATGATCTCCCGCGCAAGCCTCGCGGCTCTCGGGGAGCCTCCCGAGAGAAGCCTCATAGGGCCCGACACCATGCGAAACGGGACCTCCCGGGGCGGGTTTTCGGGAGCCCGACACCATGCCAAACGGGACCTCCCGGGACCAGGTTTTCGGGGCGTGACACCATGCCAAACGCGACCTCCGGGGGAGGCGCTCATGGGCCCGAAACCATGCCAAACGGGACCTCCGGCGAGAAGCGCCCATGAGCCCGAACGGGACCCTGCCGCCGCGGACGGAGCCCTCGGGGCCTTCGGGGAGCCCCCCATCGGGCCCTTTCCGCGGCGGGGTGTCTCCCGTGGAGAATCCGGCCCCGATTCCCTTCGGGAGACCATCCGCGCGGACCCTGTCCGCGGCGGTGTGTCTCCCGTGGAGAATCCGGCACCGATTCCCCACAAGAGACCATCCGCCGCGGACGCGGCTCTCGGGGAGCTCCCCAACGGGCCGTGTCCGCAGCGGGGTGTCTCCCGTTGAGAATCCAGCCCTGATTCCGATTCGGAGATCATCGGCCGCGGACGGGAGCCTCGGGCAGCTCCCCAACAAGCCCTGTCCGCGAGAAGCCGGCCCGGATTCCCCACGGGAGACCATCCGCCGCGGACGGGGCTCTCGGGGAGCCCCCAACGAGCCCTGTCCGCGGCGGAGGCTCTCCCGTGGAGAATCCGGCCCCGATTCCCCACGGGAGACCATCCGCTGCGGACGGAGCTCTCGGGGAGCCCCCCGACGGACCCTGTCCGCGGCGGGGTGTCTCCCGTGGAGAATCTAGTTCCGACTCCCCACGGAGACCATCCGCCGCGGACGGGGCCCTCGGGGAGCCCCCCAAGTGGCCGCGTCCGCGGCGGGGTGTCTCCCGTGGAGAATCTAGCCCCGATTCCCCACGGGAGACCATCCGCCGCGGACGGAGGCTTCGGGGCCGTCGGGGGGCCACCCAAAATGCTCTGTCAGCGGCGGGGGGTCTCCCGTGGAGAATCTGGCCCCGAAGCCTCGGGGCTCTCGGGGAGCCACCCCAAATGCTCTGTCCGCGGCGGGGGGTCCCCCGTGGAGAATCTGGCCTCGATTCCCCACGGGAGACCGTCCGCCGCGGACGGAGCGTTTATTGACGCCCCCCCCGGTGGCGCCCCCTGGGCACGACACCATGCGAAACGGGACCTCCCGAGAGAAGCCTCAAAGCGCCCGCCAAACGGGACCTCCGGCGAGAAGCGCCCATGGGCCCGAACGGGACCCTGCCGCCGCGGACGGAGCCCTCGGTGCCTTCGGGGAGCCCCCCATCGGGCCCTGTCCGCGGCGGAGTGTCTCCCGTGGAAAGTCCGGCCCAGCGGGGTGTCTCCCGTCGAGAATCCAGCCCCGATTCCACGCGGGAGATCATCGGCCGCGGACGGGGGCCTCGGGGAGCCCCCCAACAAGCCCTGTCCGCGGCGGGGTGTCTCCCGTGGAGAATCCGGCCTAGATTCCCAACGGGGGACCATCCGCCGCGGACGGGACTCTTGGGGAGCCCCCCAACGGGCCCTGTCCGCGGCGGAGGCTCTTCCGTGGGGAATCCGGCCCCTATTCCCCACGGGAGACCATCCGCCGCGGACGGAGCTCTCGGGGAGCCCCCCGACGGACCCTGTCCGCGGCGGGGTGTCTCCCGCGGAGAGTCTGGCCCCGATTCCCCACGGGAGACCATCGGCCGCGGACGGGGCCCTCGGGGAGCCCTCCAACGGGCCGCGTCCGCGGCGGGGTGTCCCTCGTGGAGAATCTGGCCCCGATTCCCCACGGGGGACCATCCGCCGCGGACGCGGCTCTCGGGGCTCTACGGGAACCACCCCACATGCTCTGTCCGCGGCGGGGGGTCTCCCGTGGAAAATCCGGCCCCGATTCCCCACGGGAGACCATCCGCCGCGGACGGAGGCTTCGGGGCCGTCGGGGGGCCACCCAAAATGCTCTGTCCGCGGCGGGGGGTCTCCCGTGGAGAATCTGGCCCCGATGCCTCGGGGCTCTCGGGGAGCCAAAGCAAATGCTCTGTCCGCGGCGGGGGGTCTCCCGTGGAAAATCTAGCACCGATTCCCCACGGGAAACCATCCGCCGCGGACGGGGCGTTTATTGACGCCCCCCCCGGCGGCGCCCCCTGGGCCCGACGCCGCGCGAAGCGAGACCTCCCGAGAGAAGCCTCAAAGGGCCCGACACAATGCGAAACGAGACCCCCCAGGGCGGGTTTTCGGGTGCCCGACACCATGCCAAACGGGACCTCCCGGGATCAGGTTTTCGGGGCGTGACACCATGCCAAACGGCAACCTCGGGGGAGCCCGACACCATGCCAAACGGAACCTCCGGCGAGAAGCGCCCATGGGCTCTCCCGTGGAGAATCCGGCCCCGATTCCCCCCGGGAGATCATCCGCCGCGGCAGAGCTCTCGGGGAGCCCCCCGACGGACCCTGTCCGCGGCGGGGTGTCTCCCGTGGAGAATCTAGCCCCGATTCCCCACGGGAGACATCCGCCGCGGACGGTGCGTTTATCGACGCCCCCCCAGGCGGCGCCCCCTGGACCCGACACCGTGCGAAACGGTACCTCCCGAGAGAAGACTCAAAGGGCCCGACACCATGCGAAACGGGACCTCCCGGGGCGGGTTTTCGGGAGCCCGACGCCATGCCAAACGGGACCTCCCGGGACCAGGTTTTCGGGGCGTGACACCATGCCAAACGGGAACCTCCGGGGGAGGCGCTCATGGGCCCGACACCATGCCAAACGGGACCTCCGGCGAGAAGCGCCCATGGGCCCGAACGGGACCCTGCCGCCGCGGACGGAGCCCTCGGTGCCTTCGGGGAGCCCCCCATCGGGCCCTGTCCGCGGCGGGGTGCCCCTCGCGGAGAATCCGGCCCCGATTCCCTTCGGGGGACCATCCGCCGCAGACGGGGCCCCCAGGAAGCCACCTAACGGACCCTGTCCGCGGCGGGGTGTCTCCCGTGGAGCCGGCCCCGATTCCCCACAGGAGACCATCCGCCGCGGACGCGGCTCTCGGGGAGCCCCCCAACGGGCCGCGTCCGCAGCGGGGTGTCTCCCGTCGAGAATCCAGCCCCGATTCCGCACGAGAGATCATAGGCCGCGGACGGGTGCCTCGGGGAGCTCCCCAACAAACCCTGTCCGCGGCGGGGTGTCTCCCGTGGAGAATCCGGCCCGGATTCCCCACGGGAGACCATCCGCCGCGGACGGGGCTCTCGGGGAACCCCCCGACGGACCCTGTCCGCGGCGGGGTGTCTCCCGTAGAGAATCCGGCCCCGATTCCCCACAGGAGACCATCCGCCGCGGACGCGGCTCTCGGGGAGCCCCCCAACGGGCCGCGTCCGCAGCGGGGTGTCTCCCGTAGAGAACCCAGCCCCGATTCCGCACGGGAGATCATCGGCCGCGGACGGGGGGCTCGGGGAGCTCCCCAACAAGCCCTGTCCGCGGCGGGGTGTCTCCCGTGAAGAATCCGGCCCGGATTCCCCACGGGAGACCATCCGCCGCGGACGGGGCTCTCGGAGGGCCCCCTAACGGGCCCTGTCCGCGGCGGGCGGTCTCCCGTGGAGAATCTAGCCCCGATTCCCCACGTGAGACCATCCGCCGCGGACGGGGCGTTTATTGACGCCCCCCCCGGCGGCGCCCCTGGGCGCGACACAGTGCGAAACGGCACCTCCCGAGAAGCCTCAAATTTGGCCCGACACCATGCGAAACGCTACCTCCCGGGCCGGGTTTTCGAAAGCCCGACGCCATGCCTAACGGAACCTCCCGGCACCAGGTTTTCGGAGCGCGACACCATGCCAAACGGGACCTCCAGGGGAGGCGCTCATGGGCCCGACACCATGCCAAACGGAACCTCCGGCGAGAAGCGCCCATGGGCCCGAACGGGAACCTGCCGCCGCGGACGGAGCCCTCGGGGGCCCCCAATCGGGCCCTGTCCGCGGCGGGACTCTCCCGTGGAGAATCCGGCCCCGATTCCCCACGGGAGACCATCCGCCGCGGACGGGGCCCCCAGAGAGCCCCCCAACGGACCCTGTCCGCGGCGGGGTGTCTCCCGTGGAGAATCCGGCCCCGATTCCCCACAGGGGGCCATCCGCCGCGGACGCGGCTCCCGGGCTGCCCCCCAACGGGCCGCGTCCGCAGCGGGGTGTCCCCCGTTGAGAATCCAGCCCCGATTCCGCGCGGGAGATCATCGGCCGCGGACGGGGGCCTCGGGGAGCTCCTGTCCGCGGCGGGGTGTCTCCCGTTGAGAATCCGGCCCGGATTCCCCACGGGAGAGCATCCGCCGCGGACGGCGCTCTCGGGGAGCCCCCCGACGGGCCCTGTCCGCGGCGGAGGCTCCCCCGTGGAGAATCTGGCCCCGATTCCCCACGGGAGACCATCCGCCGCGGACGGGGCCCTCGGGGAGCCCTCCAACGAGCCGCGTCCGCGGCGGGGTGTCTCCCTCGTTGAGAATTTGGCTTCGATTCCCCACGGGAAGCCCTTCGCTGCGGACGGGGCCCCCGGGGAGCCTCCCACGGGCCCCGTCCGCTGACCCCGAAGGACGACGACTTCGACGACGACGACGACAACGACGACAACGACCACGACGAAAACGACGGTTGCGGCGGCGGCGAAGACGAATACGAAGACGACAACGAATACGACGACGACGACCACGGCGGGGGGCTCGGGGTACAGAGGGGTGGCCCCTTTGAGGTGCGAGCGCCGCCGCCGACGACGACGACGGCGACGACGATGACGGGGGCCTCGGGGCACAGAGGGGCCACCGTGGCCCCTCTCTACCCCGAGACCCCCGCCGCTACAACGACGACGGCGACGGCGACGACGACGACGGCGACGGCGGCAGCGGCGGCGACGACGACGACGACGACGACGGCGGGGGCTTGGGGCAGAGGGGGGTGGTCTCTTTGAGGTGCGAGCGCCGCCGCCGCCGCCGCCGCCGACGACGACGACGACGGCGACGACGACGATTTTCGAGGACGACGGCGGGGGGCTCCGGGTAGAGAGGGGCCACCCCTCTCTACCCAGAAAGAGAGACTATGGGTCGTAGGCCGAAAAGTCGCCCCCTCCGGACCCATCCTGGAGCGCCTCCTGATAAGGGCTCCGAGGCAAATCCAACCGTGGCGAAGGGAGCCAACGACCAAATTGCAAGCCTCCCCCGGGGGGGAGTCCCCCCCGTTATCCGTTGAGGGGGAGGAGGGTGCAATGGGGAACCTGGGAGCAGGGAAGAGCCAGTGAGGAAGGTTCTCGGAAGCATTCGAAGCTCCTCGGAGATTTTCGGCTGCTTCGCATCTTCCTTTTCCTGTCCTTCCTCCATCACTCCTCTCTCCTCCGCGAGCGTGCTTCCAGCTCCTGCTGCTGCTGCTGCTCTTCCTCCCTCGCTTCCTCCTCCTCCTCCTCCTCCTCCTCATCCTCATCCTCATCCTAGTCGAAGTTTCAGCTGATCGACCTGCCTGAGGAACTTCCGCATTTCCTCCCGACCGACAATACAAGCATCCCGAAGTCGGAGGCCAGGGGGGAGGCGGGTGGAAGGACGATGGGTTGCGGCAAGGAGGGAATCATATTCTCTGAGCATTGGTTGAGTTTCTTGCCCCTTCGATTGCAGCATGGTTCATCTCACGGTGCCTCGTTTATAGTTACATGATGCCAGAGAAAAGCCCAATCAGATACGCGTGGGGGCTATGGGGCTATAGGGCTATATGGCTATAGAGCTATGGGGCTATAGGGCTAGGGCAATAGGGCTATAGGGCCATAGGGCTATAGGGCTACGGGGGGCTGTAGGGCTATAGGGCTATAGAAAAAATGCCATGGGGCCATCGGGCTATAGGGCTATGGGGTCATGGGACTATAGAGCTATGGGGCTATTGGGCTATGAGCTATATTGCTATAGCGCTATAGTGCTATAGAGCTGTCGGGCTGTAGGGCTTTAGGGCTATAGATAGTGCAATGGGCCTACGTGGTTATAGGGATATAGGGCTATAAGGCTATCAGGCTATAAGGCTATAGAGCAGTAGAGATATAAGGCCATGGGGCTTCAGGGCCATATGGTTATATGATTATTGGGCTTTAAGGCTATTTGGGCTACTGGGCTATAGGGGTATGGTGCTATAGGGCTATAGAGCTGCAGGGCTATAGGGCTATAGTGTTATGGGGCTATAGGGCTATAGGGCCATGGGGCTATAGGAATATGGGGCTATTGGGCCATGGGGCTATAGGGCTATACGGTGCCAGCGCGGCGAATCCTCGACATACCCCCACCGGCGGCAACGGGCGTCAACGTGTCGAAGTCTCGCCACACCCCGCAGCGACGACGGGCGGCGACGGGCCGCTCGACACACTCCTTCGACACACCCTCGCAGGCGGCAACGGCAACTGGCGTCAACGGGTCGGCACGTGCACGAAGAACAGCCTGCCCGAACCTGGACGCCGACTGCAACGACGTCGACGACGAAGACGACGACGACGACATGGACGACGACGACGACGACGGCGGGGGGCGCGGGGTAGAGAGGGGTGGCCCCTTTGAGGTGCGAGCGCCGCCGACGACGACGACGGCGACGACGACGAAGACGACGACGACGACGAGGGGCTTGGGGCAAAGAGGGGCCACCCCTCTCTACCCCGAGCCCCCCGCCAGCACAGCGACGACGACGACGACGGCGACGACGGCGGCGGCCACGACGACGACGACGACGACGATGACGACGGGGAGCTCGGGATAAGGGCGGGCGCCCCCTTTGAGGTGCGAGCGCCGCCGCTGACGCCGCCGCCGACGACGGCGACGACGACGACGGCGACGCCGACGACGACGACGGCGGGTTCGGGGTAGAAAGGGGCCGCCCCTCCCTACCGCGAGCCCGCCGCCGCTACGATGACGACGACGACGACGGCGGGGGGCTCGGGGTAGAGAGGGGCGGCCCCTTTGAAGTGCGAGCACCGCCGACGACGACGACGACGATGACGGCGGTCTCTACCCCGAGCCCCCCGCTGCCACGACGACGACGATGACGGCGACGGCGGCGACGACGACGACGACGACGAGTCGGGAGCCTCTGGGGGTAATCTTGAGGCCTTTTGCGATGCTCTTGGGCCCCCCGTGGCCGCCGTAACCGACGTCGTCGTCGGCGGGGCGCTCGTTCGGCAGAAGATGACGTTGGTGGAGGTGGCGATGCGTTTTCTGGTTGCGTCCGCCAACTTACGCGCTGGTCCCGCGCCCCGTTCCCGACGCAGCGGCCGGCCCTCGTGCTCGGCGAAGGGCGCTGCGGCGCGGCCGGCTCGCGGCGATGTGCCGGATGGGTTTTCGGACCTCCTCGCGCCGCTGATCCCAGATCTCCTCGCCGATGCTGACCTCTGACGGGAGGTTTTCAGCTGTTTCGGTTTCGGGTGCCGTTGCGTGTCCCGGGACCTTGAAACAGCGACTCAGGATGAACAGCCGGCCCCGGGGAATTTGTTGAGATATCCTCGTCGTCGTCGCCCCGCGCTGTCGGCAGTAAAGGGGCCATCCCTCTCTACTCCGAGCTCCCCGCCACACGAGGGGCAGCGACGGCGACGATGGATGCGCCGACGCCGTTGGCGGCGGCGGTGAGTAGTAGCAGCGGCGACGATGGCGGCAGAGAGGAGGAGGGGGAGGACGACGAGGAAGAGGAGGAGTAGGAGGAGGAGTGCGATGACGGCCGCGATGGCGAGAAGCGCGCAATCTCGAGAGCAGGTGCGCCATCGCAGCGACGAAGTCAGAGAGCCAGATCCTGCGACCCGAAAAAAATGAATGCTATTAAAAGCCATGTGGACGGACGAATGCAACTTAATGCAAATGAATGCTCCAGGGACAAATAAATGCAACTAGTTGCGGCGGGACAAATAAATGCAAGCATATGCAAGTAAATGCGGCGTGCAAGGTTATTGGCGGGAGGGTAGGGGAGGATTGAAAAAAAGGGAACTCGGGGCAACCCCGGAAGCCCTCCCCCGCACCGGGTGCATGGCCGCGCGGCGCCATGCAAAAACAAAGCGCGGGGGCGCGACTCGGGGCAACCCTGGAAGCCCTCCCCCGCGCCGGGTGAACCGCCGCGCGGCGCAATGCAAAAACAAAACACGGCCGCGCGGCGCAATGCAACAACAAAACGCGGGGGCGCGACTCGGGGCAACCCCGACAGCCCCCCCCCCCCCTGCACGTCCATACGGGCGGACGCAGGGGTTCCAGCAGCCCAAAGCCAGCACCTAGCACTCGGGAGGGAATCCGAAGATCGAATGTTTGGCCTCCGCCCTCGAAGGACTGCCGAACCAAGACTTCCTCATTTGAAGTCCCCCCTTGCGCCCGCCCGCTGACACCGCGTTTTGCCGCGTTTTGACATCCACGTCGTCGGCTGCGGCGGCGCTCGCACCTCAAAGGGGCCACCCCTCTCTACCCCGAGCCCCCCGCCGTCATCGTCGTCGTCAGCGCTCGCACCTCAAAGGGGCCCCGCTCCATCTACGTCGAGCTCCTAGCCGTCGTCGTCGTCGTCAGCGTAGCGGCGGAGGGCTCGGGATAGAGGGGGGGGGGGGCACCTCTCGGCCCCGAGACCCCCGCCGTCACCGTCGTCGTCGTCGGCGGCGGCGGCGGCGTTCGCTCCTCAGAGGGGCCACCCCTCTATGCCCCGACCCCCTCCGCCGTCATCGTCGTCGTCGTCGTCGCCGCCGCAACCGTCGTTGTCGTCGCGGTCGTCGTCGTGGTCGTCGCGGTCGTCGTCGTCGTCGTCGAAGTCGTCGGCCTTCAGGGACGCCGTCCAAGAGGCCCCCAAGAGGCCCCCAAGAGCCTCACAAGAGGCCCCAAGACTACCTCCACGACCCCCCGACTCGTCGTCGTCGTCGTCGTAGCCGCCGCCGCCGTCATCGTCGTCGTCGCCGTCGCCGTCGCAGTGGCGAGGGGCTCGGGGTAGAGAGGGGTGGCCCCTCTCTACCCTGAGCATCCCGCCGTTATCGTCGTCGTCGTCCTCCTCGTCCTCGTCCTCGACGTCGTCGTCGTCGTCGTCGGCGTCAACGTCGGCGTCGGCGTCGGCCTCGGCGGCGGCGTCGTCATCGTGTTGTCCGCCGTCGTCGTCGTCGTCGTCGTCGTCGTGATCGTGATCGTCGTCGTCGTCGTCGTCGTCGTCGTCGTCGCCGCCGCCGCCGCCGCCGCCGTCGTCGTCGTCGTCGTCGTCGTCGTCGTCGTCGTCGTCGTCGTCGTCGTCGTCGTCGTCGTCGTCGTCGTCGTCGTCGTCGTCGTCGTCGTCGTCGTCGTCATCGTCCGCCGTCCGCCGTCGTCGTCGTCGAAAGCTTCGGGAGGTTTTTAAAACAGGGCTCCTAGAGGCCTCCGAGAGGGCACCCACAAGAGGCACCAAGTATATGCACGAGTGTGCTTCTTTTTGCGGTGCCTTTTGGGGCCCCCTGGGGACCCTCGTGGGGCCTTCTTGGACTCCCTTGGGGGCTCCTCGGGTATTCGGAAAGCCTCGGGAGCTCCCTGTAGCAGGGCCCCGAGGGCTCCGAAAGGACCCCAGCAAGGCTCCGAGAAAGCTCCAAGAGAGCCTCCCAAAGAGGCACAAAGTATATGCACGAGTGTGCCTCTTTTCGGAGGCCCCTTGGGGCCCTCTTCGGAACCTCATGGGCGCCTTCTTGGACTCCCTGGTGGGCTCTTCGGCGATTCGGAAAGCCTCGGGCGCTCCCTGTAACAGGCTCCCGAGGGCCCCGACAAGGCTCCAAGAGGGCCCCAAGAGGGCCGTCCAAAGAGGCACACAAAGTATATGCATGAGTGTGCTTCTGTTGGGGGTGCCTTTTGCCCCCCCCCCCCCCGGGCCCCTCATGGGGCCTTCTTGGACTCCCTGGTGGGCTCTTCGGCGATTCGGAAAGCTTCGGGAGGTTTCTGAACAGGCTCCAGAGGGCCCCGAAAGAGCTCCGGCAGGGCTCCAAGAGGGCTCCGAGAGGGCACCCAAAAGAGGCACAAAGTACATGCACGAGTGTGCCTCTTTTTGCAGTGCCCTTTGGGGCCCACTGGGGGCCCTCATGGGGCCTTCTTGGATTCCATGGGGAGCTCTTCGGGAATTCGGAAAGCCTCGGAATTTGGTCCTGCTGGTGCTGGTGGTGTTACTGCTGGTGCTGATGCTTGTGCTGTCGCTTTTGGTGCTGCTTCTGGTGTTGTCGCTGCCTGCTGCTGGTGCTGCTGCTGCTGCTGGCGCTGCTGGTGCTGGTGCTGGTGCTGAAGGTGCTGCTGCTGGTGCTTCTGCGGCTGCTGGTGCTGCTGCTGGTGCTGCTGCTGGTGGTGCTGGTGCTGCTGGTGCTGGAGCTGGTTCTGTTGGTGCCGATGCCCTCTCTGTTTTCTTTTGGAAGATCTTGGGGTTCTCTTGAGGCTCTATTTCAAGGTCTTGGGTTTGGGGGCTCTTTTGGAGGCTTCGCGGAGGAGAGCCTCTCGGGGGCATCTTGGAGAGCATCGATCAAAGGAGGGCAAGAGTGCAAGAAATTGTCACGAAACCTCCCCTGCGCACGAACCCATCTTTGGCGTCATCATCGCCGTCGCTGTCATCGTCGACGCCGTCGTCGTCCTGGTCGTCTCGCCCTTCCGGGGGCCGTCGTCGTCCTCGTCCTCGTCCTCCTCGTCGTCGTCGTCGGCGGCGTCGTCGGTGTCAACGTCGGCGTCGTCGGTGTCGTCCGCCGTCGTCGTCGTCGTCGTCGTCGTCGTCGTCGTCGTCGTCGTCGTGATCGCCGTCGCCGTCGTCGTCGTCGTCGTCGTTGTCGTCCGCCGTCCGCCGTCGTCGTCGTCGTCGAAAGATTCGGGAAGTCCCTAAAACAGAGCTCCAAGAGGGCTCCGACAGGGCACCCAAATGAGACACAAAGTATATGCACGAGTGGGGCCTTCTTGGACTCCCTTGGGGGTTCCGCGGGTATTCGGAAAGCCTCGGGGGCTCCCTGCAGCAGGCCCCCGAGGGCGCCGAAAGGACCTGAGAAGGGTTCCGAGAGTGCTCCAAGAGAGCCTCCCAAAGAGGCACAACATTTATGCACGATTGTGCCTCTTTTCGGAGGCCCCTTGGGGCCCTCTTCGGAACCTCATGGGCGCCTTCTTGGACCCCCTGGTAAGCTCTTCGGCGATTCGGAAAGCCTCGGGCGCCCCCTGTAACAGGCTCCCGAGGGCCCCGACAGGGCTCGAAGAGGGCTCCAAGAGGTCCCCCCAAAGAGGCACAAAGTATACGCATGAGTGTGCCTCTTTTGGGGGTGCCTTTTGGCCCTCCCTCGGGCATCGGGCCTTCTTGGACTTCCTGGTGGGCTCTTCGGCGATTCGGAAAGCTTCGGGAGGACCCTGAAACAGGGTCCAGAGGGCCCCGAAAGAGCTCCGGCAGGCTCCAAGAGGGCTTTAAGAGGGACCCCCAAAGAGGCACAAAGTATATGCACGAGTGTGCCGCTTTTTGGGGTGCCTTTGGGGGCCCACTGGGGCCTCTCATCGGGCCTTCTTGGATTCTCCCGGGGAGCTCTTCGGGAACTCGGAAAGCCCGGGAGCTCCCCGAAACAAGTCCCAGAGAGCTCCGAAAGGGACCCAGCAGGGCTCCGGGAGGGCCCCCCAGAGAGGCACAAAGTATATGCACGAGTGTGCCTCTTTTTGGGTGCCTTTTGGGGCCCACTGGGGGCTCTCATGGGGCCTTCTTGGATTCCCTGGGGAGCTCTTCGGGAATTCGGAAAGCCTCGGGAGCTCCATGAAACAGGTCCCAGAGGTCTCCCGTGGAGAATCTGGCCCCGATTCCCCACGGGAGACCATCCGCCGCGGACGGAGGCTTCGGGGCCGTCGGGGGGCCACCCAAAATGCTCTGTCCGCGGCGGGGGGTCTCCCGTGGAGAATCTGGCCCCGATGCCTCGGGGCTCTCGGGGAGCCACCCCAAATGCTCTGTCCGCGGCGGGGGGTCTCCCGTGGAGAATCTAGCTCCGATTCCCCACGGGAGACCATCCGCCGCGGACGGGGCGTTTATTCACGCCCCCTCCTGGTGGCGCCCCCTGGACACGACACCATGCGAAACGGGGCCTCCCGAGAGAAGCTTCAAAAGGCCCGACACCATGCGAAACAGGACCTCCCGGGGCGGGTTTTCGGGGGCATGCCAAACGGGACCTCCCGGGACCAAGTTTTCGGGGCGTGACACCATGCCAAACGGAACCTCCGGGGGAAGCGCTCATGGGCCCGACACCACGCCAAACGGGACCTCCGGCGAGAAGCGCCCATGAGCCCGAACGGGACTCTGCCGCCGCGGACGGAGCCCTCGGGGCCTTCGGGGAGCCCTTCATCGGGCCCTGTCCGCGGCGGGGTGTCTCCCGTGGAGAATCCGGCCCCGATTCCCTTCGGGAGACCATCCGCCGCGGACGGGGGCCCCAGGGAGCCCCCCAACGGACCCTGTCCGCGGCGAGGTGTCTCCCGTGGAGAATCCGGCCCCGATTCCCCACAGGAGACCATCCGCCGCGGACGACGGGCCGTGTCCGCAGCGGGGTGTCTCCCGTGGAGAATCTGGCCCGGATTCCCCACGGGAGATCATCGGCCGCGGACGGGGCCTCGGGGAGCTCCCCAACAAGCCCTGTCCGCGGCGGGGTGTCTCCCGTGGAGAATCTGGCCCGGATTCCCCACGGGAGACCATCCGCCGCGGACGGGGCTCTCGGGGAGCCCCCCAACGGGCCCTGTCCGCGGCGGAGGCTCTCCTGTGGAGAATCCGGCCCCGATCCCCCACGGGAGACCATCCGCCGCGGACGGAGCTCTCGGGAAGCCCCCCGACGGACCCTGTCCGCGGCGGGGTGTCTCCCGTGGAGAATCTGGCCCCGATTCCCCACGGGAGACCATCCGCCGTGGACAAGGCCCTCGGGGAGCCCTCCAACGGGCCGCGTCCGCGGCGGGGTGTCTCCCGTGGAGAATCTGGCCCCGATTCCCCACGCGAGACCATCCGCCGTGGACGGGAGCCTCGGGGCTCTCCGGGAACCACCTCACATGCTCTGTCCGCGGCGGGGGGTCTCCCGTGGAGAATCTTGCTCCGAAGCCTCGGGGCTCTCGGGGAGCCACCCCAAATGATCTGTCCGGGGCGGGGGGTCTCCCGCGGAGAGTCTAGCCCCGATTCCCCACGGGAGACCATCCGCCGCGGACGGGGCGTTTATTGACGCCCCCCCCCGGTGGCGCCCCCTGGGCACGACACCATGCGAAACGGGACATCCCGAGAGAAGCCTCAAGGGGCTCGACACCATGCGAAACGGGACCTCCCGGGGCGGGTATTCGGGTGCACGACGCCATGCCAAACGGGACCTCCCGGCACCAGGTTTTCGGGGCGTGACACCATGCCAAACGAGACCTCCGGGGGAGACGCTCATGGGCCCGACACCATGCCAAACGAAAGCTTCGGCGAGAAGCGCCCATGGGCCCGAATGGGACCCTGCCGCCGCGGACGGAGCCCTCGGGGCCTTCGGGGAGCCCCCCATCGGGCCCCGTCCGCGGCGGGGTGTCTCCCGTGGAGAATCTGGCCCCGATTCCCTTCGGGAGACCATCCGCCGCGCAAGCCCTGTCCGCGGCGGGGTGTCTCCCGTGGAGAATCCGGCCCGGATTCCCCACGGGAGACCATCCGCCGCGGACGGGGCCCTTGGGGAGCCCCCCAACGGGCCCTGTCCGCGGCGGAGGCTCTCCCGTGGAGAATCCAGCCCCTATTCCCCACGGGAGACCATCCGCCGCGGACGGAGCTCTCGGGAAGCCCCCCGACGGACCCTGTCCGCGGCGGGGTGCCTCCCGTGGAGAGTCTGGCACCGATTCCCCACGGGAGACCATCGGCCGCGGACGGGGCCCTCGGGGAGCCCTCCAACGGGCCGCGTCCGCGGCGGGGGGTCTCCCGTGGAGAATCTGGCCCCGATTCCCCACGGGGGGCCATCCGCCGTGGACGGGGGCCTCGGGGCTCTCCGGGAACCATCCCACATGCTCTGTCCGCGGCGGGGGGTCTCCCGTGGAGAATCCGGCCCCGATTCCCCACGGGAGACCATCCGCCGCGGACGGAGGCTTCGGGGCCGTCGGGGGGGCACCCAAAATGCTCTCTCCGCGGCGGGGGGTCTCCCGTGGAGAATCTGGCCACGATGCCTCGGGGCCCTCGGGGAGCCACAGCAAATGCTCTGCCCGCGGCGGGGGGTCTCCCGTGGAAAATCTAGCACCGATTCCCCACGGGAAACCATCCGCCGCGGACGGAGCGTTTATTGACGCCCCCCCCGGCGGCGCCCCCTGGGCCCGACACCGCGCGAAGCGAGACCTCCCGAGAGAAGCCTCAAAGTGCCCGACACCATGCGAAACGAGACCTCCCAGGGCGGGTTTTCGGGGGCCCGACACCATGCCAAACGGGACCTCCCGGGATCAGGTTTTCGGGGCGTGACACCATGCCAAACGGCAACCTCGGAGGGGGGCGCTCATGGGCCCGACACCATGCCAAACGGGACCTCCGGCGAGAAGCGCCCATGGGCCCGAACGGGACCCTGCCGCCGCGGACGGAGCCCCCGGGGCCTTCGGGGCTGTCGGCGGAGGCTCTCCCGTGGAGAATCCGGCCCCGATTCCCCACGGGAGACCATCCGCCGCGGACGGAGCTCTCGGGGAGCCCCCCGACGGACCCTGTCCGCGGCGGGGTGTCTCCCGTGGAGAATCTAGCCCCGATTCCCCACGGGAGACATCCGCCGCGGACGGGGCGTTTATCGACGCCCCCCCCGGCGGCGCCCCCTGGGCCCGACACCATGCGAAACGGTACCTCCCGAGAGGAGCCTCAAGAGCCCGACACCATGCGAAACGGAACCTCCCGGGGCGGGTTTTCGGGAGCCCGATGCCAAACGGGACCTCCCGGGACCAGGTTTTCGGGGCGTGACACCATGCCAAACGGGACCTCCGGGGGAAGCGCTCATGGGCCCGACACCATGCCAAACGGGACCTCCGGCGAGAAGCGCCCATGGGCCCGAACGGGACCCTGCCGCCGCGGACGGAGCCCTCGGTGCCTTCGGAGAGCCCCCCATCGGGCCCTGTCCGCGGCGGGGTGGCTCCCGCGGAGAATCCGGCCCCGATTCCCTTCGGGGGGCCATCCGCCGCGGACGGGGCCCAGGGAGCCACCCAACGAGCCTGTCCGCGGCGGGGTGTCTCCCGTGGAGAATCTGGCCCCGATCCCCCACAGGAGACCATCCGCCGCGGACGCGGCTCTCAGGGAGCCCCCCAACGGGCCGCGTCCGCAGCGGGGTGTCTCCCGTCGAGAATCCAGCCCCGATTCCGCACGAGAGATCATAGGCCGCGGACGGGGGCCTCGGGGAGCCCCCCAACAAGCCCTGTCCGCGGCGGGGTGTCTCCCGTGGAGAATCCGGCCCGGATTCCCCACGGGAGACCATCCGCCGCGGACGGGGCTCTCGGGGAGCACCCCGACGGACCCTGTCCGCGGCGGGTGGCCCCCCGTGGAGAATCTGGCCCCGATTCCCCACGTGAGACCATCCGCCGCGGACGGGGCGTTCATTGACGCCCCCCCCGGTGGCGCCCCCTGGGCGCGACACAGTGCGAAACGGCACCTCCCGAGAGAAGCCTCAAATTTGGCCCGACACCACGCGAAACGCGACCTCCCGGGGCGGGTTTTCGAGGGCCCGACGCCATGCCTAACGTCACCTCCCGGCACCAGGTTTTCGGAGCGCGACACCATGCCAAACGGGACCTCCGGGGGAGGCGCTCATGGGCCCGACACCATGCCAAACGGGAACCTCCGGGGAGAAGCGCCCATGGGCCCGAACGGGAACCTGCCGCCGCGGACGGACCCTCGGGACCCCCCCTTCGGGCCCCGTCCGCGGCGGGGTGTCTCCCGTGGAGAATCCGGCCCCGATTCCCTTCGGGAGACCATCCGCCGCGGACGGGGCCCCCAGGGAGCCCCCCAACGGACCCCGTCCGCGGCGGGGTGTCTCCCGTGGAGAATCCGGCCCCGATTCCCCACAGAGGACCATCCGCCGCGGACGCGGCTCTCGGGCTGCCCCCCAACGGGCCGCGTCCGCAGCGGGGTGTCTCCCGTCGAGAACCCAGCCCCGATTCCGCACGGGAGATCATCGGCCGCGGACGGGGACCTCGGGGAGCTCCTGTCCGCGGCGGGGTGTCTCCCGTTGAGAATCCGGCCCGGATTCCCCACGGGATCCCGAGACCATCCGCCGCGGACAGCGCTCTCGGGGAGGGGGGGCCAAAGGGCCCCGTCCGCGGCGGAGGCTCTCCCGTGGAGAATCTGGCCGCGATTCCCCACGGGAGACCATCCGCAGCGGACGGAGCTCTCGGAGAGCCCCCCGACGGACCCTGTCCGCGGCGGAGGGTCTCCCGTGGAGAATATGGCCCCGATTCCCCACGGGAGACCATCCGCCGCGGACGGGGCCCTCGGGGAGCCCTCCAACGAGCCGCGTCCGCGGCGAGGTGTCTCCCGTAGAGAATCCGGCCCCGATTCCCCACGGGAGACCATCCGCCGTGGACGGGAGCCTCGGGGCTCTCCGGGAACCACCCCACATGCTCTGTCCGCGGCGGGGTGTCTCCCGTGGAGAATCTGGCCCTGATTCCCCACGGGAGACCATCCGCCGCGGACGAGGCTTCGGGGCCGTCGGGGGGCCACCCAAAATGCTGTGTCCGCGGCGGGGGGTCTCCCGTGGGGAATCTGGCCCCGATGCCTCGGGGCCCTCGGGGAGCCACCCCAAATGCTCTGTCCGCGGCGGGGGGTCTCCCGCGGAGAATCTAGCCCCGATTCCCTACGGGAGACATCCGCCGCGGACGGGGCGTTTATTGACGCCCCCCCCGGTGGCGCCCCCTGGGCGCGACACAGTGCGAAACGAGACCTCCCGAGAGAAGCCTCAAATTTGGCCCGACACCATGCGAAACGCGACCTCCCGGGGCGGGTTTTCGAGGGCCCGACACCATGCCAAACGGGACCTCCCGGGATCAAGTTTTCGGCGCGTGACACCACGCCAAACGGGAACCTCCGGGGGAGGCGCTCATGGGCCCGACACCATGCCAAAAGGGACCTCCGGCAAAAAGCGCCCATGGGCCCGAGCGTGACCCTGCCGCCGCGGACGGAGCCCTCGGGCCCTTCGGGGGGGGGGGGCATCGGGCCCTGTCCGCGACGGGGTGTCCCCCGTAGAAAATCCGGCCCCGATTCCCCACGGGGGGCCATCCGCCGCGGACGGGGGCCCCAGGGAGCCCCCCAACGGACCCCGTCCGCGGCGGTGTGTCTCCCGTGGAGAATCCGGCCCCGATTCCCCACAGGAGACCATCCGCCGCGGACGCGGCTCTCGGGGAGCCCCCCAACGCATTCCGCACGGGGGATCATCGGCCGCGGACGGGGGCCTCGGGGAGCTCCCCAACAAGCCCTGTCCGCGGCGGGGTCTCCCGTAGAGAATCTGGCACCGATTCCCCGCGGGAGACCATCCGCCGCGGACGGCGCTCTCGGGGAGCCCCCCAGCGGGCCCTGTCCGCGGCGGGGTGTCTCCCGTGGAGAATCCGGCCCCGATTCCCCACAGGAGACCATCCGCCGCGGACGGAGCTCTCGGGGAGCACCCCGACGGACCCTGTCCGCGGCGGGGTGTCTCCCGTGGAGAATCTGGCCCCGATTCCCCACGGGAGACCATCCGCCGTGGACGGGGCTCTCGGGGAGCACCCCAACGGGCCCTGTCCGCGGCGGAGGCTCTCCCGTGGAGAATCCGGCCCCGATTCCCCACGGGAGACCATCCGCCGCGGACGGAGCTCTCGGGGAGCCACCCGACGGACCCTGTCCGCGGCGGGGTGTCTCCCGTGGAGCATCTGGCCTCGATTCCCCACGGGAGACCATCCGCCGCGGACGGGGCGTTTATTGACGCCCCCCCCGGTGGCGCCCCCTGGGCCCGACGCCGTGCGAAACGGGACCTCACGAGAGAAGCCTCAAAGGGCTCGACACCATGCGAAACGAAATCTCCCGGGGCGGGTTGTCGGGGGCCCGACACCATGCCTAACGGGACCTCCCGGGGCCAGGTTTCCGGGGCGTGACACCATGCCAAACGGGACCTCCGAGGGAGGCGCGCATGGGCCCGACACCATGCCAAACGGGACCTCCGGCGAGAAGCGCCCATGGGCCCGAACGGGACCCTGCCGCCGCAGACGGAGCCCTCGGGGCCTTCGGGGAGCCCCCCATCGGGCCCTGTCCGCGGCGGGGCCCCCCGTGGAGAATCCGGCCCCGATTCCTTTCGGGAGACCATCCGCCGCGGAGGGGGGGGGGCCCAGGGAGTCTCCCAACGGACCCTGTCCGCGGCGGTGTGTCTCCCGTGGAGATTCCGGCCCCGATTCCCCACAGGAGACCATCCGCCGCAGACGCGGCTCTCGGGGAGCCCCCCAACGGGCCGTGTCCGCAGCAAGGTGTCTCCCGTCGAGAATCCAGCCCCGATTCCGCACGGGAGATCACCGGCCGCGGACGTGGGCCTCGGAGAGCTCCCCAACAAGCCGTGTCCACGGCGGGGCGTCTCCCGTGGAGAATCTGGCCCCGATTCCCCACGGGAGACCATCCGCCGCGGACGGGGCTCGCGGGGGGGGGCCCAACGGGCCCTGTCCGCGGCGGAGGCTCTCCCGTGGAGAATCCGGCCCCGATCCCCCGCGGGAGACCATCCGCCGCGGACGGAGCTCTCGGGGAGCCCCCCGACGGGCCCTGTCCGCGGCGGGGTGTCTCCCGTGGAGAATCTAGCCCAGATTTCCCACGGGAGACCATCCGCCGCGGACGGGGCCCTCGGGGAGCCCCCCAACGGGCCGCGTCCGCGGCGGGGTGTCTCCCGTGGAGAATCTAGTTCCGATTCCCCACGGGAGACCATCCGCCGTGGACGGGGGCCTCGGAGCTCGCCGGGAACCACCCCGCATGCTCTGTCCGCAGCGGGGGGTCTCCCGTGGAGAATCTGGCCCCGATTCCCCACGGGAGACCATCCGCCGCGGACGGAGGTTTCGGGGCCGTCGGGGGGCCACCCAAAATGCTCTGTCCGCGGCGGGGGGTCTCCCGTGGAGAATATGGCCCCGATTCCCCATGGGAGACCATCCGCCGCGGACGGGAGCCTCGGGGCTCTCAGGGAGTCAACCCGAATGCTTTGTCCCCGAGTCCCCACGGGAGACCATCGGCCGCGGACGGGTGCCTCGCGGCCCTCAGGGAGCCACCCCACATGCTCTGTCCGCGGCGGGGGGTCTCCCGTGGAGAAGCCGGCCCCGATTCCCCACGGGAGACCATCCGCCGCGGACGGGGGCCCTCGCGGTCCTCCTCGGGGAGCTAACCCAAATGCTCTGTCCGCGGCGGGGTGTCTCCCGTGGAGAATCTGGCCCCGATTCCCCACAGGAGACCATCCGCCGCGGACGGGGACCTCGGGGAGCTCCCCAACGGGCTTCGTCCGCGGCGGGTGTCTCCCGCTGAGAATCCGGCCTCGATTCCCCACGGGAGACCATCCGCCGTGGACGGGGCCCTCGGGGAGCCCCCCAACGGGCCCTGTCCGCGGCGGGGTGTCTCCCGTAGAGAATCTGGCCCCGAATCCCCACGGGAGACCATCCGTCGCGGTCGGGGCTCTCGGGGAGCCCCCCAACGGGCCGCGTCCGCAGCGGAGTGTCTCCCGTGGAGAATCTGGCCCCGATTCCCACGGGAGACCATCCGCCGCGGACGGGGCCCTCGGGGAGCCCCCCAACGGGCCCTGTCCGCGGCGGCGTGTCTCTCTCGTGGAGAATTTGGCTTCGATTCCCCACGGGAAGCCCTTCGCTGCGGACGGGGCCCCCGGGGAGCCTCCCACGGGCCCCGTCCGCTGACCCCGAAGGACGACGACTTCGACGACGACGACGACGACAACGACGACAACGACCACGACGAAAACGACGGTTGCGGCGGCGGCGAAGACGAATACGAAAACGACGACGAATACGACGACGGCGACCACGGCGGGGGGCTCGGGGTAGAGAGGGGTGGCCCCTTTGAGGTGCGAGCGCCGCCGCCGACGACGACGGCGACGACGATGACGGGGGCCTCGGGGCACAGAGGGGCCACCGTGGCCCCTCTCTACCCCGAGACCCCCGCCGCTACAACGACGACGGCGACGGCGACGACGACGACGACGACGGCGGCAGCGGCGGCGACGACGACGACGACGGCGGCGGGGGCTTGGGGCAGAGGGGGGGTGGTCTCTTTGAGGTGCGAGCGCCGCCGCCGCCGCCGCCGACGACGACGACGACGACGACGACGGCGACGACGACGATTTTCGAGGATGACGGCGGGGGGCTCTGGGTAGAGAGGGGCCACCCCTCTCTACCCCGAAAGAGAGACTATGGGTCGTAGGCCGAAAAGTCGCCCCCCTCCGGACCCATCCTGGAGTGCCTCCTGACAAGGACTCCGAGGCAAATCCAACCGTGGCGAAGGGGGCCAACGACCAAATTGCAAGCCTCCCCCGGGGGGGGAGTCCCCCCCGTTATCCGTCGAGGGGGAGGAAGGTGAAATGGGGAACCCGGGAGCAGGGGAGAGCCAGTGAGGAAGGTTCTCGGAAGTATTCGAAGCTCCTCGGAGATTTTCGGCTGCTTCGCATCTTCCTTTTCCTTTCCTTCCTCCATATCTCCTCTCTCCTCCGCGAGCGTGCTTCCAGCTCCTGCTGCTGCTGCTGCTCTTCCTCCCTCACTTCCTCCTCCTCCTCCTCCTCCTCCTCCTCCTCCTCCTCCTCCTCCTCGTCATCCTCATCCGAGGCGAAGTTTCAGCTGATCGACCTGCCTGAGGAACTTCCGCATTTCCTCCCGACCGACAACACAAGCATCCCGAACTCGGAGGCCAGGGGGGAGGTGGGTGGAAGGACGATGGGTTGCGGCAAGGAGGGAATCATATTCTCTGAGCATTGGTTGAATTTCTTGCCCCGTCGATTGCAGCATGGTTCATCTCACGGTGCCTCGTTTATATTTACCTGATGCCAGAGAAAAACCCAATCAGATACGCGTGGGGGCTAGGGGGCTATAGGGCTATATGGCTATAGAGCTATGGGGCTATAGGGCCAGGGCAATATGGCTATAGGGCCATAGGGCTATAGGGCTACGGGGGGCTGTAGGGCTATAGGGCTATAGAAAAATGCTATGGGGCCATCGGGCTATAGGGCTACGGGGTCATGGGACTATATGGCTATGGGGCTATTGGGCTATAGGCTATACTGCTATAGCGCTATAGTGCTATAGAGCTGTCGGGCTGTAGGGCTTTAGGGCTATATATAGTGCTATGGGGCTATGTGGCTATAGAGATATAGGGCTATAGGGCTATCAGGCTATAAGGCTATAGAGCAGTAGAGATATAGGGCCATGGGGCTTCAGGGCCATAAGGTTATAGGATTATTGGGCTATAAGGCTATTTGGGCTACTGGGCTATAGGGATATGGTGCTATAGGGCTATAGAGCTGCAGGGCTATAGGGCTATAGTGTTATGGGGCTATAGGGATATAGGGCTATGGGGCTATAGGAATATGGGGCTATTGGGCCATGGGACTATAGGGCTATCGGGCTACGGGGCTGTTGGGCTACAGGGCGATTGGGTTATAGGGCTATACAGTGCCAGCGCGGCGCATCCTCGACATACCCCCACAGGCGGCAACGGGCGTCAACGCGTCGAAGTCTCGCCACACCCCACAGCGACGACGGGCGGCGACGGGCCGCTCGACACACTCCTTCGACACACCCTCACAGGCGGCAACGGCAACTGGCGGCAACGGGTCGGCACGTGCATGAAGAACAGCCTGCCCGAACCTGGACGCCGACTGCAACGGCGTCGACGACGAGGACGACGACGACGACGACATGGACGACGACGACGACGACGGCGGGGGGCTCGGGGTAGAGAGGGGTGGCCCTTTTGAAGTGCGAGCGCCGCCGACGACGACGACGACGACGACGACGACGACGACGACGACGACGACGACGAGGGGCTTGGGGCAAAGAGGGGCCACCCCTCTCAACCCCGAGCCCCCCGCCAGCACAACGACGACGACGACGACGGCGACGACGGCGGCGGCCGCGACGACGACGACGACGACGATGCGACGGGGAGCTCGGGATAAGGGCGGGCGTCTCCTTTGAGGTGCGAGCGCCGCCGCTGACGCCGCCGCCGACGACGGCGACGACGACGACGGCGACGACGACGACGACGACGGCGGGTTCGGGGTGAAAAGGGGCCGCCCCTCCCGACCGCGAGCCCGCCGCCGCTACGACGACGACGACGACGACGGCGGGGGGCTCGGGGTAGAGAGGGGCGGCCCCTTTGACGCGCGAGCGCCGCCGCCGACGACGACGACGATGACGGCGGTCTCTACCCCGAGCCCCCCGCTGCCACGACGACGACGACGACGGCGGCGGCGGCGACGACGACGACGACGACGACGACGACGAGTCGGGAGCCTCTGGGGGGTAATCTTGAAGCCTTTTGCGATGCTCTTGGGCCCCCCGTGGCTGCTGCAACCGACGCCGTCGTCGGCGGGGCGCTCGTTCGGCAGAAGATGACGTTGGTGGAGGTGGCGATGCGTTTTCTGGTTGCGTCCGCCAACTTGCGCGCTGGTCCCGCGCCCCGTTCCCGACGCAGCGGCTGGCCATCGTGCTCGGCGAAGGGTGCTGCGGCGCGGCCGGCTCGCGGCGATGTGCCGGATGGGTTTTCTGACCTCCTCGCGTCGCTGATCCCAGATCTCCTCGCCGATGCTGACCTCTGACGGGAGGTTTTCAGCTGTCTCGGTTTCGGGTGCCGTTGCGTGTCCGGGGACCTTGAAACAGCGACTCAGGATGAACAGCCGGCCCCGGGGAATTTGTTGAGATATCCTCGTCGTCGTCGCCCCGCGCTGTCGGCAGTAAAGGAGCCATCCCTCTCTACTCCGAGCTCCCCGCCACACGAGGGGTAGCGACGGCGATGATGGATGCGCCGACGCCGTTGGCGGCGGCGGTGAGTAGTAGCAGTGACGACGATGGTGGCAGAGAGGAGGAGGAGGACGACGAGGAAGAGGAGGAGTAGGAGGAGGAGTGCGACGACGGCCGCGATGGCGAGAAGCGCGCAATTTCGAGAGCAGATGCGCCATCGCAGCGACGAAGTCAGAGAGCCAGATCCTGCGACCCGAAAAAAATGAATGCTACTAAAAGCCATGTGGACGGACGAATACAACTTAATGCAAATGAATGCCCCAGGGACAAATAAATGCAACTAGTTGCGGCGGGACAAATAAATGCAAGCATATGCAAGTAAATGCGGCGTGCAAGGTTATTGGCGGGAAGGTAGGGGAGGATTGAAAAAAAAGGGAACTCGGGGCAACCCCGGAAGCCCTCCCCCGCACCGGGTGCATGGCCGCGCGGCGCCATGCGAAAACAAAGCGCGGGTGCGCGACTCGGGGCAACCCTGGACGCCCTCCCCCGCACCGGGTGAACCGCCGCGCGGCGCAATGCAAAAACAAAACACGGCCGCGCGGCGCATTGCAAAAACAAAACGCGGGGGCGCGACTCGGGGCAACCCCGACAGCGCCCCCCCCCCCCTGCACGTCCATCCGGGCGGACGCAGGGGTTCCAGCAGCCCAAAGCTAGCACATAGCACTAGGAATGGAATCCGAAGATCGAATGTTTGGCCTCCGCCCTCGAAGGACTGCCGAACCAAGACTTCCTCATTTGAAGTCCCCCCTTGCGCCCGCCCGCTGACACCGCGTTTTGCCGCGTTTTGACATCCACGTCGTCGGCTGCGGCGGCGCTCGCACCTCAAAGGGGCCACCCCTCTCTACCCCGAGCCCCCCGCCGTCATCGTCGTCGTCAGCGCTCGCAACTCAAAGGGGCCCCCCTCCATCTACGCCGAGCTCCTAGCCGTCATCGTCGTCGTCAGTGCAGCGGCGGAGGGCTCGGGATAGAGAGGGGGGGGGCACCTCTCGGCCCCGAGACCCCCGCCGTCACCGTCGTCGTCGTCGGCGGCGGCGGCGTTCGCACCTCAGAGGGGCCACCCCTCTATGCCCCGACCCCCTCCGCCGTCATCGTCGTCGTCGTCGTCGCCGCCGCAACCGTCGTTGTCGTCGTGGTCGTCGTCGTGGTCGTCGCGGTTGTCGTCGTCGTCGTCGAAGTCGTCGGCCTTCAGGGACGCCGTCCAAGAGGCCCCCAAGAGGCCCCCAAGAGCCTCACAAGAGGCCCCAAGACTACCTCCACGACCCCCCGACTCGTCGTCGTCGTCGTCGTAGCCGCCGCCGCCGTCATCGTCGTCGTCGCCGTCGCAGTGGCGGGGGGCTCGGGGTAGAGAGGGGTGGCCCCTCTCTACCCTGAGCATCCCGCCGTTATCGCTGTCGTCGTCCTCCTCGTCCTCGTCCTCGACGTCGTCGTCGTCGTCGTCGTCGGCGTCAACGTCGGCGTCGGCGTCGGCCTCGGCGGCGGCGTCGTCATCGTTGTTGTCCGCCGTCGTCGTCGTCGTCGTCGTCGTCGTGATCGTCGTCGCCGTCGTCGTTGTCGTCGCCGCCGCCGCCGCCGCCGCCGTCGTCGTCGTCGTCGTCGTCGTCGTCGTCGTCGTCGTCGTCGTCGTCGTCGTCGTCGTCGTCATCGTCCGCCGTCCGCCGTCGTCGTCGTCGTAGGTTTTTAAAATAGGTTTTTAAAACAGGGCCCCTAGAGGGCTCCGAGAGGGCACCCAAAAGAGGCACCAAGTATATGCACGAGTGTGCTTCTTTTTGCGGTGCCTTTTGGGGCCCCCTGGGGGCCCTCGTGGGGCCTTCTTGGACTCCCTTGGGGGCTCCTCGGGTATTCGGAAAGCCTCGGGAGCTCCCTGTAGCAGGGCCCCGAAGGCTCCGAAAGGACCCCAGCAAGGCTCCGAGAAAGCTCCAAGAGAGCCCCCCAAAGAGGCACAAAGTATATGCACGAGTGTGCCTCTTTTCGGAGGCCCCTTGGGGCCCTCTTCGGAACCTCATGGGCGCCTTCTTGGACTCCCTGGTGGGCTCTTCGGCGATTCGGAAAGCCTCGGGCGCCCCCTGTAACAGGGCCCCGACAAGGCTCCAAGAGGGCCCCAAGAGGGCCGTCCAAAGAGGCACGCAAAGTATATGCATGAGTGTGCTTCTGTTGGGGGTGCCTTTTGGCCCCCCCCCCCCCGGGCCCCTCACGGGGCCTTCTTGGACTCCCTGGTGGGCTCTTCGGCGATTCTGAAAGCTTCGGAAGGTTTCTGAACAGGCTCCAGAGGGCCCCGAAAGAGCCCCGGCAGGGCTCCAAGAGGGCTCCGAGAGGGCACCCAAAAGAGGCGCAAAGTATATGCACGAGTGTGCCTCTTTTTGCGGTGCCCTTTGGGGCCCACTGGGGGCCCTCATGGGGCCTTCTTGGATTCCATGGGGAGCTCTTCGGGAATTCGGAAAGCCTCGGAATTTGGTCCTGCTGGTGCTGGTGGTGTTACTGCTGGTGCTGCTGCTTGTGCTGTCGCTTTTGGTGCTGCTTCTGGTGTTGTCGCTGCCTGCTGCTGGTGCTGCTGCTGCTGCTGGCGCTGCTGGTGCTGGTGCTGGTGCTGAAGGTGCTGCTGCTGGTGCTTCTGCGGCTGCTGGTGCTGCTGCTGGTGCTGCTGCTGGTGGTGCTGGTGCTGCTGGTGCTGGAGCTGGTTCTGTTGGTGCCGATGCCCTCTCTGTTTTCTTTTGGAAGATCTTGGGGTTCTCTTGAGGCTCTATTTCAAGGTCTTGGGTTTGGGGGCTCTTTTGGAGGCCTCGCGGAGGAGAGCCTCTCGGGGGCATCTTGGAGAGCATCGATCAAAGGAGGGCAAGAGTGCAAGGAATTGTCACGAAACCTCCCCTGCGCACGAACCCATCTGTGGCGTCATCATCGCCGTCGCTGTCATCGTCGACGCCGTCGTCGTCCTGGTCGTCTCGCCCTTCCGGGGGCCGTCGTCGTCCTCGTCCTCGTCCTCCTCGTCGTCGTCGTCGGCGGCGTCGTCGGTGTCAACGTCGGCGTCGTCGGTGTCGTCCGCCGTCGTCGTCGTCGTCGTCGTCGTCGTCGTCGTCGTCGTCGTCGTGATCGCCGTCGCCGTCGTCGTCGTCGTCGTCGTTGTCGCCCGCCGTCCGCCGTCGTCCTCGTCGTCGAAAGCTTCGGGAGGTCCCTAAAACAGGGCTCCAAGAGGGCTCCGACAGGGCACCCAAATGAGACACAAAGTATATGCACGAGTGGGGTCTTCTTGGACTCCCTTGGGGGTCCCTCGGGTATTCGGAAAGCCTCGGGGGCCCCCTGTAGCAGGCCCCCGAGGGCGCCGAAAGGATCTGAGAAGGGTTCCGAGAGTGCTCCAAGAGAGCCTCCCAAATAGGCACAACATATATGCACGATTGTGCCTCTTTTCGGAGGCCCCTTGGGGCCCTCTTCGGAACCTCATGGGCGCCTTCTTGGACCCCCTGGTAAGCTCTTCGGCGATTCGGAAAGCCTCGGGCGCCCCGTGTAACAGGCTCCCGAGTGCCCTGACAGGGCTCCAAGAGGGCTCCAAGAGGTCCCCCCAAAGAGGCACAAAGTATACGCATGAGTGTGCCTCTTTTGGGGGTGCCTTTTGGCCCTCCCTCGGGCCCCTCACCGGGCCTTCTTGGACTTCCTGGTGGGCTCTTCGGCGATTCGGAAAGCTTCGGGGGGACCCTGAAACAGGGCCCAGAGGGCCCCGAAAGAGCTCCGGCAGGCTCCAAGAGGGCTTTAAGAGGGCACCCCAAAGAGGCACAAAATATATGCACGAGTGTGCCGCTTTTTGGGGTGCCTTTGGGGGCCCACTTGGGCCTCTCATCGGGCCTTCTTGGATTCCCCTGGGGAGCTCTTCGGGAACTCGGAAAGCCCGGGAGCTCCCCGAAACAGGTCCCAGAGAGCTCCGAAAGGGACCCAGCAGGGCTCCGGGAAGGCCCCCCAGAGAGGCACAAAGTATATGCACGAGTGTGCCTCTTCTTGGGTGCCTTTTGGGGCCCACTGGGGGCTCTCATGGGGCCTTCTTGGATTCCCTGGGGAGCTCTTCGGGAATTCGGAAAGCCTCGGGAGCTCCCTGAAACAGGTCCCAGAGGTCTCCCGTGGAGAATCTGGCCCCGATTCCCCACGGGAGACCATCCGCCGCGGACGGAGGCTTCGGGGCCGTCGGTGGGCCACCCAAAATGCTCTGTCCGCGGCGGGGGGTCTCCCGTGGAGAATCTGGCCCCGAAGCCTCGGGGCTCTCGGGGATCCATCCCAAATGCTCTGTCCGCGGCGGGGGGTCTCCCGTGGAGAATCTAGCTCCGATTCCCCACGGGAGACCATCCGCCGCGGACGTGGCGCTTATTGACGCCCCCCCCCGGTGGCGCCCCCCGGGCACGACACCATGCGAAACGGGACCTCCCGAGAGAAGCCTCAAAGGGCACCATGCCAAACGAGACCTCCGGCGAGAAGCGCCCATGAGGCCGAACGGGACCCTGCCGCCGCGGACGGAGCCCTCGGGGCCTTCGGGGAGCCCCCCATCGGGCCCTGTCCGCGGCGGGGTGTCTCCCGTGGAGAATCCGGCCCCGATTCCCTTCGGGAGACCATCCGCACGGACCCTGTCCGCTCGGGCAGCTCCCCAACAAGCCCTGTCCGCGAGAATCCGGCCGCGAGAATCCGGCCCGGATTCCCCACGGGAGACCATCCGCCGCGGACGGCGCTCTCGGGGAGCCCCCCAACGGGCCCTGTCCGCGGCGGAGGCTCTCCCGTGGAGAATCCCGCCCCGATTCCCCACGGGGACCATCCGCTGCGGACGGGGCCCTCGGGGAGCCCCCCGACGGACCCTGTCCGCGGCGGGGTGTCTCCCGTGGAGAGTCTGGCCCCGATTCCCCACGGGAGACCATCCGCCGCGGACGGGGCCCTCGGGGAGCCCCCCAACGGGCCCTGTCCGCGGCGGGGCGTCTCCCGTGGAGAATCTGGCCCCGATTCCCCACGGGAGACCATCCTCCGTGGACGGGAGCCTCGGGGCTCTCCGGGAACCACTCCACATGCTCTGTCCGCGGCGGGGGGTCTCCCGTGGAGAATCTGGCCCCGATTCCCCACGGGAGACCATCCGCCGCGGACGGAGGCTTCGGGGCCGTCGGAGGGCCACCCAAAATGCTCTGTCCGCGGCGGGGGGTCCCCCGTGGAGAATCCGGGCCCCGAAGCGTCGGGGCTCTCGGGGAGCCACCCCAAATGCTCTGTCCGCGGCGGGGGGTCTCCCGTTGAGAATTTGGCCCCGATTCCCCACGGGAGACCATCCGCCGCGGACGGAGCGTTTATTGACGCCTCCCCCGGTGGCGCCCCCTGGGCCCGACACCGTGCGAAACGAGACCTCCCGAGAGAAGCCTCAAAGGGCCCGACACCATGCGAAACGGAACCTCCCGGGGCGGGTTTTCGGGAGCCCGACACCATGCCAAACGGGACCTCCCGGGACCAGGTTTTCGGGGCGTGACACCATGCCAAACGGGACCTCCGGGGGAAACGCTCATGGGCCCGACACCATGCCAAACGGGACCTCCGGCGAGAAGCGCCCATGGGCCCGAACGGGACCCTGCCGCCGCGGACGGAGCCCTCGGGGCCTTCGGGGAGCCCCCCATCGGGCCCTGTCCGCGGCGGAGTGTCTCCCGTGGAAAGTCCGGCCCCGATTCCCTTCGGGAGACCATCCGCCGCGGACGGGGCCCCCAGGGAGCCCCCCAACGGACCCTGTCCGCGGCGGGGTGTCTCCCGTGGAGAATCCGGCCCCGATTCCCCACAGGAGACCATCCGCCGCGGACGCGGCTCTCGGGCTCTCGGGGAGCCCCCTAACGGACCGCGTCCGCAGCGGTGCGTCTCCCGTCGAGAATCCAGCCCCGATTCCACGCGGGAGATCATCGGCCGCGGACGGGGGCCTCGGGGGGCTCCCCAACAAGCCCTGTCCGCGGCTGGGTGTCTCCCGTGGAAATTCTGGCCCCGATTCCCCGCGGGAGACCATCCGCCGCGGACGGGGCTCTTGGGGAGCCCCCGACGGGCCCTGTCCGCGGCGGAGGCTCTCCCGTGGAGAATCCGCCCCCTATTCCCCACGGGAGACCATCCGCCGCGGACGGAGCTCTCGGGGAGCCCCCCGACGGACCCTGTCCGCGGCGGGGCGTCTCACGTGGAGAGTCTGGCCCCGATTCCCCACGGGAGACCATCCGCCGTGGACGCGAGCCTCGGGGCTCTCCGGGAACCACTCCACATGCTCTGTCCGCGGCGGGGGGTCTCCCGTGGAAAATCCGGCTCCGACTCCCCACGGGAGACCATCCGCCGCGGACGGAGGCTTCGGGGCCGTCGGGGGGCCACCCAAAATGCTCTGTCCGCGGCGGGGGGTCTCCCGTGGAGAATCTGGCCCCGATGCCTCGGGGCTCTCGGGGAGCCACCCCAAATGCTCTGTCCGCGGCGGGGGGTCTCCCGTGGAGAATCTAGCCCCGATTCCCCACGGGAGACCATCCGCCGCGGACGGGGCGTTTATTGACGCCCCCCCCCGGTGGCGCCCCCTGGGCCCGACACCGCGCGAAGCGAGACCTCCCGAGAGAAGCCTCAAAGGGCCCGACACCATGCGAAACGGGACCTCCCAGGGCTGGTTTTCGGTGGCCCGACACCATGCCAAACGGGACCTCCCGGGATCAGGTTTTCGGGGCGTGACACCATGCCAAACAGGAACCTCCGGGGGAGGCGCTCATGGGCCCATGCCAAACGGAACCTCCGGCGAGAAGCGCCCATGGGCCCGAACGGGACCCTGCCGCCGCGGACGGAGCCCTCGGGGCCTTCGGGGCTGTCGGCGGAGGCTCTCCCGCGGAGAATCCGGCCCCGATTCCCCACGGGAGACCATCCGCCGCGGACGGAGCTCTCGGGGAGCCCCCCGACGGACCCTGTCCGCGGCGGAGTGTCTCCCGCGGAGAATCTAGCCCCGATTCCCCACGGGAGACCATCCGCCGCGGACGGGGCGTTTATCGCACCCCCCCCCCGGCAGCGCCCCTTGGGCCCGACACCATGCGAAACGGTACCTCCCGAGAGAAGCTTCAAAGGGCCCGACACCACGCGAAACGGAACCTCCCGGGGTGGGTTTTCGGGAGCCCGACACCATGCCAAACGGGACCTCCCGGCACCAGGTTTTCGGGGCGCGACACCATGCCAAACGGGACCTCCGGGGGAAGCGCTCATGGGCCCGACACCATGCCAAACGGGACCTCCGGCGAGAAGCGCCCATGGGCCCGAACGGGACCCTGCCGCCGCGGACGGAGCCCTCGGTGCCTTCGGGGAGCCCCCCATCGGGCCCTGTCCGCGGCGGGGTGGCCCCCGCGGAGAATCCGGCCCCGATTCCCTTCGGGAGACCATCCGCCGCGGACGGGGCCCCCAGAGAGCCCCCCAACGGACCCTGTCCGCGGCGGGGTGTCTCCCGTGGAGAATCCGGCCCCGATTCCCCACAGGAGACCATCCGCCGCGGACGCGGCTCTCGGGGACCCCCCCAACGGGCCGCGTCCGCAGCGGGGTGTCTCCCGTCGAGAATCCAGCCCCGATTCCGCACGAGCGATCATAGGCCGCAGACGGGGGCCTCGGGGAGCTCCCCAACATGCCCTGTCCGCGGCGGGGTGTCTCCCCTGAAGAATCCGGCCCCGATTCCCCACGGGGGACCATCCGCCGCGGACAGGGCTCTCGGGGAACTCCCCGACGGACCCTGTCCGCGGCGGGGTGTCTCCCGTAGAGAATCCGGCCCCGATTCCCCACAGGAGACCATCCGCCGCGGACGCGGCTCTCGGGCTGCCCCCCAACGGGCCGCGTCCGCAGCGGGGTGTCTCCCGTCGAGAATCCAGCCCCGATTCCGCACGGGAGATCATCGGCCGCGGACGGGAGCCTCGGGGAGCCCCCCAACAAGCCCTGTCCGCGGCGGGGTGTCTCCCGTGAAGAATCCGGCCCGGATTCCCCAACGGGAGACCATCCGCCGCGGACGGTGCTCTCGGGCGGGCCCCCAACGGGCCCTGTCCGCGGCGGGTGGTCTCCCGTGGAGAATCTAACTCCGATTCCCCACGGGAGACCATCCGCCGCGGACGGGGCGTTTATTGACGCCCCCCCCGGTGGCGCCCCCTGGGCGCGACACCGTGCGAAACGGGATCTCCCGAGAGAAGCCTCAATGGGCCGGACACCATGCGAAACCCGACCTCCCGGAGCGGTTTTCGGGAGCCCGACGCCATGCCTAACGGGACCTCCCGGCACCAGGTTTTCGGGGCGCGACACCATGCCAAACGGGACCTCCGGGGGAGGCGCTCATGGGCCCGACACCATGCCAAACGGGACCTCCGGCGAGAAGCGCCCATGGGCCCGAACAGGACCCTGCCGCCGCGGACGGAGCCCTCGGTGGGCCCCCATCGGGCCCTGTCCGCGGCGAAGTGTCTCCCGCGGAGAATCCGGCCCCGATTCCCTTCGAGAGACCATCCGCCGCGGACGGAACCACCAGGTAGCCCCCCAACGGACCCTGTCCGCGGCGGGGTGTCTCCCGTGGAGAATCCGGCCCCGATTCCCCACAGGAGGCCATCCGCCGCGGACGCGGCTCTCGGGGAGCCCCCCAACGGGCCGTGTCCGCAGCGGGGTGTCTCCCGTCGAGAATCCAGCCCCGATTCCGCACGGGAGATCATCGGCCGCGGACGGGACCTCGGGGAGCTCCTGTCCGCGGCGGGGTGTCTCCCGTGGAGAATCCGGCCCGGATTCCCCACGGGAGACCATCCGCCGCGGACGGCGCACTCGGTGAGCCCCCCAACGGGCCCTGTCCGCGGCGGAGGCTCTCCCGTGGAGAATCCGGCCCCGATTCCCCACAGGAGACCATCCGCCGCGGACGGAGCTCTCGGAGAGCCCCCCGACGGACCCTGTCCGCGGCGGAGGGCCCCCCGTGGAGAATCCGGCCCCGATTCCCCACGGGAGACCATCCGCCGCGGACGGGGCCCTCGGGGAGCCCTCCAACGAGCCGTGTCCGCGGCGGCGTGTCGCCCGTAGAGAATCTGGTTCCGATTCCCCACGAGAGACCATCCGCCGTGGACGGGAGCCTCGGGGCTCTCCGCGAACCACCCCACATGCTCTGTCTGCGGCGGGGTGTATCCCGTGGAGAATCTGGCCCCGATTCCCCACGGGAGACCATCCGCCGCGGACGGAGGCTTCGGGGCCGCCGGGGGGCCACCCAAAATGCCCTGTCCGCGGCGGGGGGTCTCCCGTGGAGAATCTGGCCCCGATGCCTCGGGGCCCTCGGGGAGCCACCCCAAATGCTCTGTCCGCGGCGGGGGGTCTCCCGTGGAGAATCTAGCCCCGATTCCCCACGGGAGACCATCCGCCGCGGACGGTGCGTTTATTTACCCCCCCCCCGGTGGCGCTCCCTGGGCCCGACACCATGCGAAACGGGACCTCCCGAGGGAAGCCTCGAAGGGCCCGACACCATGCGAAACGCGACCTCCCGGGGCGGGTTTTCGGTGGCCCGACACCATGCCAAACGGGACCACCCGGGATCCGGTTTTCGGCGCGTGACACCATGCAAAACGGGAACCTCCGGGGGAGGCGCGGGCCCGACACCATGCCAAACGGGACCTCCGGCGAGAAGCGCCCATGGGCCCGAACGTGACCCTGCCGCCGCGGACGGAGCCCTCGGGGCCTTCGGGGGGGGGCCCATCGAGCCCTGTCCGCGACGGGGTGTCCCTCGTGGAGAATCCGGCCCCGATTCCCCACGGGAGACCATCCGCCGCGGACGGTGCCCCCAGGGAGCCCCCCAACGGACCCTGTCCGCGGCGGGGTGTCTCCCGTGGAGAATCCGGCCCCGATTCCCCACAGGAGACCATCCGCCGCGGACGCGGCTCTCGGGGAACCCCCCAACGGATTCCGCACGGGAGATCATCGGCCGCGGACGGGGGCCTCGGGGAGCTCCCCAACAAGCCCTGTCCGCGGCGGGGGGTCTCCCGTGAAGAATCCGGCCCGGATTCCCCACGGGAGACCATCCGCCGCGGACGGGGCTCTCGGGGAGCCCCCCAACGGACCCTGTCCGCGGCGGAGGCTCTCCAGTGGAGAATCCGGCCCCGATTCCCCACGGGAGACCATCCGCCGCGGACGGGGCCCTCGGGGAGCCCTCCAACGGGCCGCGTCCGCGGCGGGGTGTCTCCCGTGGAGAATCTGGCCCCGATTCCCCACGGGAGACCATCCGCCGTGGACGGGGCTCTCGGGGAGCACCCCAACGGGCCCTGTCCGCGGCGGAGGCTCTCCCGTGGAGATTTTTTTTTGTATTTTTTTTTATCATCTGGGGGGTAACGCTCGTTACCCGGGCCTCTCCCCCCCCCCCCCCCCCCCCGTAACGGTAACGCTCGTACGCGGGGGGGGTCTCGGTCTTCCCCTCCAACATGCTGGTGCCCGAAGGCATGCGCACTGTGGTGTGGTGGTCGCAGGCGCACTGTGGGCGCTCGCAGGCCATTGCGGCGCTCGCATGCGCGATGCTGGTGCTTGCGGGCTTTGCGCTTGTACTCGAATCGTCGTCGTCGTCGTCGTCGTCGTCGTCGTCGTCGTCGTCGTCGTCGTCGTCGTCGTCGTCGTCGTCGACGGCGCCCGAAAACGGCCTCCGGAGGCCGAAACAGGCGGCAAACGTCGTCGTCGTCGTCGTCGACCTCGTCGCTCGTCGCTCGTCGATCATCGTCGTCGCGCGCGCGGGCGCGGGCGTGGTGCCGGGACCACGCGGCGGGCTTTGCGCTTGTACTCGAATCGCAAGCCACTGTGGTGCTCTCAGGCAGAGAGTGCTGCTCGCGCGCATACTATGGCGATCGCAGAGCGCCCCTGCTTCGCCATACCCCGCCCAGCCCAAGCGTTACCGTTACCCGGGGGGCACGACCCCCCCCCCCCCCTCGGGTAACGAGCGTTACCGGCCGGAATAAAAAAATGATCTCGTGGAGAATCCGGCCCCGGTTCCCCACGGGAGACCATCCGCCGCGGACGGAGCTCTCGGGGAGCTCCCCGACGGACCCTGTCCGCGGCGGGGTGTCTCCCGTGGAGCATCTGGCCCCGATTCCCCACGGGAGACCATCCGCCGCGGACGGGGCGTTTATTGACGCCCCCCCCGGTGGCGCCCCCTGGGCCCGACACCATGCGAAACGGGACCTCCCGAGAGAAGCCTCAAAGGGCTCGACACCATGCGAAACGGGACCTCCCGGGGCGGGTTGTCGGGGGCCCGACACCATGCCTAACGGGACCTCCCGGGACCAGGTTTTCGGGGCGCGACACCATGCCAAACGGGACCTCCGGGGGAGGCGCTCATGGGCCCGACACCATGCCAAACGGGACCTCCGGCGAGAAGCGCCCATGGGCCCGAACGGGACCCTGTCGCCGCGGACGGAGCCCTCGGTGCCTTCGGGGAGCCCCTCATCGGGCCCTGTCCGCGGCGGGGTGTCTCCCGTGGAGAATCCGGCCCCGATTCCCTTCGGGAGACCATCCGCCGCGGACGGGGCCCCCAGGGAGCCCCCCAACGGACCCTGTCCGCGGCGGTGTGTCTCCCGCGGAGATTCCGGCCCCGATTCCCCACAGGAGACCATCCGCAGCGGACGCGGCTCTCGGGGAACCCCCCAACGGGCCGCGTTCACATCTGGGTGTCTCCCTTCGAGAATCCAGCCCCGATTCCGCACGGGAGATCATCGGCCGCGGACGGGGGCCTCGGGGAGCCCCCCAACAAGCCCTGTCCGCGGCGGGGTGTCTCCCGTGGAGAATCTGGCGCGGATTCCCCACGGAAGACCATCCGCCGCGGACGGGGCCCTCCGGGGAGCCCCCCAACGGGCCCTGTCCGCGGCGGAGGCTCTCCCGTGGAGAATCCGGCCCCGATTCCCCACGGGAGACCATCCGCCGCGGACGGAGCTCTCGGGGAGCCCCCCGACGGACCCTGTCCGCGGCGGTGTGTCTCCCGTGAAGCATCTGGCCCCGATTCCCCACGGGAGACCATCCGCCGCGGACGGGGCCCTCGGGGAGCCCTCCAACGGGCCGTGTCCTCGGCGGGGTGGTCTCCCGTGGAGAATCTGGCCCCGATTCCCCACGGGAGACCATCCGCCGTGGACGGGAACGGGAGCCTCGGGGCTCTCCGGGAACCACCCCACATGCTCTGTCCGCGGCGGGGGGTCTCCCGTAGAGAATCTGGCTCCGATTCCCAACGGGAGACCATCCGCCGCGGACGGAGGCTTCGGGGCCGCCGGGGGGCCACCCAAAATGCCCTGTCCGCGGCGGGGGGTCTCCCGTGGAGAATCTGGCCCCGATGCCTCGGGGCTCTCGGGGAGCCACCCCAAATGCTCTGTCCGCGGCGGGGGGTCTCCCGTGGAGAATCTGGCTCCGATTCCCCACGGGAGACCATCCGCCGCGGACGGGGCGTTTATTGACGCCCCTCCTGGTGGCGCCCCCTGGGCCCGACACCATGCGAAACGGAACCTCCCGAGAGAAGCCCCAAAGGGCCCGACACCATGCAAAACGGGACCTCCCGGGGCGGATTTTCGGGGGCCCGACACCATGCCAAACGGAACCTTCAGGTTTTTGGGGCGTCACACCATGCCAAACGGGACCTCCGGGGGAGGCGCTCATGGGCCCGACACCATGCCAAACAGGACCTCCGGCGAGAAGCGCCCATGGGCCCGAACGGGACCCTGCCGCCGCGGACGGAGCCCTCGGGGCCTTCGGGGGGCCCCTCATCGGGCCCTGTCCGCGGCGGGGTGTCCCCCGTGGAGAATCCGGCCCCGCTTCCCTCCGGGAGACCATCCGCCGCGGACGGGGCCCCCAGGGAACCCTCCAACGGACCCTGTGTAGAGAATCCGGCCCAGATTCCCCATAGGAGACCATCCGCCGCGGACGCGGCTCTCGGGGAGCCCTCCAACGGGCCGTGTCTGCAGCGGGGTGTCTCCCGTCGAGAATCCAGCCCCGATTCCGCACGGGAGATCATTGGCCGCGGACGGGGGCCTCGGGGAGCTCCCCAACAAGCCCTGTCCGCGGCGGGGTGTCTCCCGTGGAGAATCCGGCCCGGATTCCCCACGGGAGACCATCCGCCGCGGACGGGGCCCCCAAGGAGCCCCCCAACGGGCTGTCCGCGGCGGAGGCTCTCCCGTGAAGAATCCGGCCCCGATTCCCCACGGGAGATCATCCGCCGCGGACGGAGCTCTCGGGGAGCCCCCCGACGGACCCTGTCCGCGGCGGGGTGTCTCCCGTGGAGAATCTGGCCCCGATTCCCCACGGGAGACCATCCTCCGCGGACGGGGCCCTCGCGGAGCCCTCCAACTGGCCGCGTCCGCGGCGGGGTGTCTCCCGTGGAGAATCTGGCCCCGATTCCCCACGGGAGACCATCCGCCGTGGACGGGAGCCGCGGGGCTCTCCGGGAACCACCCCACATGCTCTGTCCGCGGCGGGGTGTCTCCCGTGGAGAATCTGGCCCCGATTCCCCACGGGAGACCATCCGCCGCGGACGGAGGCTTCGGGGCCGTCGGGGGGGCACCTAAAATGCTCTGTCCGCGGCGGGGGGTCTCCCGTGGAGAATCTGGCCCCGATTCCCCACGGGAGACCATCCGCCGCGGACGGGGGCCCCGGGGCTCTCGGGGAGTCAACCCAAATGCTCTGTCCCCGAGTCCCCACGGGAGACCATCGGCCGCGGACGGGAGCCTCGCGGCCCTCTGAGAGCCACCCCAAATGCTCTCTCCGCGACGGGGGGTCTCCCGTGGAGAATCCGGCCCCGATTCCCCACGGGAGACCATCCGCCGCAGACGGGGGCCCTCGCGGCCCTCGCGGAGCCACCCCAAATGCTCTGTCCGCGGCGGGGGGTCTCCCGTGGAGAATCCGGCCCCGATTCCCGACGGGAGACCATCCGCCGCGGGCGGAGGCCTCTCGGCTCTCGGGGAGCCACCCCAAATGCTCTGTCCGCGGCGGGGTGTCTCCCGTGGAGAATCTAGCTCCGATTTCCTACGGGAGACCATCCGCCGCGGACGGAGCGGTTATTGACGCCCCTCCGGTGGCGCCCCCTGGGCCCGACAGCATGCCAAACGGGACCTCCCGAGAGAGGCCCCAGGGGCCCGACACCATGCAAAACGGGACCTCCCGGGGCGGGTTTTCGGGGGCCCGACACCATGCCAAACGGAACCTCCCGGGACCAGGTTTTCGGTGCGTGACACCATGCCAAACGGGACCTCCGGGGAAGGCGCTCATGGGCCCGACACCATGCCAACTGAAACCTCCGGCGAGAAGCGCCCATGGGCCCGACACCATGCCAAACGGGACGCCCCCGCCGCGGACGGAGCCCTCGGGGCCGGGGAGCCCCCCAATGGGCCTGTCCGCGGCAGAAATAGCGTCTGCGCCCGGAATAGCGTCTGCGCCAGGAATAGCGTCTGCGCCGGGAATAGCGTCTGCGCACGGAATAGCGTCTGCGCCGGGAATAGCGTCTGCGCCGGGAATAGCGTCTGCGCCGGGAATAGCGTCTGCGCCGGGAATAGCGTCTGCGCCGGGAATAGCGTCTGCGCCGGGAATAGCGTCTGCGCCACGAATAGCGTCTGCGCCACGAATAGCGTCTGCGCCGGGAATAGCGTCTGCGCCAGGAATAGCGTCTGCGCCGGGAATAGCGTCTGCGCCAGGAATAGCGGCTGCGCCGGGAACGCAATGCATCAGGCCCTCGGCAGCAAGACCAACAGGCGGAACAGCGTCTGCGCCGGGAATAACGTCTTCAAGCACATTTGCGTCTTCAAACGGAATTGCGTCTTCAAGCGCCTTTGCGTCTTCACCCTTTGGTTGCGCAATTGCGTCTTCACAGCGTTTAGCGTCTTCACCCGCTCGACCGCCCCTGGCCAATCGAGTCTTCAAATAGCGTCTTCGTCTTCAAGCCGAATGGGGAACCCCGTGTGCCACCTCAATGTATATATATATATATATATATACATATATATATATATATATATATGTGTGTGTGAGCCACAAAGGGCAGCGAGGGGCCACTGCGGGCAGCATCGGGGCCACAAAAGGCAGCGACTGGGCCACAAGGGGAGGGGCCACGAAGGGCAGCAATGAAGCACACAGGGCGCGAGCGAGCATGTGGCACGAAGGGCATGACCGTGACGGGCGGGCCGAGCGGGCGGATCGATCGTGAGTTCTGCGTGATTAGCCAGGAAGTTTCCAGCGAGACAGCGATTCCTAAGTAAATGTGAGGAAGTCCCCAGCGAACGCACGACTCCTTAATGGCAGTAAATTGCGAGGAAGTCTCAAGCGGGAGCGGGGGACCGGAGTAAATTTCGAGGAAACATCAAGCGGGAGCCGTTGTTGTTGTAAACTGGAGCCAGGGGCACAGTTTGAGGAAAAAGACTTTCCCTGGTAGAAGACAGGGAGCGAGCGCCGGGAGGGGCACTTCAATCGAAAAATACCACGTGCACCGGAAGGGGGATCAACAATTATTAGTCTTCAGTAGTGAGAGCTCAACAACAATCATTATATCCTCATGCGCGATGCTTCCACACGCAGCATGCGACCAACATGATAACCATCCCCATCATGGGGGATAATTGTTCTATCGCGGGGGTCCGTTATTCTCATTCCCAGATCTCCCACTGAATGAGGTCTTGCAAACACCTCCTCCGAGGAATTTCAACATATCCCGCCTCGAAAACACATGCCCGCACCCTGCTGCGCCGATGCGAGACCGCCAGTGGAACCCCAGCCAAGGGTAAAGGACAAGGAAATATCGAGCGATAGGATTGGCTTGGAGGGGATGGGGGCTGTCGGCGGTGAGGCAAGGACCTGGCCCTGAATAGAAAGGAAGGAAATTTCGAGCAGGGGTGCTGTTGTTGCTGGGAACGGCGCCAATGCAGAAGAGAGTAGGGCGCTAGTCCAGCGTGAAACAACACGCACGAAGTCTCGAGCGGGAGCGCTGGTTCTGTTGGGACGGCGGTTGTCGGCGGCGAGGAGGAAGACCGCCTTGAGTAAGAAGGGAAGAAGTGTCGAGCGGGAGCTGCGGTTTTGTCGGGACGGGGGCTGTCGGCGGCGAGGAACAGCACCGTCTTCAGGAAAAAGGGAGGGTGCCTCGAGCGGGAGCGTTGTTCTTGCTGGGCGCGGCGCCAATTAAAAACAGAGTTGGGCGCCAGTCCAGCGTAAAACGGGAGGAATTCTCGGACGGGAGCGCTGGTTTTGTTGGGGCGCAGGTTTTCGGCGGCGAGCAAAAGCACCGGCTCTGAGCAAAAAAAGAGGAAGCCTCGAGCGGGAGCGCTGTTCTTGCTGGTGGCGGCGCCGATGAGAGAAAGAGTAGCGCTCCAGTACAAGGTAAAACGTGAGGAAGTCTCGAGCGGGAGCGTTGGTTTTGTTGGGGCGGCGGTCTTCGGCGGCGAGCAAGAGCACCGGCTCTGGGTAACAAAAAAAGGAAGTCGCAAGCGGGAGCGTTGTTCTTGTTGGGGCGCCAGTTTTGGCGCCCCGCCAAACCGCTCGAGCGTGAGCCTCATTTTCAATGACAGTGTAGCCAGCGCCGAGGCGAGGGCGTCAGGGCGCCTGGGGGGGGAACAACAAGAATAATTGCCCAGTAATTAACAATCAACAACGGTTCACGCCTGATACCCCACCACAACTATGTCGAAATCGCGCTCCCGAGCGGGAGTTTCTCAGAAGTTATGCAGGAATCGCGCTCTCGCGTGGAACTTCCTCACAATTGATTGCGGCGCCGTGCCCCCATGACTCACGAATCACACTCTCGCTTTGGATGTCCTACCAATTCGGGAATCGCGCTGTCGCTCGAAACTTCTTTCATGATGAGCTGACGCTTTAGCGACCCGCCCGCTCGACCTGGTTGTCTGGGTCCGCCCGCCCGACCTGCCCGTTAAGGTCCGCCCGCCCGACACGCCCGTCTGGTTCTGCCGCTTGTGCTCCTGCTCCTAACCGCCCTCCCGCAAATCTCTTCCATCCTTCTCCCTCCCCCTTTGTCTCTTCATTCCTCCACTCCTTCCCCTGTTTAAGGGGCTGCGCCAACTACACGCGGCAGGTAGAGAAGATATATCCCCTAGGGGGGTACGATCGAAGACGGAGGGGGCGGGTAACGAGGGTTTGGGATATATGAGTTGAACTGCTCGCGAGCATATAGGAGCAAACGGTTTTGAAATGATTGTTGTTGTTGAACTCTCAATCTGGAAGAATAAATATGGTTGATCCCCCCTCACTGGGGCACATTGTGTTTCTTCAATTGAAGTGCCTCTCGGGGCTCGCACCCTGTATTTTACCAGGGGTCGTCTTCCTGCTCAAACTGAATTGTGCTACAATAACACCGGCTCCCGCCAAATAAGTCCTCACACTGTATTCCAAAATCGAGCTCTCGCGTGGGACTTCCCCACAACGCATGCAGGAATCGCACTATCGCGTGGAACTCTCTCACAATGTATTCAGACGCCGCGCCCTCGACACTCAGGAATCACGCTCTCGCTTTAGCCTTCCTCACGGTTTACTTTGAAATCGCGCTATCGCTCGAGGCGACCTGGCCGCCTGGGTCCGCCTTCCCGACCTGCCCGCCAGGGTCTGCCCACCAGATCTGCCCGCCTGGTCCTGCCACGTGCTTCCTGCTCCTAGCCCAGCTCCTGCAATTTCTGTCATGCTCAATCCTTCCCCTTCCCCCTTCCATCCGTCCTCTCCTCCCCTGTTTGAGGGGCTGCGCTACATGCACGTGGCAGGTAAGGAAGATAGACCCCCAAGAGAAAACGATCGAAAACAGAGAAGGCGGGTACCAAGGGTTTGGGATATACGTGTTGAGGGGAACGCAAGCAGATAGGAGCGAACAGTCTTAAAATGATTGTTGTTGATGTTGTAAGCTGGAGTGGGGGGCCAGGGACACAGTTTGCGGCTCAAAAGCTTGTCTTGCAAAAACCAAGTACGAGACCCAGGGGGGGCACTTCAATTGCACGATACTATGAGCACCTGGCAGGGGGATCAACGATAGTTAACGTCATGTGTGGGAAATGGCAATCCAACAAGAATCATTGTGATAACAGTTGGTCTTCGCTGCTCGCGTGTCATTCAACATGCATACCACAAACCATGGATACCAACCCTCTTTGATTCGATAATGCACCCTTTGAGGCATATCTTCGTTGCCTGCCACGTGTAGTTGGCACCGCCTCAGTATCAGGCGGGAACCGCTGCTGTTGATGTTGTTGATGCTGTTGTTGTTGTTGTCAGACGAGGGGCCATGGACAAAGTTTGAGGCTCAAGACTTTCCCTGGTAACAGAAAGGGTACGAGCCCCAGGGGGAGCACTTCAATTGAAAAACACCACGGGCACCAGTGAGGGATATCAACCATAATGACTCATCGGCACTGGGAACTCAACAAAGTCACACACACACACACACACACACACACGCTGACACACGCACACACACGCTGAGACAAACACACACACACACACACACAGACGCTCTCTCTCACTCACACACACACACGCTTTGTCAACAAAAACAAAGAAAACTAAAACTAGCAAAGGGCCGCGGCCGCGGGGCATCCGCCGCGCCCGCCCGCCTGGGGGGGGCCGCCGCCGGCCACGGCCTCGCCGGGCTCCGCCTCTTCCTGCCACGCCCGCGCCGTGTCGGCGGCGGCGGCGGCCTGGGGGGATCGAGGGCCCCAGGAGGAGGAGGAGGAGGAGGAGGAGGAGGAGGAGGAGGAGGAGGAGGAGGAGGAGGAGGAGGAGGAGGAGGAGGAGGAGGAGGAGGGGGGGGAGGGGCTCGGACGGGGCACTAAGAATAGGAAGGGAACCAAGGTTGGGTCCAGGAGGCGTGCAGAGGGGGCCCCCCAGTCATGGCCTGAGGTTGGTGCACGGAGGGGGGGGGGACAAGGGAACTCGTCGAAAGAAGAATCGGGGGGCCATGGAGACCCGGGAGATATCATGGGCCAGGCCGTGATATCCACACCCAAGTCATCACCCCCCATTGGCCGCCTCCGACCGACGTCTTGGAACAGAGAACATGACGCAGGACTTCTGCCAGTTTTCGGCGCCTTGGGCCTAGTGGGGGCGTCTCTGGCCCAGGGACCGCCGCAGAGCATTCCGGGATGGAGAACCGGTCATGATGAAACCCAAGGACTCTCAAGCTGTGCAGTTGTTTCCGCTGCCTGGCTCTGGAACAGCTGGCGGCGCGCACAAACGGGTTGGGGAAGAGGAAGGCTTCTGAGAAGGAGGCTGCTTCTTAGAGGGCGCCAGCCCTGTATCTATAGAGATGCCCCGCGCCTTCTGAGAAGCAGGGGTCCTTCTAAGAAGCCTTCCCCCTCTCCCTACCCCCCTCTGCGCGTGGCCGAAACAGATCGGATGACGTCTGGATTCGAGCCCCAGCGGCGTCAAGCCCAGGGCATCTTTTTGGTCGAGGACCCGGCAAGCTCGCGGGTCGGTCGAGCGGCCCTGGGTGGAGTGGACAGCGAGCGGTGCCCTGCAAGCGGCAGGGAGAGGAGGCGGCCGGCCGCGGAGGGGAGGAGGAGAGCCGTGGGGACACGACATCTCGGCGGCGAGCGAGGGGGGGAAGTGAGAAGGAGAAGGCCTTCTCAGAAGGCGGCGGGGTTTCTGAGAAGCCCTCGCGCCTTCTGCAAAGTTCTCTGCGTCTTCGGGGAAGGCGTGGAAAACTTCTCAGAAGGCTGGGGGACTTCCAAGCCTTCTGAGAAGGCCCGCCCTTTCTCCCTTCCCCTCTGCGCTCACCGCCGAACATCGGAAAAATCACGACGCCGCACCCAGAGATCCGACGTCTTGATTTTTCCCGACCATCCTGTGGTGTTGGGTCCTCGCTTTCAAGAGACAGCGCCCGCGTTCTTTCCTTCCTGCTCCTCCTGCTCCTCCTCCTCCTCCTCCCCCTCCTCCGTGGCGCAGTCCACATGGCGGCGCCGCCCCATTTTGGCAAACCCCTCACACGTTTCGTGGCCCCATAGGGAGCTCCACCTAAGGTCCCTGTGGCGCAGTCCGCATGGCGGCGCCGCCCCATTTTGGCACACCCCTCACACGTTTCGTGGCCCCATTGGGAGCTCCACCTAAGGTCCCAGTGGCGCAGTCCGCATGGCAGCGCCGCCCCATTTTGGCACACCTCTCACACGTTTCGTGGCCCCATAGGGAGCTCCGCAATGCCCCATTTCGGTACTCTTCACGCGCTTCGTGGCCCCAGAAAGAGATCCACCGAAGGCGGTACTAACAGCGACGGTATCTACGACTGCACATGGTTGGGTCCTTCGCCAGGCTATTTCCAATACTCGGGGGGACGCGGGACGCAAAGGTGGGGTAGGGGTAGAGGTGGGGGTGTGAGGAACATCGCTCTAAACAGCTCCTGGAAGAAGGAAATGTTAGCGTCCAGCTGGGATCTTTCCATAACCCCACCTTGGGACAGCCCCCCCTCTACGAACCCCCGAAATACGGCGTCCCCAAAGTCTCGACCCACTCCCCGGACTGGGCCCCGGGTCCCAGCGAGGGCCTCGAGAGGCCGACAGCGGCGAAGAGCCTTCGTGCTGATGTTTGCGGTGCGCTGGATCTCTGGAGAGGTGCCGGGTCGCCTCCGTGTCCTCCATGATCTGGAGGAAGTCGGACTCCAGCAGGCCGACGCTGGCCGCTGCGGGCCCGGGCTCGGCGGCCGCCGTCGGCTCTGCGGCCGCCACAGCCTCCGCGCCTGCGGCCCCGGGCCGCGGCGCGGCGTCGGCTGCCGCAGCCTCCGCCGGCGCCGGGGCCTCCGCGGCCGCCGCGGCCTGGCCCCTGTCGGGCCCCTGGTCGAGCTCCAGGTTGAAGCCCTCGAGATCCTCCGGCGACGCGCACGCAGGTGGCCCCAGCATCGAATCGGAAAGTCGGATCGGATCGACCAGAAGATCGGATCGGCAAAGTCTGCAGGAATCGGCAGCCCAATCGAAATCGACAGAAGTCGGCAGGGCCGAGTCGGATCGAATCGGAAACCAGATTACGGCAAACCGGATCGGGATCGAAATCGGAAGGCCAGGAGGGTAAAGGAGGAACAGTACAGGAGGGGACAGTGGGGAGAGGGGACAGCGGGAGGGGACAATGGGAAGAGACAGTACGGGAAGGGACTTGGAGGGGACAGTACGGAAAGGGACAGTGGGAGGGGACAGTGGGAGGGGACAGTGGAGGTGACAATAAGGAGGGGACAGTGGGAGGGGACAGTGGGAGGGGACAGTCCGGGAGGGGACAGTCAGTACGGGAGGGGACAGTGGGAGGGAGGGACAGTAAGACAGTACAGTGGGAGGGGACAGTACAACGGGTATGGGAGGGGACGGGAGGGGACAATACGGGAGGGGACACTGTACTGTGTATCCTGTAGTGTCCCCTTCCATACTGTCCCCTCCCTACTGTCCCCAAACCTAGTGTCCCCTCTAACTGTCCCCTCCCTACTGTCCCCTCCCCTGCTGTCCTCTCCCTACTGTCCTCTCCCGTACTGCCCCCTCCCATACTGTCCCCTCCCCTTGAGTTAGATGTTAGAAGTTCCCTAGGTGGCTTAAGATCTGGAATCAGTGGGCTGCGTCCACTTAGCGGAGTTATCGAACCCACCCAAGCCACTTAAGGTACTTGTAGCCCATTCTAACGCCAGACACACCCCACCTGAGCATCGACTTGTGACCCCCCTATCCCGTCAGCGACCACCGCGGTCATCCCAGAAAGAAGGAAGAAAGAGGGTCCCGTCTCAGGCCAGGGATGGGCGGGACGGCTCAGGTAAGCACACAACGACGACTGCATACCAACAGAAGAAATTACCGGTGAACGTCAACAGCCCAGTGTACAAACTCTTCAACTCTGCTGGGGTGGGGCCCAGGGACCAGCTGGCCTGCTGAGAGGCCAGAGGGGGTGGGCCTCCCAGCAGCCCTCGAGGCCTTTTCGGAGGCAGCCTTGAAGCCTCCGACTCCTTCCGAGCAGCACCCTGCCCTCTTGAAGGGCGACCCCCGCCCCTGGCGCCATCCTTGAGATCCGACGTTGCGACCAAACTGCAGCATCGCAAAAAATCACGACCAGAGCCCTAGACCCCATCTTGACTCGGCGTGTCTCGAGCCGAATCGATCTGTGATGGTCTGGGGCCCGAAACCGGGCAAAATCGCCCGTTGTGAAACAAATTGCGACGACAGGATCTCACGGATCCCCTTCTGCGCGCCGCCGAGTCCTCCAGGGTGCACACCTGCCGCTTCACGAGGTTCCAGTAGTACCCCTGCTTCGCGAGCAGCTCCTGCGGCAGGCCCAGCTCGACGATGCGGCCGTCGCGCATGCAGACGATCTGGTGCGCATGCTTGATCGTGCTCAGACGGTGGGCGATCACGAGGGTCGTCCGCTCCTGTGAAATAAGAATCGCACAAACATAAACTACCAGAGGGCAACCACATGTGAACCCCCACCCCTGCAGGTCAGATGTCTGCAGCGACGTGAACCCCAGCGGGGGTGTCCAATGCCCCAGCGTCGAGTAGACCCGCAGAAATAAGGGTTCGCAAGTGGTCGCAGATCCACGGAGTCCGAGCGGGAGTTCGCAGGTCGGCGCCGTTCCCCCTCCCAGATGGCGCCTCCGCCTCTGGTGCCGTCCCCGGCGCGCTTCCTGCGCCACGAGAAGGGGGGGGTCCAGCGCCGACCCAGGAAATTCGCGCGAACCTCCGAAACTACATCTTCGCCGGCGGCGCGCAGAGGGGGGTATGGGGGAGGGGGGAAGGCTTCTTAGCAGGAGGCTGCCTCTTAGAGGGCGCTGGCCTTGCATCTGCAGACAGGGTCCGCGCCTTCTAAGAAGCAGGGGTGCCTCTAAGAAGCCTTCCCCCTCCCCCTACAGTGGAGGCCAGTCCACAAGAAGTCTTCCACAAGAAACCCAACCCTAAGACCCCAGGACGTCCACTGACTTCTGGTGTGGGAACGTCACGCTTTCCATGGCAAAACCATCGAAAACCAAGAAGCCCAGGGCACCCTGGAGGCAAGCAGGGTGTTTCGTGGCATGGGCCCCCACTGTACCCCCCCTGTGCGCGTGGCCGACTTTGTTCCTCGAGCTCCTCCATCACGACGTCCAGCGCGTCCTGGACGATCCCCTCGCTCTCCGCGTCGAGGGCGCTGGTGGCCTCGTCCAGGCAGAGGATCCTGGGCTGCAGTATGACGGCCCTCGCGATGCTCAGGCGCTGCTTCTGCCCACCAGACATGTGCGCGCCCTGGTCGCCGACGTACGTATCGTACCCCGCGGGAAACGACAAGATGAAATCGTGGGCGTTAGCCATCCGAGCGGCCGCGTGCATGTCCTCATCCGTCACCCTGGAGCGGCAGCCGTACGTCAGGTTGTTGCGGATGCTGGTGTCGAAGAGTAGCGGCGACTGCGCCACCAGCGCCATCTGTGAGTGCAGGCAGTCGGTGTCCCAATCGCGCATGCTCGTCCCGTCCACCAGGATATCGGCCGCCCCCAGCTGCGGGGGATGAAGACGACAGAGCTTGTGGACCCCTCGTCTGGCCCGTGCCTTCCCATAGACTTGCCTGAATCGTAGATCGACCGATGTCTGCAGCATCGAAGCTACCGAATCCAATCCCGTTCCTAGGGGACGCGTGCTGCAAGTTCCTGCATTGACGACATGGGCCATGCACCTGAAACCGCGCGAACCGTTCAACCCTGAGTGATCTCCGCTCTCTGACGTCCCTAAGAAGCTACCGACCCTGTCTTTGGTATAGCTGTCACGGCCTCGGTTGTTTCCTGTGGGTCCTTGGGACTTAGGTTTGATACCTCCTAATTGGGGTCCGAGAAGATGGGGTCGGACGATCGCGAACTACATGTAAAATTAGCCAATCGAATGGCACAACCCAATGCAGCTGCAGGTAGTGTAAGGCGCTGCCCTATGATCATGCACTGCTGGCCGCGGGAGGGGTAGAGTTCGGGGATTTGTTCCTTGCATTCCTAATCCAAGTGACGACGGCACGAGGAACGACGCCACCAGCGGTGCCGAAACAATAGGAGTTGGTAAGCAAGCCTACTGCCAAACCGTTTCGCCCGTTCCTCCCAGGGGAGACGAAGACGCTGACGAGGAGGAAAGTGGGTAGGGAGGGGGAAGAAGCGGAGAAGAGACGCAGCAGGGGTGGATTTCGGCGCCGCGGGGCAATCGCGCAGAGGCGCGCTGAGGTCCGTTTGTTCGGCACGATCCGTGTGGCAAGTATGCCGAGACCGTCGTGGGGACCACGCGCTGGCGCCATCCCCTGGCACCGTAGGTGGGACTCCGAACAGGAGAAAGGAGGAGGGGAGAGGAGAGGAGAGCATGCAGGAGGGGGAGGGGGGAGGGAGCAGGAGCAGATATCATATGTGTTTTGAGCCGCGATGTACAAGACGGTCGAATATCGACGATCCGATCGTCTCTACCCCAAAGGCTTCCATGAACGGGGTTCTAGAAGAGGATATGATTTCTGTCCTGCGCTTGGGAATTAGAACAACTCGATTTCAAAGCAGGGTGCCTCTAGAGGTTACTCAAGTTTCAACCGATCCGATTTCACCATCTATCGCACAACACGCTATGCACCATGCACTACCATACGCACGGTCTCGCCCACAAAATGTACACATGCACGCGCACACTGCCGTCCACGGGGCGGCCGGGTCAACCCTCCAGCCGAAAGAGGTCACACTCGTCGTAAGTGTCCTTCCGCTGCTGTACTCGTCGAGCTGCGAACTGCTTGCCCACTATGGACTGGTTACGCCACTGTCCCGTGCTGACCGACACCATGATATGAGAGAAAAGTCATGTCTTCGTTAGAATATCGCATATCATGATGTTGTGAGTTGGGCATTGCGTGAAGTATATGATACGTGTCGTCCGCCTTTCTTCTCTGATCGTAACATTTGAGAGTCAACTATTCTTGTCGCTGGGAACACCTTTAACGCCACAGCAGATCTGACAAAAATCAAGAAAGTCCGTACGAAGAGCGGTCATCAGCTCCATCGGTCCAGTGTCGATGTACTGCAATACGTTGCGAAGCAGGTGCCGTTACGAAGGAGAGAGCGCGTTTCACGGGCGCTCGCCTTGGGAACATTCGGCGGCGCGTTTCGAACCGGGGGGCGGGCTCCCCCCCCAACACTCGGCGCCGTCGATCAAAACCACGGGGACTCCCCTCCCCCCAAACCCCCCTCCCGACCCCCCCCTTCCAAAGGGGGGGGGGTTCAAACCCCCCCCTCGGCGCCGGCGCCGGCGCCGGCGCCGGCGCTGGCGGCCGCCAGCAGCGCCGACGGCGGGGACGCAGTGACGATGACCAGAGGCATTCGAAGTGGGGGGTTCAAACCCCATCTCACCCCCCCTGGCGCCTGCGACGGCGGGGACGCAGCGACGATTACCACCACTACCACCAACACCACAACCACCTCAACCCACCAACACCACCACCAACCCACCACACAACCACCACCACCACCACCGCAGCCGCCACCACCACCACAACCACCACCACCACAACTCACCATCACCACCACCACCACCACAAAAACCCACCACCACTACCACCACCACCACCACAATGTACCACACCACCACCACCACCGCCACAACCACCACCACTACCAGCAGCACAACCCACCACCACCACCACAAACCACCACACCACCACCACCACCGCCACCACCACCACCACCACCATCTCCACAAACCACCGCCACCACCACAACTAACCACCACCACCACCACCACAAACCACCACAACACCACCACCAAACCACCACCACCACCACAAAAACAACAACCCACCACCACCACCACCACCACAAACCACCACCACTCCACCACCAAACCACCACCACCACGACCACCATCCACCACCACAACCACCACATCCATCACCACCACAACAAACCACCACACCACCACCACCACCACCACAACCATCACCACCGCCATCACCACCACCACCACCCACCACCATCACCACCACCGTCGTCGTCGACTCTCCCCGCCGCCGCCGCCCGCCGCCGTAGGCGCCGGCGCTGGCCCCGAAAAAAAAAATCGTTGTCCCCGCCGCCGCCGCCGCCGCCAGCCGCCGCCAGCCGCCGCCGACGACGCAGGCGCCGGCCCGAGGAGAGGGAGAGAGGAGAAGTAGGGGAAGTCGGGGGGGGAGGGGGGGAGGTCGAAACCCACCCCCGTTACGGGTCACGGGAGGGGGGGGGTTCGAACCCCCCCCCCTCCATCCAGGGGGGGGGCCCGGTTCCAAACCCTTTCCATCCAAGCGACCACAGAACGCGCTCTGTCACACGAAGCCGCTATGAGCAATTCTGTGAACCTTATCGAGAAGAACTGCATGCACCAGCTCACCTTGTAGCCTGCAATCGTCTCCACGTGACATTTGCTGTGTGAGATACGTTTGGATTTGTTGAGCGCGTTTCTTTATCATCGGCGATGACGGGCGTCATGGGCGGGGGGCGGGGGGGGGTCATGACGTAACGCCCCCCCCGCCGTGCGGCTCCGGCACCACAGCCGCGCCCGCGCGCACGACGAGGATGAGCGACGAGCGACGATCGAAGAGCGACGCGAGCGACGACGACGACGACGACGACGACGATTACGACGACGACGACGACGCGAGCAGCATGTAGGTAGCGATTTGCCCCACAACGACTGCGTACACCGTAGTGTTCGCGTGCACCACAGCGCTTGTGTACACCGCAGCGCCTGCGTACACCGCAACAGCCGTGTGCAACGCAGCGCCTGTGTACACCACAATGCTTGCGTGCACCACTGCGACGGTGTGCACCACACCGAATGTGTGCACCGCAGCAGCCATGTGCAACACAGCGCCTGTCTACACCACAACGTCTACATGAATCGCACCGCCCGTGCACACCACAGCGCCTGTCTACACCACAGCATCCGCGTGCAACGCAGCGCTGGTGTACACCAGAGCGCTTGCGTGCACAGGGGAGATGGAAGGAACATGTCGGTGAGGATTTGCTGCGGACATCTAAACGCCACGCCAGGGAAATGCTGAGAATTGAATGCGACGTTTTTCCCTCCTCCCTCTTCCATCCCCGCCTTTTCCTCCTCCTTTTCCTCCCCCTCGTCCTCCTCCTCCTCCTCGACCTCCTCCTTCTCCTCCCTCACCCTTCCCCCCTGTCGCGCGGGTCGGCACTACAGCGCAAGTGCACGTCTCAGCGTGCACCGCAGAATGGTCTATTCACTGGCGCCGTGCTGAGTGCACGCAGGCATTATGGTGTCCACTGGTGCTGTGTTGCACACGGTTGATGTGGTGTCCGTAGCCATTTTGGCTCAAGATGCCACGTCTCCCGCGAGGCGACGTGGAGACCGCTAGTCCGCGGACATACCCCGTTTGCTTTCGCTCCTCGGTCGAGCTGCGCGTTGCCGAGCAGAAGAGTTTGTTTTCTCGCGCCTTGCAGTCCTTGGAGACATCTGGAAAGCGATGTCCTCCTATTGGCTGTGCGGGTGCGGCGGCTACAATCCATTCAAGCTGCAGGCGTGTGCGCTCTGCGGGCGCTACAAGCCGCGGCGCTGGCAGGGCCAGAGCGGCGGCGGCGGGTGTGGCAACAAAGGCCAAGGTGGCGGCGGGCGTGGGCAAGGCGGCGGCGGCGCCCCGCCTTGGCTGCGCAAGGGGCCCAAGGGTGCCAACGGCCAGCAGCCCACCCAAGAGGCCGTCCACTGGCCCAAGCTGGACGAAAAGGGCATCGAGCGGGCTGCGGCGCTCAGCGGAGAGGCCTGGGCGGAGTACCGCAAGGTGCTCGCGAAGGCCACGGTCGCCAAGGTCGACGCGGGCCGCGCCGTCACCGCTGGCGGGCCTGGCGCTTGCGGGGCCTTCGCCGCGCACGAGGCCACCCAGCACTTCAAGCGCGTCGACCAGAAGGCGGTCGAGGCCGCCAAGACCGTGCAGCGCTTGGCGGCAGCCGCGGCCAAGGCGACGCTGGCGCTTGAGGAGGCGCAGCGCAAGTGCAAGGCCGTCGAGGCCGAGCGCGAGGAGGCCAGGGCTGCTGCGGCCAAGGTCTTCGTCGTGCCAGAGGCTGTGCCCGCCGCCCGCCTCTTGGAGAAGCTCTCCGCCGCCGACGTCGCCGAGAAGTCGACGCAGGACCTGCTCGCGGAGGTCATCGAGCTGGTCAAGGCGGCGGCTCCGCCGCCTCCGCCTGCGGCAGCAGCGGCGGCGGCATCTCCAGCGGCCCCAGCGGGCGGGGCAAGCGGCGCCGAGGGCGCAGGCCCCATGGACGTCACCGTGGAGGCGCCGCCCCCGCCCGACGGCATGGTCACCCTGCAGTCATTCGTTCGCGAGTCGGATCCTGGTGGCCTGTAGATGGTGTGCACTGACGACACTGAGCGCAAGCGTCTGGCCACCGCCCTCATCTGCCTCCGCGAGCACGTCGACAAGAAGCTGCGGGTCGACGGACCCTGGGGGTAGTTGCAGGGCTGTTGGTGCAGCCGCCAGAGGCTCGACCTGGCGCGGGCCCACCATCAACCCGAACGCCCACTCCACTTTCATGGATCTCGTGGGCAAGGACGAGCTCGTCCACTGCGACTTCGTCGCCGTCCAGGAGACTCACCTCTCCACGCCGCGCGCAGCCGAGGCTGGCGCGGCCTTCGACCGCCTGGGCTGGCATGCCCTCGCGTGCGCCGCCACCGACGCGGAGGGCGGCACGCCTGGTCACGGCGGCTTGCATTGCCTGGCCCCCAGGCGGCATGGGGCTGCGCCCTTCCTCGTCGACGGCCTCCGCAGCGGCGAGCTCATCCCTGGCCGCGCCGCCATCCTGCATCACGGCGGCTTCATGCGTGGCGGGATCTCGTGGGTCAACGTGTACCTGCACACGGGCGGGGGCCTGTCGGCCGCCAACCTGGCCATACTGGAGGCCGTGCGGCGAGCGGTCCTCGTGGTCGGCCCGCCGCTCATCATCTGCGGCGACTTCAACATGGAGCCCGTCGAGCTCGCCCAGGCCCCTTGGCTCGCGCAGCTGGGCGGCCACATCGTCGCTCCCGCGAGCGGCACATGCAGGCCCGCCGAGCGCGTGCTGTACTACTTCGTGGTATCCTCCTGCTTCGCGGCGGCCAAGGCCACGACCCTCCAGGACTGGGACTTCGGCCCTCACCGACCCGTTCTGCTCGAGGTGAGCACAGGCCAGGTGCAGCCTTGGGTGCAGGTGACGCAGTCGCCCAAGCCCTTCCCGCGGCCGCCGACGCCTGGGAGCTGCTCCCAGGACTTCGGCCCAGCCTGGGCCGCCGTGCAGCAAGCCGCGCCGCACGCCCCCACCGTCGACGACGCGTGGCAAGCCGTCATCAGTGTCGCTGAGGACGAGCTGATCGACCGCTGCGGCCTCAGCGAGCACGGTGACCAGTACAGGGGGCGAGCGGCCCCCCCCGTGCTCCGCTGGGCCCGCGCCAGCGCGCCCAAGATGCCGCGATACCCCAGGCTGGACATCCAGATGTGCTGGATCAAGCAGTGGGCCATGGTCGCCAAGAACGCCTCCTCCCTGGACGTCATCGGTGCCCATGGGCGTGGTCGGCAGCAGATCCACCGTCTGCGGCGCGCCTGGAACCGCTACGTCCGGCACGCCGATGGAGGCCAGCAGCAGAGCCGTCTCGGAAACGCGCTGGCCCTCCTGTGCAGCGCCTTCGACTACTTGCCGTGCGCCGCACTCCGCGCCGTCGCGGCGCTGGTGGACGACGTGGGCGACCTGCTCGTCGCCTCCGCGATCAGGCGGACCAAGTCCAAGTTCGGCGACTGGATCGAGCAGCAGGCCATGCTTGAAGGCGGCGCGCTGCACGCCTTCACCAAGGAGCCCACGCAGTGGCATCCTAGCCCCACCTGCGCCGACGGCGGCAGCGGGGCGGAGGGCAACCCTGTCCTGACGCCTGCGGACCAGATGCAGGCGGCGCAGCTCCTCGTCAAGGAGTGGTCGCGCTACTGGAACATCGGCAGCACGACGGCAGATCTGGTTTGGCCAGATGGAGGCCTCGGCGCCAGGCCGCCGCGCCCCACCGTCGCCGAGCTGCGCAAGGTCTTCGCGTCCTTCTCGCAGACCACGGGCACGTCCTTCGACACCTTCAACCCGCGCCACTTCGACGCCCTCGGCGACGACGGCGTGGAGGCTATCGCGGCCCTCTTGGAGCGGGTCGAGCTCGAGTGCTGCTGGCCCAGATTCATCACCAAGCTGGTCTTCATCGCCAAGCGGGAGGGCGGCGTCAGGCCGATCGCCCTCCTCGCGGCTCTCGTCCGCGCGCACGGGCGCCTCCGCCGCGGCCTCGCCCGCGATTGGGAGGCCGCCCACCCGCGGGCCTTCTGGTGGGCCACGGCAGGCAAGTCCTGCGAGCGAGCTGCGTGGCAGCAGCTTGTATGGAGCGAGTGGCTGAAGGCCAAGCGCGACGAGCAGCCCGACCTGGACTGGCACTCTGCCGCCGTGGTGCTCGACCTCTGGAAGGCGTTCGAGCAGATGAGGCACCAGCACCTCATCAACTCGGCGGCCGAGCACGACTTCCCTCTCTGGGTCGTCAAACTCCAGATTTCTCTTTATCGGGCTCCGCGGGCCCTCGAGCACCGCGGGGCCGTCCCGGACCTCATCGAGGCGAACCAGACGGTCCTGGCGGGCGACATGTGGGCCACCACGTTCATGAAGCTGGTCCTGCTCACGCCGCTCGACCGCACGGTCCGCGCGTCGCCGAGCATCGTGCCATCGGTCGTCGTCGGCGACCTCGTCTTCCAGCGAGTCGGAGGCGGCAAGCGGGTGGCCGACCCCACCGTGGCTAGCGTCACCAGCGTGGTCAAGGAGCTGCACAAGGTGGACATCTTCGTGGCTACCAAGAAGTCGGTGCTCCTCGCCGACTCGCCGCAGCTGGCCAAGGACCTCGAGAGCAGGCTGGCCGCGTCTACCAAGGCGCGCGCGGCTCGCGGAGCTCGCAACCTGAGCGTGGACTTCGCCGTCGGCGCCAAGATGTCCAGGAGCGTGCGCAAAGGGCGGCTGAAGCAGGCCTCGCGGCGCGTGCCGAGGCTTCGTCGCCTCCTCGGTCCCGCGCGCCGCCGCAGGATCGCAGCCCGGGTGGCGAAGCAGGGGCTGGAGGCTAGCTACGCCCACGGGGTCTGCTGCACGGGCTTGAGCGACGCTGAGCTCCAGCAGGCCAGAACCATGGCCGTGAAGGCCGTCGAGCTGCGGCCCGCGGGCAAGAGCGCCACCGCGGTCTTGGCCCTCGTCGGAGCCGACTACGACCCCGTCGTCAAGGCCACGCTCGACCCCATCTGCATGCTGCACCGCGCCGTCTGGGAGCAGTGGCTGCCCAGGAAGGCGCTGGAGACGGCCTTTGCGGCTGCTGTCCGCCATGTCGGCCAGTGGAGTCAGGCCCGCGGGCCCATCTCCGCCGCCGCCCTCTCCCTGCGGCGCGTCGGCTGGCAGGGCGAGCAGCTGGACAAGTGGACCTCCGACGCGGGCGACGTCCACTGCATCGGCAACACCAGCCCGTGGCTGACCAAGAAGCTTCTTCGGCGCACCTGCGAGGATTGACAGGCCCGCCAGCTGAGCGAGCACGACGCCCCGTGGCTGGCCGTCGGCATCAACTTCGGGCAGGTGCGGAAGTGGGTCGATCGAGGACGGCCCTCCTCGAAGGCTGGCAAGAGCTGGCCCGCCGCCACCAACGAGGAGCGCGGCTACCTCAGGTCGTGCATCGTGAACGGCCAGTGGACCAACGTCAGGAAGTTCGGCAACAACCCGAGGTATGCCTCCTCAGACTTCTGCGAGCTCTGCCCAGGGCAGCGGGGCGACCTCTGGCACAGGCATCTGGAATGCCAGGCCCTCGCTCGTCTACCTGATGGAGGCGACCTGCCGCGGGAGATGGCGCTCCTGTTGGCGCAGCGCGACAACCAGAGATCAGGCTCCTCGTCGAGAGGCTGCACTTCCCGATCCCTTGGCTGCAGTGGCGGCATCCAGCAGGCGGCTTCCCGGAACATCTGCGTTGGTGCTGCGGCGAGCCAGGCGAGCCCTTCTGCGGCCAGCCTCTGTACTGCGACGGCGCCCTGCACGGCGCCGCACTTGCTGGCGGGCGGGGCGCCCAAGGCGCGGCGGCGGTGGTCGAGCTGCCGCCCGTCAGCGACAGCACCGACCCAGGTCCTGGCAGCAGGACCAAGGCGCTCGGGTCGCCGCTCGTCGGCCCGTGGCAGAGTATCGACGGCTCGGAGCTGCTGTCGGTGCTCATCGTGCTGCGGCACTCCATCCCGCCCATCGTCCTGCACTGCGACGCCAGCTACGTGGTGGACGGCGTGAACCTCCGTGGTGCCGAGCGCACCACCCTCGCGTCCTCCGCGTGGGGGGCACCTGTGGCGGCTGGTGTGGGCGGCCCTCAACGACTTCGGCGGCCTCTCGGACCACGCCCTCACGGTGGTCAAGGTGCCTGGCCATGCGACCCATCGACGAGTTCGGGAGGGCGCCATCACGCGCAAGCAGAGGCGCAGCAACCTCGAGGCGGACCACGTGGCAGGTGGCATCGCCGCGGCGCTTGGGCCCCCTTCCGCGACGAGGTTGAAGTGCAAGCAGGCTGCCGTCATGGCGGACGGGGTCGCGCGCTGGCTGGCCAAGGCCGGCGCGCCAGCGGGCGCCGCCAGGGACGACAGCGCCAATGGCTTCGTGCAGCGCGACCTCGGCAACCGCATCGGCCTCAGCCTCACGAGCCACGTCTTCGCGACGCAGGCCGACGGCTCGCGGCACTGCCAAGCGCGCTTCAAGACGGCGCGCACGAAGAGGTCCAAGCAGGAGCTCTTCAGGGCCCCCTGCAAGCCCAAGGCCAAGGCGGTGGCCTCAGGGGCCAAGCGGGCCCCCGCTTCCAGCGCCGCTGCGGGAGTCGCATTGGCGGCCGCCGCCATCACGGCTGCCGCTGCTGGAGGGCACGGAGTTGGTGGCAGCGCCGAGGGCGACGGCGGCGACACCAGCCGCGCCGCCGCCGCGAGCGGCCCCGCCCTCCGAGCGCCTCGCAGGCCTCGTGGGCCTGACGCGGGCTCCAGGGAGAGGCCCGCCGCCGCCGTGAGCAAGCCTTCGAGTGCCGCTGACCTCCTCCTGGCTGCATGGAGGGAGCGCAGGGCGAGCTCTTCTCGCGCTGGCGCCGTCGGAGGCAGCGGCGACAGGTCGCGGTCTCCTCTGTGCGTGCCGAGCGCGGCGGAGCCCGCGCGCTCTTGGCACCCGCCGATGTGCCTGCCGAGGGTGCGCCTCCCGCTGTCCCCATCCGCTCCTGCCGCTGCGCGCGACGAGCTCGGGCATGCGCTGCAGCGGCGCCACGGCTACGTCGTGCGCAATCTGTGCAATGCGTACGCGCGCGAGCGCCTCGGCTCCTTCAAGGCGCTCTCGAGCCTATGCACCCCAGACGAGGGTGATGCAGGTCGCATCCGCCGCCTCAGAGGCGACAGAATTCGCCGAGATGTGCACCCGACCAGCGGCGCACGCCTCCCTGACGCTGCAGCTGGAGAGGTGGCTGGCCTCTCGAGCTCGGTGGCCTCGACGTAGGCCGCCTAGCTTCACCGTGGCGCCGTGCCCTCGGTCATTCTCCGAGCGGAGGTCGCGCCGCCCGAAGAGGCGAGTGGCGCCACACAGAGGGGGGGGGCTGACTCCTGGAGCCCCCCCGCCTGCCCGCCGCGCAGGAAAAAAGAAAAACGGAAAATTAAAAAGGAAGAGAGAAGAGAGAGAGAGAGAGAGAGAGAGAGAGAGAGAGAGAGAGAGAGAGAGAGAGAGAAAAAAAAAAAAAAAAAAAAAAGTTGATGTGGCGTACGCAAGCGCTGCGGTGCACACAAGCGCCGTGGTGCCAGCAGGCTCTGTGGCACACACTGGCGCTGTGATGCACGCGGCAACTGTGGTGCACATACGCACTGTGGTGTACGCAGGCGCTGTGGTGCACGCGGGCACTATGGTGCACGCTGGCACTGTGGCGCAGATCGTCACCGACATACTGCTGCTACCCGTCCTGGGTGATTCCTAAGCAGTCCCAGACGCCGCCGGCGCGAAACGTGACGTCATCGGCCCCCTCCATCCCCTCGGATGATTGCCGTCATCGGCCCGGAATGAAAAAGAAAAGAAACAGGCTCCAGCTGCGTCCGCGCGCGCGACGACGATGAGCGACGAGCGACGAACGACAACGACGACGACGACGACGACGACGACGACGACGACGACGACGACGACGACGACGACGACGACGACTGCGGACCAGACACCTATGCGGATTCCTGCGCGGACACCTATGCGGATTACGATGCGCACGGCGGTAGTGCCCAGAACGCACTGGGGGGGCATTGCGTCATAGCCCCCGCCCCCCCCCTCCCGTCACGCCCTATGAAATAAAGAAACGGGCTCTCTTTTGCACGACCATAATGCGGCAAGCCCTGCCGAAGTGCTTCTCGCCCTGGATGTCCTCAATTTGTGCCGTCCAAAACTTGGATAGCATCGCAATTTAAAGCGAAGGAAACGTTCGTGGGAGACGCTTGCCAGGACGCTGGAAGGCATGCCTGGGGAGCCCGCAAGCTTCGAGAGGCAAGGTCCGAAAGAGCTTCGAAGGAGCTGCGAAAAAAATGCAAGAAGGCGTCGGGCACGCGTATTGGGAACGAGTCGGAAAACGCTCGCAGGAACACGCTGCGACCTCAAGCAAACCGCCGCGGGGATGCCTGCCCAGGGGCTTCGGGGAGGAGTTGGCGCAGCCCTGCCTGCCGGCTTCTAATATTAAAACACTCTTAGCTCTCTGAGGAGCTATTCGGGAATGAGCAAGACTGCGCTGCCCTCTTGAGGGCATGATGCGACTGCATTTCCTTTAGAAACATCTGCCACCAACGCAAATCTGAAAGGTGACTCGAGCTCGGGATAGCGAAGTCCAGCTAGATGTCGATGTCTGGAGGCCCTGCCAGTGTGATGGTATTCAACTCAAAGGAGTGCTCCACTCTCGCATCCCGTACACACTGCTGAAGCTGCACTGGGTCGCAGTACCTCTAACAATGAACATATCCCAATGCGGAGCTCATAAACTTCCCATGGCGCGAATGCGCCCATGAACTTGGCCTGCCGATCTTTGGCGATTTCCACTTTGGTCAAGTCGTCAGCGAGCACACCTCGGCAAACGAAAAAGCGCCCACCATGGAAAAAATCATGGGCCATGCCCACGCGGGCGAAAAGAAGTGCACATATTTCCATACTTCCGCTTCCGAAACGCTTCCTTCTCTTTTCCTGCCCCCACCTCATCCGCAGATTCGACGTTAGAACGACGATGCCTTCTACACGGACTGTCTAGATCATCTTGATCTTACCCTGCTCGACCCACGCAGAGAAGTCATCGTCGAACGCGCCCCGCACGCCCTCGAGGTCACACTGGACGAGCATCGTCATAACCAGATGTCTCAAGACAGACGCATCCACGGACCCGTGGACCCTTTGCAACAGCATGAGGTCTAGGAACTGGCTCTCGCTATCACTGGTGCAGATCGTCGACTACTGCTCATAGCTACCGAAAAGACGCCCGACATTCAAAGCGGTTCCATGCACGCCCCTCTCCTGTCAGATCTCAATGCCGAGCTGGCCAGCGTGCTTCTGCAAGTCCTTGCAGTTCAGGCCCTGAGAGACTGCTGCCGAGACGTCCAAGGTCACAATCCCCATGTCTTGCTCGATGCATTATAGAGACGCCACCAGGTTCTGCGATAACCCAGAGGCTGTCGAACTGCGGAGCAGCACATCATGCGCTGGGGAATCCAACTAGTCACGCCCAAAGAGTCTTAATGTGATGATGCAGCACACGCTGTTCTGATCGTCGCACATCCGTTTCTATCTTCGAACCATGCCACATCCACTATACTGCCGATATCGAGATCGTTAACGTGTTTGGCGTTAAAACAGGGGTGAACCAATGAGACGTCGTGCTTCTGGTCGGCCAGCCTTGCCCGTTAAGTCTCGACGCGCGTAAACGGCTGCTTCTATCAAGACGTCGTCGCTCTGGGCGAAGATGGACGCGCCCGTGGTCTGCTCTTCTCGAATGGACCCCGGGTGGTCAAGTAAACCACCCCATGGTCCTAAGGTAACGGATGCTGGTCCATCCTGCGGAGGTTCGCCGAAATCTCGCCTGCCATGCCCGACATCAGGTCTTGCCACTCGTCGACGTCGTCCAACCTCGGGGCCCGATGAAAACACATAGCGGGAATGGAATACCGTGAAGGTTACCTGCTGGTTCGGGTTAGGGCGCTCGGTGTCTGCGAGCACCGGGGGCGACGCAGCCTGGCCCTTGACTGCGGGCGAGTGACCACCTCTCACGACGTTAGAGAGAGGGCGCGATCCACCGCCGCTGCACTGCGCGCGAACCCCCCCCCCTCGGGAACCCGGCCCACGCCCCCCGACAATCCCCCCACTCCTGCTCGAACCCCCCCCCCCCCCCCCCCCCCCCCCCCCTTCCCCCGGCAACCCCCTCCCCCGCCCCCCTCCAGAAGACCGAAGGGAGCCACTACCGGTTCGACCCCCCCCACTCGAGCAAACCGGAAGGGTCACTGCTGGTTCGACCCCCCAACCACACTCGACACTCGCCGCCGGCGAACGACTCCTGGGCCCCTGCCCCGCCCTCGCCACCGCTCTTACAAGTGCCCCACACCACCACCGCCCCACCCCCCATTGTCCCCCTGTTCCCACCACTACCCCCAACAGCGCCCCCACCACTGTCGCACTGTTCCCACTGCCCCCACCACTGCCCCCACCACGGCCCCACTCCCACTGCCCCCTGCCCCCACCACTGCCCCAACCCCACTGCCCCAACCGCCCCCCCACGCCCCACCGCCCCCGCAGTCCCCACCGCCGCCCCACTGAGCCGCCCCACTGCCCCCACCACTGCCCCCACTCAACATTGCCCACCACCGCCCTCGCAACTGCCTCCACCACAACCGCCCCCACCACTGCCCCTGCGCCCCCACTGCCCCCACCAGCGCCCCACTGCCCCCGCGCCACTGCCCCCGCCACCACCGCCCCACCACTGCCCCACTGCCCCCACTGACTGCCCCCTTCAATGTCCCACTGTTCCCACCATTGTTCCCACCATTGTTCCCGCCGCCCCATCCAGTGCCCCCGCCAGCGCCCACTGCCCCCACTGTCCCCGCAACTGCCCCCACCCCAGCCCCGCTCTCCTTAATGGCCCCGCTGCCCCCGCCTCTGCCCCACTGTTCTCACTGCCCCCACTGCCCCCGCCACTGTTACACTGCCCCACTTCCCCCACTGCCCTCACCGCTGCCCCGCTGCGCCGCCCCATTGCCCCGACTGCCCCCACCCACCCACCCCCGCTGTGCCACTGCCCCATTGCCCCACCACAGCCCCCACCACCGCGCTCACCACTGCCCCGCCACTACCGTCCTCACTTGTGCCCCACTGCCCCTACTGCCCCCACCACTGCCCCACTGCCCCTCGCCACTACGCCCACCACAGCCGCCCCCAGAGCCCCGCCGCCCCCACTGCCCCCACCACTGCCCCACTGTCCCTACTCTTCCCACCACGGTCACCACTGTCCCCACTGCCCCCACCAGCACCCCCACCACTGTCGAACTGTCCGCACTGTCCCCACCACTGTCCACCAATACCCCCACCGCGGCCCCACTCCACCCTGCCCCACGGCCCCACCACCGCCCCACTGCCCCCACTCCCCTCCCCGCCACCACCCCCGCCACCGCCCCGCGACCAGCCCCCCATCCAGAATGGGGGGAAGAAAGGGAGTCGATTCCCGGCAGCCAGGAAGGGGGGGGCTTCGAACCGGCAGCGAGCCCGCCCCCCGGCTTTCAGAAGGGAGGGGCAGGCTGGAAACCCCCAGTGGCCCCCCCGATGTTCCGCCAGCAGCGGTACAACACGCTCTTTCTGATGTTAGACGATGACGAAGCGCATGTCGAGATCTGAGAACTTCTCGTTGTTTCTCCCTCTGGGCGACCTCGCACATTTATTCGTTTTGATGGGAAGTCAACGAGCGTCGCCCCGTGGTCCAGATGACTCAGGTGATATAGTTGTCCTGACTGTCGTAGCCAGCGAGTTCGCTCCTGGTGGTATATCCTTGTTGTTGCTCGCCTGTGTCTCGATTGCGCGTCGATCTGCTCTTTCGCCCTCTGGACATTCCATCGCATTCGCTGGCGAGGGCCCCTCTTCTGGAGAATGAAGAGCTTCCGCAGGTGAAGGATGATCATCGGCATATCGCCAGGTGGCCAGCGGCGACGTCGGCGAGGCTGCCGTCGACGAAGGTGCAACTGCGGACTCGTCGGAGGCGGAAGTTGCAATGGCGCAGGCGAGGCCGAAGCTGCCGGCGCGGCGCTGTCGATTCAAAGGAGCTGTTGCCGAAGGTGGCGGTAAAAGTGGAGCTGGTTATGATGGTGCTGCTCTGGGTGAAGTCGGTCCTGGAATTGTTGGCGTCGGCATTCGCGCCGGTTGTCCGTAGTCTGTTCCTGATCGGCACATCCGATTCGTTCCGAGGTGCGCTCGTCGGAGTTATCGCATCTCGCGCCTCTTCCGCGACTCGCGGCAGTGACCAGTGACGCAGCTGTTGGACTGGCCTCGGCGCTGCCACTGGCATGCCTGTCGGAGGCACGTCTAATGGTCGAGGTAGCCCCGCTGGCGCCGTCGGCGCGGCGATGTCCGAGGTCGCGCGGCGACGTCGATGCTCTGCGAAGTGTCGCCATTGCCGTCGTCAAACGATACTCGTCGCTGCGTCCGCAAAGCCGACGAGCTCCGAGACGCAGATAGTCGAGGCGGCGTCGCCACGATCGGCTGCCGCCCAGGTAGCATCGGGAAGCCTCACTCCTCTGCAACGAACTGCTTCGCCAGTGTCCACATAGTAGGCAGTGAGCGCAGCGGGTCACATCGGGCCATCCTCTCGTCGCCGCCCTGACCGATGACCTCGCCGCACAGGTAGGCCTTGAAGGGAACACTGCCTTCGACGATGTCTATCAGGACCTGGTGGTCTTCCAATGTAATTGATGCGGTGGCTCGACTGCATCGTGACTGGTAACTCGGCTGCGTCGTGACTGGTGACTCGGCTGCGCCGTGACTGGTGACTCGGCTGCGTCGTGACTGGCGACTCGGCTCATCGTGACTGGTGACTCGGCTGCGTCGCGACTGGTGACTCGGCTGGCTGCGTCGTGACTGGTGACTCGGCTGCGCCGTGACTGGTGACCCGGCTGCGCCGTGACTGGCGACTCGGCTGCGTCGCGACTGCAACAGAACGCACGATGACTCCATGACGAAGGCCGATATCGGCTGACGTAGTCGAATGCGTCGAGGGGGCACACTCCGCCGGCCCCCCCTGCGGGGGCTTGCTGCTCCCTGCGCCAGTCTCAACTTCCAGCTCCCATGTTACAATCCTGATTTCTGCCTCCTACTGTAAACTGATGAAGTCAGCGCGAGAGGGGGGCACCCCCGAATCGTTTCGCCTGTAGTCCTGCGGGGCCGTGGACACGTTGAGATACCCCCGACGCAATAATCCCATGCAAATAGCAGTGCGCTCGCGACCCCAAGGCCACGATCCTCTTGAATTTCGCCACATCCGCGCCCCCGATGCCACGATCCTTCGTGGACTGCGCCGCGCCCGCGCCCCGAGGCCACGACATTGCGCAAATTGCGCTACGTCCGCGCCTCTGGGGCCACGACCATGTAAATCGCGCCGCAGTTGCGCCCCCGAGACCGCGATCCCCCGCGAGCTAAACGACGGTCGCGCTCCCGAGGCCATCAACCCTAACAAATCAGACAAGTTTGCGCCCCCGAGACAACATACCCCCCAAAATCCCACCAGCCCTTTGGGCGTGAGTGGTTTAGGGAGTCCGCTCTGTTCTCAACCCCCCTTCTTCCCCTTCGGGGAAGGGTTTTTACCCCTCCCCCTACCCCCTCCCCCTGGACCTGGAGGGGGCCTTCCGCGGGTGGTCAGAGGGACCTTTTTTCTATCCCTGGGAGGGCTAAAATTCGACACCCCTCACGAGGATCGTCGCCCCCAGGGGGGGGACACTGAAAAATGCTCGCCCCATCTGCGACCGATCGCCCCCAAAATGGCCTCATCAGGCCCCCAAGACGCTCCAAGAGGCGACGCAGAGAGCCTTCGGACGTTCCCCAGAGGCTCAAAAGAGAGCCCAAGAGCCCCCAAAACGGCCTCCAAGAGGCCTCCCTAGTGCATTGGATACGACTCCTCCTCCTCCTCCTCCTCCTCCTCCTCCTCCTCCTCCTCCTCCTCCTACTACTACTACTACTACTACTACTACTACTACTACTACTACTACGACGACGACGACGACGACGACGACGACGACGACGACGACTACTACTACTACTACTACTACTACTACTACTACTACTACTACTACTACTACTACTACTACTACTACTACTACTACTACTACTACTACTACTACTACTACTACTACTACTACTACTACTACTACTACTACTACTACTACTACTACTACTACTACTACTACTACTACTACTACTACTACTACTACTACTACTACTACTACTACTACTACTACTACTACTACTACTACTACTACTACTACTACTACTACTACTACTACTACTACTACTACTACTACTACTACTACTACTACTACTACTACTACTACTACTACTACTACTACTACTACTACTACTACTACTACTACTACTACTACTACTACTACTACTACGAGGGGCCCGAACGACTCGCACCAGGACGAGGTGCCCGAACGCCTCACACCACGAGGAGCCCGAACGACTCACACCAGGACGAGGGGCCCGAACGACTCACACCACGAAGAGCCCGAACGACTCACACCAAAGGAGGGGCCCGAACGACTCACACCAGGACGAGGCGCCCGAACGACTCACACCACGAGGAGCCCGAACGACTCACACCACGACGAGGGCCCCGAACGACTCACACCACGAGGAGCCCGAACGAGTCACACCAGGAGGAGGGGCCCGAACGACTCACACCAGGACGAGGGGCCCGAACAACTCACACCACGAGAAGCCCGAACGACTCACACCAGGACGAAGAGCCCGAACGACTCACACCACGAAGAGCCCGAACGACTCACACCAGGAAGAAGGGCCCGAACGACTCACACCAGGACGAGAGGCCCGAACGACTCAAACCACGAGGAGCCCGAACGGCTCACACCAGGACGAGGGGCCCGAACGACTCACACCACGAGGAGCCCGAACGACTCACACCAGGAAGAGGGGCCCGAAGGACTCACACAAGGACGATGGGGCCGAACGACTCACACCACGAGGGGCCCCAACGACTCCCACGTCGTCGTCGTCGTCGTCGTCGTCGTCGTCGTCGTCGTCGTCGTCGCCGCCGCCGCCTTCGTCGTCGTCGTCGTCGACGTCGTCGTCGTCGTCGTCGTCGTCGCGGTTGTGGTCGTCGTCGTCGTCGCGGTCGATATCGTCGTCGTCGTCGGGTGCGTCGTCGTTGTTAGGATCATCGCTGTGGTCGTCGTCTCCGCTAAATCCCTCTTGCCTCCCACCGCTTTCTCTCCCTCCTCCTCCGCCTCGTCCTTCTCCCGCTCCCACCACAAGGAGGATGTACAAGGAGGCGGGAGGAAGGAGGAACAGGGGAGATATGCGGGGGCAGGCGGAAACACGCCTGAAAAACACGACTGTCGGCATGCTTCGCAAGAGTTGTTGTTTTGAGATGGGCTGGTGGGGATACGCGAAGCGTGAAGAATTATACTAGACTCGCGCGCACGAGGCCATCCACCCCCGCAAGTCAACGCTTGCGCCCCCGAGGTAACAAACCCGCATGCAATACTCAAGCGTTGCGCCCTGGAGGCGACATGCCCCGTGGCAAATGCTGCATAATCGCGCCCCCGAATCTAGAACCGTTTGAGAATCACGAAATAATCGCGCCCCCGAGGCCACACACCCGCGCAAAATGCCCAATAATCATATATCTGAAACCAGAATCCGCTGTCAACTGCTCAACAGTCGCGCACCCGCGGCCACGAGCCCTCGCAGATGGCCCCGTTCTTGCGTCCCCGAGGCAACAGACACTCGCAAAGCCTTCGGTATTCTCTCCCACGTGGCCATAAGCCTTCGCGAACTAAACCACGCTCGCATCGCCGAGGCCAAGAGCGCTCCAGGGCACCCGAAGATGGTTCCAAGACGGCCCAAGAGGGCCCCATGAGGCCCCAGGGCCGCCCCAAGAGGCCCCGCCAAGGTGCTCCAAGAGGCCAACATCGTCGACTGCGCAAAAGTGTTTGAAGAATTTTGGGGGTTCTCGCATTCTCGACTCTCCGGCGCTCCAAAATGGCTCAAAAACCTCCCAAGACCGCCCCGAGACAACCCAGGACGCCTCCAAGAGGGCCCCAACACGGGGCCGACAGAAGCGTTCCGAGAAGCCCCGACAAGCCCCCAGGTGGCCCTCAGAGGCGCCAAGGACGCGCCAAAGAAATATCCAAGAAGCCCCAGAGACACCCCACGAGGCCCCCGGGAAGCCCCCAGGGGGCGCCGAAACCGCCTTCAAGAGGTCCCCGAGAGGCCCCCGTGACACCCCAACACATGCACACGAAGCCTCAGACCCACAACCCAGACACGGTGGCGGGATGCGCTGATGGCCACGCCACGAGGATAACGCAAACGTTTCAACATGCGCTGATGATTCCCACCCGCCCCCGCGCGATGTCTCCAGATGCGCCGAGGCAGCGCCGAGACGCACCGACGCGAATCTGACATATCCGATTATGATCGAGAGTGGGCCAGTGGCAGGGTGCGAAGCGCATACATATATATATTTATATATATATATACACACGTAAATATATAGAGAGATATTCATGTATACATACACAAATATGTATATGTATACATACATGCACACATATACACATATAAACATTTGCACATACATATGCATATGCACACGAATACTTCCGCCCCACATCACAATGGCGCTGGAGGGTTTGATATGAAGTAAGTCACTAGGTCTGCGCCAGCCTTCCTGCCCCTTGCGGTCTAGCGCTCTGCATGAATCCACCTCGTCGCCCACGTTGACCTTGGACAGGCCCAGCTGTCTCGGTCTCCTTCTGCTCGCCATCGCGATCCTCTCCTCCACTATGGTGCGGAGCACGTTCTGCTTAGACGTGATACGCATGCTTGCGTTGGCCGCGGAAGTGTCGGGCGATGCTTCCACGGCGCCGTCGTTGTCAAAATCCGAGAAATCTCGCAGGGCGAAGCCGAAAAGCGCGTTCGCCGGAGCTGATCCGCCGTCGGTCAGCAGGCGGCCCTGCGCTTGCACAGCCTCATATCACAAGACCTCGTCCGCCACTGGCAACCCTTCCTTGTCCGCGCCCACCCTGTTCTTGGGGCGATGCCCTTCGCGCGTCTGATATGGCCCTCGACGAGGCCGGTCGTCGAAGGCGGTCCGCGACCGGGGTCGGCCCCCACGAAATCTCTCTCGACGCTGCAGCGGCCCATCGCGGCGCCGCCCATGTCCGCGGCGAGCGCGCCCCCCTGATGCGACGAAGACTGTCGGGGCCCCGACAATGCGAGCCCAAGTCTCCGCGCATGCCTGTTGGAATGATTGCGCATCTCGTCTTCCACGCAACTGGCTAAAAACCGGATGCGCTCGGCGACGAGAATTCGCTGGCCCTCGCTGAAAACTGCGTCATCGGCGGAGCTGCCCGCTGGCACCCGTCGCATAGCCCGGTCTGCATTTGCCAACGAAGCTCCAGGATGTCCGCCCCCAGGCCGAGGTGCATTCAGCAGCTGGAGCATCTCCACGGGAGAAGCCCGCCAGATTTCGAAACGAATCCCAGCAGCAATGCTAGACATCCCTCTTCCGAATGATATTCCCCCAAGTGTCTCTCGATTCTCTCCAGGTCGAAGTCCGGCTGAATAGCGATCGCCATATCGGGCCGACCCTCCGACGCGTTAGGTCTGCGGTCGGCGGAAGCGCCTCCATGTGTTTCAGGATATTTAACTTGATGCGCGTGATCGGGCTTGCACACGCCATCTTGGATCAGGTCGGAACTGCGGGCTGTCTGAGGCGCCGTGTCGGGTGCGTCTTCCTGCTTCAGTCCTTCTCGCGGCGGTGCTGCCTGTTCTGGCGGCCCCAGTCCTGGTGGAGACGCTGGAGGTGCAGGTGATTCGGCTGAAAATCCCACCAGCCCTTTGGGCGTGAGTGGTTTAGAGAGCTCTCTCTGTCCTCAACCCCCCAACCCCTTCTTCCCCTTCGGGGAGGGGTTTACCCCCCCCCCCTACCCCCTCCCCCTGGGTCTGGAGAGGGCGGGCCGCGGGTGGTCAGAGGGGTCTTTTCCGACTACTGGGAGGGCCAAAAAACGACTACCCTCACGAGGATCCTGGCCTCGTCGGGGGGAGTGAAAAAATGCTCTCCTCTTCTCTGAAGCCAAAATCATTGATTTTACTACGGTTTTGGCCCCATTTTGGCCGTCTGAGGGGCCAGCGCTGCTGCTCCCTGTTTTCAAAATTATTGTTTTGTTTACTAAGGTTTTGGGCACATTTTGTCCTTCTTAGGGGGTAGCGCTCATCTGCGCTTCTCAGGAGGTCGCAAGAAGCCCCCAAGAGGCCCCAAGATGCCCCCAGGAGGCTCCCAAGAGGCCTCCAAGAGGCTCCCCAGCCGCCCCCAAGAGGCCTCCAGAGGCTACCAAGAGGCACCCCAGAGGCGTCCACGAGGCCCCCAGAGCCCCCAAGAGGCCCCCAAGAGGCCCCCAAGAGTCTCCCAAGAGGCGCCCAAGAGGCCCCAAGAGGCCCCCAAGAGGCTCCCAAGAGGCCCCACCAGGAGCCCGAACGACCCACACCAGGACGAGGGGCCCGAACGACTCACACCACGAAGAGCCCGAACGACCCACACCACAACGAGGGGCCCGAGCGACTCATACCAGGACGAGGCGCCCGACCGACGCACACCACGAGGAGCCCGAACGACTCGCACCACGACGCGGGCCTCGAACGACTCACACCACGTGGAGCCCGATCGAGTCACACCAGGAGGAGGGGCAGCGCGCATACAAGCCCCCCAAGAGGGCCCCCAGAGGTCCACCAGATGGCCCCAAGAGGTCCCCAGATGGCCCACAGTCTCAAAAGTATTGATTCTACGAAGGTTTTGGGCACATTATGTCCTTCCCAGGGGGCAGCGCTCATTTGCGCTTCTGAGGAGGTCGCAAGAAGCCACCAAGAGGCCCCAAGATGCCCCCAGGAGGCTCCCAAGAGGCCTCCAAGAGGCTCCCAAGCCGCCCCCCAGAGGCCCCCAGATGCTCCCAACAGGCCCCCCAGAAGCTCCCACGAGGCCCCCAGAGCCCCCAAGAGGCCCCCAAGAGGCCCCCAAGAGTCTCCCAAGAGGCGCCCAAGAGGCCCCCAGAGGCCCCTAAGAGGCTCCCAAGAGGCCCCACCAGGAGCCCGAACGACCCACACCAGGACGAGGGGCCCGAACGACTCACACCACGAAGAGCCCGAACGACTCACACCAGGAAGAAGGGCCCGAACGACTCACACCAGGACGGGAAACCCCAAACGACTCAAACCACGAGGAGCGCTTTCTCTCCCTCCTCCTCCGCCTCGCCCTTCCCCGCCCCCCCCCCCCCCACCACACACGCACACACGCAAGGGGGATATGCAAGGAGGCGGGAGGAACGAGGAACAGGGGAGATATGCGGGGCCAAGCGGACACACACGCCTGAAGAAGAAGAAGAAGAAGAAGAGAAGAAGAGAGAAGAGAGAGAGAGAGAGAGAGAGAGAGAGAGAGAGAGAGAGAGAGAGAGAGAGAGAGAGAGAGAGAGAGAGAGAGAGAGAGAGAGAGAGAGAGAGAGAGAGAGAGAGAGAGAGAGAGAGAGAGAGAGAGAGAGAGAGAGAGAGAGAGAGAGAGAGAGAGAGAGAGAGAGAGAGAGAGAGAAAGAGAGAGAGAGAGAGAGAGAGAGAGAGAGAGAGAGGGGGAAAAAAAAAAAAAAAAACGACTGTCGGCATGCTTCGCGAGAGTTGCTGCTGTGAGATGGGCTGGTGGGGATACGCGAAGCGTAAAGAATTTCTCTCTAGGCCGCTCGCCAGGATACGGTCCTTGCCCAGGCCTTCGGAACGAGCGCGGGGATTCTCCGCCTTGGAGCCACTCTTGCAGCGCTCGCGCGTTCAGAACTGGCCCAAGATGGGAGCTCTCTGGCCGCGCATCCGCCCGACGGCGCCTTGCAAAAACGGCCGACAAAGGCGATCCAGACATGTTTTCGCTCTCGCTGACCTGCGGGCGCCCTTGCATTGCCCAACAAACCATGCGCGAGTTCTCGTGCACTAGCAAAGCTGAGCAAGGCGCTTGCAGTACAAACTCCCGACGAACTTCGCCATTTTCTTGACTGGCGATCCTCCTTCGCCCCTATTTCCACGTCGGCACTGATCGGCAAGATTATCGCGGGTGCCCCTGTTATGTCGAAGATGCCTTCCAACTCAGATTCAGACCAGATACCGCTGCATATTCGGACTCTCCACTCGGCAATCGTCGCACATCGGTGTCTTCTTGCATTCATCCACTATCCACGCCATTTGAGATTGATCTCGTTCTAGACCGACTCTTCTCCGCGGGATTTGCCGCCTGGCACGCCACGGGCCACGGTGCGCATTTTGGCCGGCAAAACTGGAAATTCACCCCCGCCTTCTCAAAGACGCGCGATGACCCGCCAGCACCCAGGGCGTCGAGGGCCCCGCCCGCGCCGGAGATCTGTCCTGAAAGCCACCGCTCCGTTAGATCTGCGCGCACACAGTGGCAACGCGCCGCCCCCCGATAGACGCTCCGGGCCAACATCTCGGACGCCGCCCCCCGGAAGTGCCCCGGAGCCTTCTCGAAATTATCGGGGCAATCACTGGCAACTGGGGCGCGCATGATGAACTTCTTGGGCGCGCCGACACATGCTTTGCCATGACATGAACCCCCCACGGCGCCTGATCATTGAAACTGGCCCACGTCCTATAAGTAACGCCGCTGCTCGGTCGCATTGCACTCTTCTGATAGTCCTCCACAGACAGAGAAAGCCACTTCCACGGGGCCACGAGAGGCGGCCGCAGATGGCAGCGGCAACGAAATTCCCGAGGTAGGCCTCGACATCGCCGATGTTCGCCGACGCCCACAATCGTCGTCCGCGACCAGAGAGTTTGAAGTTACCGTCTGATCGCAGCTGTTTAATCTCTTCTCGCAGCGCGCGCAATTCCGCTGTCATCTTGCCAACAATGCATGTGGCATCCTAAGTATTCGCGCGCTGTTGCATTCCCTCTGGTACACGCAGCAATACTCAATGCTCTCAAATTTCCCCGGTCGCTCCCTGTCAGGCCTGAGCACGCCGTGCATCTCCTTGCCGAATGAAACGAAAACCTCCGGGTACTTCATCAGCTCTCCGCGCAAGTAGCTTTAATCCACCTCTTCGGGATGGTCGCAGTAGTCGGTCGAGGTCACGCAGCGGTTAGAGCCCGCGCGCAGTAGTCTGCTGCATTCACGTCTCCACTGCGACACCCCCGCTGTCGCCCACTGGGAAGAGAGCCAATGTTCCATCCACGGGCGGCAACACCTCCACGAACATCGAGGCTTGAATTCACTGGGTGATATGAAATGGACCAAACCCGGGCGCATCGATCCATGGCCACCGAGAAGGTCGCTAGAGAAGGGGGCGTTCTCCAACATGGTCGTTCCCAGCGGCACCTTGGCCCCGCCGACCCCAGGCGCCCTCTGCCCCCGTGAATTTCGCCATCGCGGGCACGAGGTCGCCGTCGATGCCGGAGGGCCCCGCCACGCCCCCGCAGCATCCGCCAAAGGCGTTCGCGCCCGCGACGCCGAAGGTCACTCCAGGGCCACGCAAGGGCCCGCGTCGCTGCAGCCCCCGCACTGCTGGGAAAGCGCCCCGCCGCCGCCGCCGGGGACAAGCGACGAGGGCCACGCGCGGAAGCAGAGGCCCCCGCGAACAAATCAATCCGGCAGTCGACGCCGCCGCTGAGTGCGAAAGCACTGCCCGGGCGATCCGAAGCCTATGCCTCTCGAAAGCCCCGATACTCAAGAAATTAGCATCTTCGCGCTGAGCCCTTGGAAGTGCCCGCTGGACTTCCGGAGACGCCTGGATTGTCGGACTCGCTCGACGCGTCGAAGGGGATTCCGCCGCGGCATCTGTTTTCAGTGAGCCCGAAGACGCGGACGGCATCGGCGCTGGCACTGGTCGTCTCCGACTGAGGCGATCCTCGTCGCCATCACAACACGCCCGAAGATCCGCCCCCTGCCGCGCAGTGCTTCCGGAGCCCGCGAAGCCCACGCCAACGTCGCGCCCAGGTTCCTTAGAGATGCGCGCGACGCCGCTGCCCCTCGAGGTGCTGACGCAGCGTAAGAGCCGTCGCTGCAATCCGCGCAGTACTTGTCCTCATCGTCGTCGCGCTCGTCCTTGCAGCGCTGCCCGAGGCATTTGTCCTCGTCCACGTCTGCCTTTGTCCGCTCGTCTTCGCTTGTTCCTTGGCCATCGCATGACTTGCGTATCTGTCGCCGACATTCTTAGTATTGCCCATTTGTTCTGCATTCGCCTTTGCCTGATGTTGACCCCTTGTCGCTATTGCCGTCGTCATCGCCGTCGCCTTGCTGCTCGCTCTTCGCCCTTCCCGCGGTCGCCCTTGGCTGGACAGTCCGGAACGACGCGCCACTTCGAGCTGCACACAGAGCATCCTCGTCCGTCGCGTCCATCACCCTTGCTGCACTCGCAGGCGCCGTCGTCGCGCTTGTGCTCGCGTGTGTTCGCCGTTCCAGAAACCACCAAAAACGTATTGAATTCTCAGTGATTGATCTGATTTGGTCATTCTGCTCAGCAGCCTATTTACCTCGCCGCATCGACTGAGGCATCAATCCACTCTCAGCTTGACGTCGCCATGACTCCGCCGAGGCAATTCACATCCAGAAAGGAATAAAATGGGACCTTCCGATCGAGTTGATCTCTAGGCCCGCTGTCCCTGATGCCTCGTCGCAGACCATCTCGAAGTTTGCGACGCACGGTGCATGGCCCCGATGCCCTCGTCGAACACGAAGAACACGTCGTTATGGATTGTGGCGTTGACCTGCTTATTTAGGCCATACTCTTGTCCAAACCATCTCGTGAACTATGATAGTCCGCGCGTCTGGGCCTCGATGCTCCTGGCCACCTGCGCCGCAATCGCCGGGAGCGCGAACGCGCCCTCGCCAACGTTGTTGAAGCCGTCGCGTTCGACGGAGAAGCGAAGAACCTGCTTCCCGACGCCCCCGTGGAGCCTTGATAACACAAACACAGCCGCCACTGACTCGTCAGTCTCGTTCATGGTACGCCACCACATCGAAAGGTTCTGGAGGTACACTCGCACTGAATAGCGCTGCGGTCCTGGTTTCCAGCCTGGTGGAATGTCTCGCGTAGATCCCTCAAGAGCCAGAACACCTCCCCATTTGATGAAGATAATCGTACTCTTGACCAAGTACGCTGATCAGCTGACCTCCAAATAGGTTACGTGAAAGCCGATGCTTAAGACGTTTGATTTGCTGGTGTTTTTTATATACAAAAAACTAAACCAATAAGGTGCTGATGATGAGTATGTTTGTAACCTCTGGGTCCGCGTGCTGGCCCTCTATGTCGAAGTCCTGGCGACTGGTGGTGTCCAGGGGCGTGATGTACCCCAGCACGTAGGTCTCGATCCGATTCGAGACACAGCCGATGTCCATGATATGCATGGTAAGTTCGATATTGGGTATCACGCCAGCGTGGTATCGCGTGCGGCCCGGCGCGCGCGGGGGCTGGACGCCCCGCTGCCAAGCGGAGGTCTTATTTATCTTTGAGCCAAGATTTACAAGACGGTCGAACATAGATCATGCCGTCTTTACTCGAAAAGGCTTCCGGGAACGGGGCTCTAGACCAGAATCTTCGTGGCAGGGAGGAGGGCGGAGAGAGCAGGGAGGAGGAAGAGGAGGGAGAGGACCAGAGTAAACCCAAGATGTATCAACGAGGCTGCAGTACGCCCGCCCGTACCAAGTGACCTCATCATCGGCCCCTTCAAGTCCTCCTTTACGAAGTCTTTTCCTGTTCACTACGAGGCCCCCCCTTGAAATACAAGCGCCACATGGGCCTGCCATTCAGGCGAGAGCCATGCTTTCCTTGCACCTCTCTAGCGTGTGATGAAGACTGCGATAAGGTAGCACCCTGCGAGAATCCCCTTTTGAAAAGGACATCAATGTAACTGTTGCGCAAGCTTCTCACGCGAGAGCCCAGATTTGGAAAGGAGCGCCCTCCATCCGAGCAGCTGCGAAATAGATTCAAGCTCCTGGTCAGTAAGTTTGAAGAACTCCTAGGCGAGAGCCACATTGGTAGAAAAGGAGCCTCCCTCCAACCACGCACACCGATGTCGCACAGTGTTACACATGTGGTCACATACCAGGGAAAAGTGAAAAGCTCCAACTCGGAAACGAACCAGCCTCCAGCCGTGTAGCCGTCGCACACCTTTACACTTATTGCAGGATGTGCTGAGGATGCCTTAAACGAAAACCTCATTCTGAAAAAGAATTCGCGTTCATCGGTGTAACTGCTGATGTAAACGCTTGGAGAATTGCGCACGGCGCTGTTCCGAGTAGCCAATAGCCAAAAATCGATTATACCGAAGACCTGGCATCAATCCGCGTAAATGCTGCCAACTTTCAACAAAATTGTGCGCGGCATTAACGCGAGTCACATTTTGAAAAGGCCCCCGTCCCCATCCGTGCAACTGCGAGAGAATGTTAAAGGCGGGAGCCCAAATTTGAAGAGGACCCCCCACACCATCCATGCAACTGTTGAAAACGTGAACCTTCGGGATAGTAGATCGCAAGAAAGCCTCAAGCGAAACGCCCAACCCCAGCCTAAGGAAACGTCTGGTGGCCCGACGGGTAGCAGTTACCAATGAGGTACAAGGAGGGAAGAGCAGGGAGGAGGAAGGAGTAATATAGACGGGGAGGAGGAAGGAGGAATATAGACGAGGAGGAGGAAGGAGAAGGGGAAGAGGAAAGAGAGAGTGGGGAGGAAGAAGAAACGAAGGGAGGAGACAAGACTCTAGAATCGAGGCTTGGCTGCGTCCAAGGGGCGGAGCAGGAGGAGAGGATTAGGGAGGGAGACAGGCGGGAACAGGGAGAACGAGGCGGGACGGAACGCTGACGGAGGCCGACGACGACAACGGCCGACGGCCGATAGGGCGGCAGACGCCAGAAGGCCCCCAGTGGATCGCCCGCAGAGGGATCGGCAGCGAGCGAGAGGGGGAAGCGAGAAAGGGCGGACCTTCTCAGAAGGCTCGGAAGTCCCCCTGCCTTTTGAGATGTTTCCTGAGTCCTCCCCGAAAGCACCAAACACCACTGAACGCTCCTCAGAAGGCTGAGAAGCCCCGCCGCCTTGTGAGAATGCCCTCTCCTTCTTGCTTCCCCCTCCCGCTCGCCGCCGAGAGGGGTCGTAGTGCCGGAACAGCAGCGCAGCGACCGTGGACTTGCCGCTGCCCGACGCGCCGACGAGGGCGGTCCTCGGCCACCGCCCGCCGGCGGGCGGACGAGGCTCGAGGCTCGAGGCTCCAGGCTCGAGGTCTTCGGGCGCTCTCTCCTCGGAGTTTTCAGCGGCTTTGTCCAGCCTCGGGGTGCTCTCCTGCAGCTGCGCCTCGCCGAGAGCGCAGGTGCGCCCCGATCGTCCCGAGCGGCCCCCAGGGCCCCGAGTTACGGCCCGAGGACCTCTTTGATGCCCTTCTCCCTCCTTGCCCCTCATCCCTCGCATCTCCTCCCTCCTCGTCCTTCATCGTCCCTCGCCCTCCTGCCTCTCCCCCTTTTTCCCTCGCCTCTCTCTCTTTCTCCCTCCTCGCTCCCCCTGGGTCTGACGGGGGAAACCCCCGCCTTCGGCCGCCGAGGCCGCCCGAGCGGCGTCCGGGGTGACGGGGTCAGAGGGTCGCACCGCATCGGAGATGCATCGGCGATGCATCGGCGGCGTCCCGTTTGAGAAAATCGGGTTCCAGATCGCACCGCAGCGACGATGCATCGGCAGATGCGGCGCGATCCACCGACCCCGTCGACTTCACCCGGTCCACGACGACGACGACGACGACGACGACGACGACGACGACGACGACCAGAGCGAGGGTGGGGGAGGAGGGATGTGTATGTGCGTGGGCCGACCTGGAGTGAGCCTCACTCCTGGGGAGGACCACCGTGCACCTGGAGGCGACATGGGGTCCACGTGTCATGGCGCCGCTCGCGGACAGGAATGCCGCTGTGGCGGGGTTCAGGAGAGGAAACCTGCTGACACTCGAGCAGATGATAGCGATGTCCGCCCCCACGCCCCAAGCCTGGTGGAACAAGACGGCACCTCCGCGCCCTCAGAGGCCATGAGGCCCAGTCCCGCTCCGCCGCCAGGCCTATTGGAATCCAGCGTGGCCGCCCCTGGTCGCGCTGGTGAACCACAGGCACTGGCGTGCGATGATCCACCTTCTTGTGCGACGGATAGTCGCGTCCGTGGTTTGATCGCTTGGAACCTGGACTCCGCCGACCCTCTTCTTTTGGGGGGGCAGCATCACTGCCATTTGCACACGTAGCGAGCGGCCAGCCCAGGTCTTTCTGGGGAGCCTCGATATTACATATCCACCTGCGGTTAGTCGCGTACCGTGTCTGTACCTGGAAGAGAACGGCAATGACCTGAGACTTACCTGTTTGTGCACTGATCAGGTGCTTCCCGACGGGGGCGCCATCCACCGCAGGTGGTGCGCCTCCCCCTGCCTCTCGGGCGCGCCATCCATCCCAGGTGGCCCTTCCTTAGGCCATCATTCAAAAGCCTGCTTGTGCATCGGTTAGGCGCCCCTGGTCATTCCCTGGACGGGGCGCGCCATCCATCCCAGGTGGCGCTTCTCCTCCCGCCGTGGGCGCACCACCCATCCCTGGTGGCGTGCTCGCCTCCCTCGCACTCTGCCTGGGGCCCCACCTCCACCAGGTTCCACTCGGCGAATACGCCGCCACACGTGCCGACGCGGCCCGCCAGCCACGCCCCTGCGCCTGCTGGCCCACGCCACTCTGCCAACCCCCAGCCCCCACCAGGGCGGGCAGAGGGGCGGCAGCACGAGAGCCGCCAGCGGCCTCCAAGAGGCGCGCCACCGGCGCCGAGCGTCGAACACACCGAGCCCCCTCCACCGACGACGACTGGGACGACCGACCACCCCCACATCAGCAGAGGGCGCCCGTCTCGGGGATCGGATGGATTCACGGTGGCCCTCCCGAACCGCAACGGCAGCGCAATCATCATCGCGCTGCGAGGATCTAGCCGCTGCCGCAATTGCCGCGAGAACCGCGGCAACAGCGCTGGATGAAGGTGCAGGGGCAGGGCTGGTGACCCCCTTCAGCAGCAAGGATGGCCTCAGCTCTCTGCTCCTTCGACAGAGATGGGCACCAGGGTCGACCCTCAATCGCTCGACGAGTCGCAACCGCGAGAGCTGGCAGGTTGCAGTTCAGACACCGCACGCCACCACTGCACTGGATGAGCTGGCGCGGGTTAAGGACGACGCGCGGCGGCTTGGGAGGGGGCTCGAGGGCCCCGGCCCCGGGCTGGGAAGGGCCCCAGAGCTCCGAGCCCAAGACTGTCGCGCCAGCCCAAGAAACGAATTTAGCGTTGGCAACGGCCTCTGCCAGGCGCGCCTCGAGGCCCCGGTGGAAGCTAGGGCTGCGGCAAACAACATGCAATGCAACAGAGGCAAAGAAATCCGCCCAAGCATTACCTAGCCTGGCTCGCGCTCCTACTCCTGTATCTTAAGGACATGTGGGATGGGGCCCTGGCGAAACGACGAGGGGGCATGGCCTGCCGTCCAACTTCGCCTCGGAGCGCCCCCCAGACCGCAGCGTGGCGAGCAGCGGCCATTGCCTCCCTCACGTTCCAACTCTGGCCTTCCTGCACAAGCGAAAAATGGCCCGACGCTATTCGCGCAACTTTGGAGCGCGCTTTGACGGCATGCAACGCAGCATACATCGCCGCTCGGGACGCCGATTGACCCCCGGCAGGCCCCCTAAACGGGCCTTGGAAGGGAAACCCAAGGGGCCCAAGTGCACCAACGCGCACCTAGCCACCTCAAAACTCCATGTCCTGGCCAGCCTCATCCGTGCAAACGGTTCCAGCCCACGGGATGTTGGGGCCCACCCACTCAAGCCATTGCTCAAGGGTTATGTCGGGCCTCTCGAAGCTACGCGGGAGAGGCGACAGCTCGCAAGCATAAGCCACCCCATGAGAAGCTTGTGGGCCCAAGGCCCTCGCGGCCTCACTGCGCAGTCGCTCGCGCGTCTTAAGCGGGCGCGTACGCTCAGGAGAATCCTGCAGCTCAGAGTCGGCGCTAGGGGTGGGACAGGAAATCTCAAGCAGCTTCGGACAATCATACCAGATGTGGCCAATTTGTTCTCTGGGCGCTCCACGCGCTACACTGTCTGGCTTGGCAACATATCCGCATGTCCACTTTATCTCTCTGGGCCGCATCGCGCATGTCCACGGGCGCTGCAAGGCGCCGAGGCATTCGGACCTTCGCACGGCACGTGGTCCTGCGACGCAGGTTCGCAAGCCTTCTAGCCAGATCTGCTCGTCCTGAAACTCAAAGATATGAGCCCATTGAGCAGTTGCCAACGATGGGCGCCCAGCCCCACCAGGTCTCGAACATCGCGCGGCGCTACCTGCAGCAGCGAGAAATACGCGCTAGTGTCGGCAACGACCTCAGGCGCCGACTGCATCGACCAACCAATGCGCCTGGCGACATCCAGACTGCTGCGACGGGCCCGCTGGTCTTGGACCAGCTCTCGGACTTGGCCAACTTGGCCCGCATGCTCTGCCTAGCCAAATGCAGCTCATGAAAGGCACCTCTGGCCCTCCAGATCCACGTCGCGCACTGGAACAGCACTTCTGTCGCAGCCTCGAAGATCGGGCCGCACCTGGAACTGCGCTGGAACAAGCGCATTGTGAGAGAAGCCCAGCGTTTCACTCCTGCCGTGACTCCCACCAGCGTTCCCACCATGCAAAGCCGCAGGCGCGAGCCCTGCCGCCTGGGTCCTGACCATGCGTCTGCATCCCACGGCCTTTTTGAGGATATGCAATTTCTTGACTTGCTGCATGAGGCCCGAAAATATGGTTGCCCTCGGCCGCGCCGGGGCCCGCGTGCAGCAAGTTCGTGGCCAAGGTTCCCCATCCACTTCCGAAGTCGTTTGTGGCGGCTGTTCGCCGACTCGCGCACCACCTTCTCCGCGCTCGCATCGGCGGGGGCGCGCCGGCCGCCAGCCCCAAGTCTTCGAGCGCGGCAGTAGCTTCATATCAGCGGCATCTGCAACCTCTCGGGCGCGCTCGCCGGCCTAGCCAGACCAGCCAAGGGACAGATCCCACTGCAGGACACATAGCTGCCAACCTTCTGATAGAGTGGCACACGTGAACCTCGAGCGCAGCGGCGGCATGCGAACAGCCTGCACCAATGCCTCGGCGAGCTGCGAATAGCGACGATTCGCTTCCACGTGCTTGAAGCGTCCGAGGCTGGGCATAGCATTGGACCAACACCCACGCCAATGTCGGCGAGAACCTTACTGCCTTCGCCTCGCGAAGGAGGACGCGCGGCGATACTGGCTCGAAACACTTTCAGAGATCAATCATGAGAGCCACTGTCTCACGGCTGAGCGCGCCGGCAATGTCGCCGTCGAGGCTGAGAGAACGCTGGCGCCGAAGAGCTCCTGCCAGGCCCAGTTCCCAATGATGAGTTGCTGTCCAGGCTGCTGGCGTGGGCTTTTCGTATCCGGCTCCAGATTATGACGATCGACTTGGGGGGGGGCCAATCAGCCCGGTGCTTCCATCTGGTTTCTGGCGGCGGACTAGAAGCCTGACCGGTCTCGCGGGCGGCCAGCCCAGTTGGTCCTCGCGCGCTGTGAACATGAGCAACATGGCCAGCACAGCTTGATCGGACAGGTAAATGAGCTGCCGAGGGTGGAGGCCTGGCCGGCCCGCAACAGACACTCGGGGAACGCTGGCAACGCCTCTCCTAATTCGTCGACCGAGATCGGCTCCGGCTGCGGTCACGCATGCGCATCTGGAGGCAGCTGAAGCTCTGCCCAAGGTCACGATCAGCCAGCTCTCAGGGCTGCCCCGTCTCGCGGCGCCTGAATTGGGCTACGCTCCTCGATAAAAAGATGCGCACGACCTGCATCGCCCTCGAAACTGCCCCTGGCCCAGCCCTGCCAGGCTTTGGCGCACTGGGCTTCTGCATCGGTCCTTCTCGCGCTGCTCTCGTCGTTCATCCGACGCGCCTGCTGCTGGAAGTCTGGATTGCCCAAGCCCGCGACGCCGCCGTGGAAGAAAAGCTGCGCCTCATTGTCCAGCTGCTGCAGCAGGCGCTGCTGCTTCAG
>CAUYUJ010016914.1:209849-212349 GCA_963575745.1 Prorocentrum cordatum
CTACTACTACTACTACTACGACTACTACTACTACTACTACTACTACTACTACTACTACCTACTACTACTACTACTACTACTACTACTACTACTACTACTACTACGACTACTACTACTACTACTACTACTGACTACTACTACTACTACTACTACTACTACTACTACTACTACTACTACTACTACTACTACTACTACTACTACGACTACTACTACTACTACTACTACTACTACTACTACTACGACTACTACACTACTACGACTACTACTACTACTTGATACTACTACTACTACTACTACTACTACTACTACTACTACTACTACTACTACTACTACGACTACTAACGACTACTACTACTACGACTACGACTACTACTACTACTACTACTACTACCTACTACTACTACTAGTACTAGTACTAGTACTAGTACTAGTACTACTACTACTACTACTACTACTACTACTACTACTACTACTACTACTACTACGACTACTACTACTATTATCCTGGCGAAGGACCCAACCATATGCAGTTGTGAGTATCGCAATTGTGAGTATGTTCTTCGGTGGCGCTCCCTATGGGGCCACGAACCGTATGAGGGGTGTGCCGAAATGTGGCGGGGTACACAACGCAAAGGAATACGATAGATCTGATTACGAAAGAAAGAACGCGGGTGAGTCATAGCGCGAGGGAATCTGAATATGGATGGGTCTGCGCGCGAATGAATATATTTGCATGAATGCGACCATGGAAACGCCCAGTGTAAGTGTATATGAATGTGAATGGTTCGAGCATGCCTGTCCGAACACACGCGGCACTGGGCGTGGCCGCCGCAGGCAGCTTCCGCGGGAACCCCGACGGCAGCGTCCGCACGTCGCGACGCCCATGTCGGCACGCCTCTTGCGAGGATCGCGCCCGCTTTCGGCTCTTCTTTTCCTTCCTCTTTGCCCGCGCACTCCAAAATCCAAGGCTGCGGGCGCAGCGCAGCGCGGAGTCCCCGCGACGCGCGCTGGTCGCCCCGGGCGGGGTCCCAGCGACGCGCGCGGGTCGTCCGCTGCGCGAAGCAGAGAGAGCTGACTAGCTAACTGGCTGGCTGATAGCGGGCAAGTCTCTGACCGCTGGGCAGAGCGACGACGGGCGAACGAGGCGCCGGGCCCCCCGCAGCACGGAGTTCCCGCGACGCGCGCTGGTCGCCCCGAGAGGGTCCCAGCGACGCGCGCGGGTCGTCCGCGGCGCGAGGCCAAACAATTAGTCGGGCAGTCGAGAGAAGGCGCGGCTCGGGGGAGACGCTCCTCAGGTCAGGCCTCGCGGATGAACTCGGTGAAGCCGAGCTCCCTGGCGAGGGCCGTCGCTTCCCTCCTGCGCCGCTTCGTGCGCGCAGCAAACTGCTCCAGCTGCTTCCGCAAGCCCTGCGGCGGCCCTGCCAGGAAGAACTCGATGCGCGGCGCCCGCATGAGCAGGAGGTCCTCGTGGCGCGTGGCGCGCGAGAGCAGCACGTAGAGCTCCAGCCACCAGTCGTCGTCCTCCTTCTTGCCGTTCCCTACCTCGTGGCGGCCGCAATCCAGGATCACGCCTGGGCGACGTCGACCGAGGGAGCAGCGCGCCGGGCAGCCGACGGCCCAGGGCGAGAGTCCACAGGACCGAGAGATGGTCTGGCCGCGGACTGCTCGCGCCCCGGAGGTCTGGCCGCCCCCGGAGCGCCGTTCCCCCGCCCCGTCGCCTTCGCGCATGGTGCGCCCCTGGCACGCCACCGTGGTGATGACCCTGCCGTGCGAGAAATGCGGGGGGGGTGCCGAAATGGGTGGGGGTGACGCATGCGGGCGGCGGCACTGAGGCCTTCGGTGGAGCTCCCTATGGAGCCACGAAGCGTGTGAGGGGTGTGCCGAAATGGGTGTGGGGGACGCATGCGGCCGCGGGCACTGGGGCCTTCGGTGGAGCTCCCTATGGAGCCACGAAACGTGTGAGGGGTGTGCCGAAATGGGTGTGTGCCGAAATGGGTGTGGGGGACGCATGCGGCCGCGGGCACTGGGGCCTTCGGTGGAGCTCCCTATGGAGCCACGAAACGTGTGAGGGGTGTGCCGAAATGGGTGTGGGGGACGCATGCGGCCGCGGGCACTGGGGCCTTCGGTGGAGCTCCCTATGGAGCCACGAAACGTGTGAGGGGTGTGCCGAAATGGGTGTGGGTGACGCATGCGGCCGCGGCCACTGGGGCCTTCGGTGGAGCTCCCTATGGAGCCACGAAGCGTGTGAGGGGTGTGCCGAAATGGGTGTGGGGGACGTGCGGGCGACGGCACTGGGGCCTTCGGTGGAGCTCCCTATGGAGCCACGAAACGTGTGAGGGGTGTGCCGAAATGGGTGTGGGGTGACGCATGCGGCCGCGGGCACTGGGGCCTTCGGTGGAGCTCCCTATGGAGCCACGAAACGTGTGAGGGGTGTGCCGAAATGGGTGGGGTGACGCTGCGGCCGCGGCCACTGGGGCCTTCGGTGGAGCTCCCTATGGAG
>CAUYUJ010016914.1:219849-256697 GCA_963575745.1 Prorocentrum cordatum
CAACATCATCAGCAGCATCATCACCATCGGAATCTGCATAGTCAGCATCAGCATCAGCATCAGCACCAACATCAGCAAATTCAGCAGCATCACCACGATCAGCATCATCATCATCGGCAGCATCATCATCAGAAGCATCATCAGAAGCATCATCATCATCATCATAATCATCACAATCGTCATCATCATCAGAAGCAGCATCAGCGACAGCATTGACATCATCATCAACACCATCGGAATCATCACGATTAACAGCAACATCATCAGCATCATCATCCGAATCCCCATGATCATCCTCATCACATTCATCATCTGCATCATCATCATTATCATCATCTTCTGCACCATCACCGCAATCATAATCCTGATACTCATCCTCATCACATTCATCATAAAATTCATCAGCCGCAGCAGCATCATCAGCATCATCAGCAGCAGCATCATCAATATCATCGTAATCGTAGTCATCATCATCCTAATCCTCATCATCATCATCATCATCCTAATCCTCTTCATCTTCACCTCCATCAGCATCGTCAGCATCATCATCATCACCACCAACACCATCATCATCAGCAGCAGCATCATCATCAGCAGCAGCAACAGCATCATCATCAGCATCATCACCATCAGCGTCGTCGTCGTGTCGTCGCCGTCGTCGTCGTCACCATCTCGGCGCAACCCCTCACAAGTTTCGCGGCCCCGTGAGGAGCTCCATCGAAGGCCCCAGTGGTAGGGTCCGCATACAATTCCACCCCCTACTTCGGCGCACCCCGCACAAGCTTCATGGCCCCGCAGGAAGCTCCACTGAAGGCCCCAGTGGCGGGGTCCGCATGCAGTTCCACCCCCCGTTTCAGCGCACCACTCACACGTTTCGCGGCCCCGTAGAGAGCTCCACCCGAGGCCACAGTGGCAGGGTCCGCATGCGATTACACCCCCTGTGTCGGCGCAGCCCTCACACGCTTCGTAGTCCCATGGGGACCCCACCGAAGGCCCCAGTAGCAGGGCCCGTATGCAGTTTCACCTCACATCTCGGCGCACATATCATAAGTTTCGTGGTCCCGTCGGGAGCTCCACCGAAGGCCCCAGTAACAGAGCTCGCATGCGTGACCGCGCCCAATCTGGCACACCCCTCAAACGCTTCGTGGTCCCATGCGGAGATCCGCCGATGGCCTCATTGGCAGGGTCAGCATTCAGTTCTACCCCCCATTTCGACGCACCCCCCTCACACGGCCCGTGGCCCCGTAGGGAGCTCCCTCGAAGGCAGTGCTCAATGGCAGGGTCCGCATGCGTGAGCGCGCCAATTTCGACACACCCCTCACACGCTTCGTGGGCCCATAGGGAGCTCCACCGACGGCCCAAGTGGTAGGGTCAGCATGCAAGTCCAACCCTCTGTTTCGGCGCACCCCTCACACGCTTCCCATGTCGAAACACCCCTCACACGTTTCATGGCCCCTACAGGGGGCCCCCCCGAAGGCTCAACTGGCAGGGTCCGCATGCGTGACCATGATAAGTTCGATGTCGGCACACCTCATCACATGCTTCGTAGTCTCTACCGAAAGCTCCAGTGGCAAGGTTCACATGCGTGACCGCGACCATGTTGGGACACCCCTGACACGTGTCGTGGCCCCGTAGGGAGCTCCAGAGAAAGGTCCGCCGCCTGCTGCACCCCACGGCCGCGCTGAAATCCGTCACGGCCGACATGTCCGCATCAGCAATGTCGCCCCGCACTTCTGACGCACACCTCAAACCTAATGCCACCCCCTGGTTTAGTTTCCCCCTCTCTTGCGGCACTCACAGCTGCACACGGTCAGGTTAGGTAATTCGCCAAGCTCAATATTTCAAGAGACGCACCGATGGCAATGAGCCTGCCAGCAATGAGCCTGCCTGAAGGTAATGACGGACCAGTATACACACATAGATGTAGATGTGTGTACGTATTGATGTATGCATACGTACATACATAAATCCATGCATGTATGCAAACATACATGCGTACACGCATGTATGCATACAATGGCATACGATACAATAGGCCACAGTACAGCACTGCACAGCACAGTACACTAAAAAAGCATGACAGCACATTACGATATAAAGCACTACACTACAATACAATACAATACAATACAGCACAACACAACACAATCCAATACAATTCAATACATGCATGCATGCATGCGTGCACACATACACACTTACATGGTCCCAAGATGCCCCCTCCTTTTTCCTTCTCCTCCTGATCTTCCCCGCCATCCTCCTCCAAGTGCTCCCCGAAGGGCTTCCTCAACTGCTGGGGGGGCACATGGTCCGATAGCTTGGCAGAGCTCTTGCCACAACGCTCGGCCACATGGGCGATTCTAAAAGGCAGGGGGCCGCGGTGAGTCGCCGTAGGCGTCTTCGATCCGCCGCCCCCTGTTGATTTATCACAAGGGTGCCTGGTGTGCTGGATGTCCGAGAAGTTTGTGAATCGTTTTAAAGCTCCCCCTGCGGCTTCGGAACGGCGCGCCAGCCACGTAGAAGATCCGGTTGCCAGGGTCTTTACTGCTCCAGGCGGCTCCAAGATGGCCCAAGATGGCCTCCAAGGTGGCCAAGATGGCCCGCAAGTTCGCCCAAAGATTGTCCAAGATGGCTTCTAGGCGGCCCAAGAGTGTCCGATATGCCTTCGAGTCTGCCCAAGAAGCCTCCAACACGGCCGAATACGGCCCCAGAGGCCCCCAGGAGGCCTCCAAAACGGCCCAAGAGGCCTCCAAGAGGTGCTCCAGGAGGGCACGCAGAGGCCAAAATCATTGATTCTCATCAGGTTTTTGACAGATTTGGGCATTTGCTTCTTTTCGGCATTCCGACGGCCCAAGACGGCCCAAGATGCCTCCAGGATCGCCCCATGGTGGCCCAAGATGCCTCCAGGATGGCCCAAAGACGGCCCAAGAGGCCTCCAAGAGGGCACCAAGAGGGCCCCAAGACGACCCAAAAGGCATCCAAGACGCGCAAGATGGCCCTGAAGCGCCATAGGATGCGCCCCGAGTCGTTTTAGAGAGGCATCCAACACGGCTTCCGACGGCGTCAGACGGGCCAGAAACGCCCGAAGACAGCCAAAGCAAAGCGGTCCCGAACAAGCCCCCAAAGGCTCCCAAGAGGCCCAAGGAGGCCTCCAAGAGGCCCCTGGGCAGCACCCAGGAGTGCCCCAAGAGGCTTCCAAGAGGCGTCGTCCTCCTCCTCCTCCTCCTCCTCCTCCTCCTCCTCCTCCTCATCCTCCTCCTCATCCTCTTCTTCCTCTTTCTCTTCCTCTTCCTCTTCGTCTTTCTCTTCCTCATCATCCTACTGCTCCCTTTTCCTTCTTCTCCTCATTCTCCTCTCCCTCACGTGCTCCCCGAAAGGTTTCGACGACAGCTGGGGGGAACGCATGGTCCGTTAGCTGTGCTGGCCCAGCTTTCGGCCACGCGGGCGCTCCCGAAGAGGCAGAAAAGGCGGCGGTGACTCGCCGCAGGCGTCTTCGATGCTCCGGTGGCTCTTCCCCTCTGGGTCTGCGTCTCTCTCTGGGCCTCCCCCATCCCCGCGTGCGCGCGGCGGGAGCGCGGGCGCGGTGCGGCGAGGGCGGGAGGAGGGCGCGGCGGGGAGCGCGCGCACACGCGGAGCCGCGCCCTCACGCCCTGAATATGCAGTAGTCCAGGCGCCAGCGCTCCGTCTCCTCGACGCACTCCCGCTCCTCGTACTTGGCCTCAACGTCTGCCAGCACGTACTCATTAGAAAAGTGGTCCCGCATGGTGACCGCCGCATCCTGGCTCTCGAGGACGAGGTCCTCTGCGAGCACCCTGCATTGATAGGCAACTCCCTCCGGGAGTGGCATGGCCGCTCCACCGCCTTCAACCTTATTGCCAAATGTGTCTAATTCAGGGAGCTTGCGAGACAATCCGCCACCGTGCCCCCTGGCAAGTTGAGGTGTGGTAGAATGCCAAGTGCTGTCTGGCAGGGTTTCCGTAATGTTCGAAGGGGCCACCACCTCCTCGGGGAGCGCCTCGCTGCGTGCACCGGCCGTGCTCCTGGAGGATCCCTGGGCGGCCATGGCGCATCCCTCTGGGGCTCTCCAAGGCTTCCACGACGGCCCAGGAGGCCTCCCAAGACGGTCCAAGAGAGCCTCGAGTCGCCGAACGATCGCTCGAAGACGCCCAAGATGGTCTCAGGATGGCGCAAGAGGACTCCAACGCGCTCCAAGAGGCCTCCAAGAGGTCTCCCAAGAGGGCAGGCAAAATCATTGACTTGCCTTGCATTTTTGAAGCATTTTGACGTTCTCGCCTTTTCGGCTTTCTGACGCTGCCCCCCAAGACCACCCCCAAGACGGCCCAAGAACGCCCCAAGACAGCCCAAGAGGGTCCCAAGACGGCCCAAGAGGGCCCCAAGACGGCCCCCAAAGGGGTCCCAGCGAGGGAACACGAACCGAAAATGCTAACCTTCCACCCTGAGGGGCTCCCAGGGGGCCCCAGGGGGCGCCCAAGAGGCCCCAAGAGGCCCCCCAGAGGCCACCCAGAGGACCCCCAGAGGCCCCACAAGGCCCCCTGAGAGACCCCAAAACGGTCCCCAAGAGGCCTCAAAACTGCCTCCAAGAGGCTCAAGAGAGGCCTCCCACGAGATTCCAACGAGCTTCCACTAGGCTTATAACCAACAACCCAGACACGGTGGCGAGACTTGCCGGAGGCAGCTGGATCCGCCGCCCCCTGTTGATTCATCACAGGGGTGCCTGGCGTGCTGAATCCTCTAGGTTTTGGTTTTGGTTCTTTTTAAAAAACTCCCCCTGGGGCTCCGGCGCGTCCCGCCGGGGTCCCGGGAGGATTGCCGCGGACCTCGATTCCCTACTTTTTCTGTCAAGACGGCTCCTAGATGGCCTCCAAGATGCCTCCAAGACGGCCAGGATGGTCTCCAAGACGGCTAAGATGGCTTTCATATGCCTCCAAGACGGCCCAAGAGAGTCCAAGACGGCCCAAGAACGCCCAAGAGGCCCCCCAGAGGCCTCCCAGACGGCCCAAGAGGCCTCCAAGAGGTCCTCCAGGAGGGCCCGAAGAGGCCAAAATCATTGATTTTCCATAAGTTTTAGAAGGCTTTTGGAATTTCGGCTTTCCGACGGCTCAAGACGGCCCAAGAGGCCCCCAAGATCGCCCAAGAGGCCCCCAAGAGGGCCCCATGACGGCCCAAGTGGCCTCCAAGATGGCCCCAAGAGGGCCCCAAGACGGCCCAAGAGGCCTCCAACACGCCCAAGATGGCCTCCAAGACGCCCAAGATGGCCTCCCAGACGGCCCCGAAGCGCCCCAAGAGGACCCCAAGTCGGCCCAGAAAGGCCCCCAAGACGGCTCCCGACGGCGTCAGACGTGCCAGGAACCCAGCAAGATGGCCGAAGTTGGCTCGAAGCTGGCCCAAGACGGCCCAAGAGGCCCCCAAGAGGGCCTCCAGGAAGGTCAGAAAAGGCCAAAAACCTTGATTTTCCAAAGCTTTGCGACGGATTTTGACATTTCCTTCTTTTCGGTCTTCCGACAGCCCGAGACGGCTCAGAGCCCCCAAAGATCGCCGAAAGATCGCCCAAGAGGCCTCCAAGACGACCAAGATGACCTTCAAGATGCCCACGTGTTCCCCGAAGGCTGTCCAAACCGATTCGGGGAACACATGGTCCGATGGCTTGGCAGGTCTGGCCTCAACGTTCGGCCACATAGGCGCTTCCAAAAAGGCAGGGGGCGGCGGTGATTCGCCGTAGGCGTCTTCGATAAGTCCTTCAGGCCAGAGTTATCCGTCAGCATTGGATCAACCTGCTGCGAAACGGATTGCATTATGAAGGTGTCGCTGCCGAACTTCAACTCATAGACTTGCCTCCGTTTCCGCCAGATTTGCTTCCCAATGCGCGAAATTGACGAACGGACGAAAGGCTCAGCACGAACTGGAATCGGAATGTCCAGGGCAGCAATGTGTTTATAGGTGATGCCATTGATGATGTTCGTGACGTGTCTGCCGCCGTTGTGGCCAGGCGACCCTGAAGTTGGCTTGTCCTCGGTCACGAAAGAATCGGCGGTCCAGATGCGTGGGCCATTGGGAATTTTCCTCCAATTCCATGAGCCCTCCCTGAAGGCTTTAGCATCGCAGCCACAGCCATCCGAACTCCAGACTGTCGCCCGCTCCGATTTGAGTTTAGACCCGGCCCTGATGACTTCGCAGGCGAAGCCTTGGTCCCGAGTGCAATACATGTGTTGGGTGTGGTTCCCCTCTGGCCTTGTAACGTTGCAGGTGTCCAGTGCTGGTGGCAGAACATGAGTAACAGGCTTGATGCCAACGATGGCGTCAACGGCCATGCTCCAAAGATGTTCCACAGACCCACCTGTCGCTCGGGAGAGATAGCTCAACTTCACATCGCAAACGGGTTCGGAATAGTAGTCATAATTGTGAAAATGATCGCCAAAAAGACATCCGCACCCCTCCTTGTCAAAGCACACGGTTCGCTCTTTCGGAATATGTTCTGCCATATCTTGCAGAATCGTTGTTCCATTCCGGGAGTGGCGGCAGCACTTCATGACTTTGCCATTCAGTGCGAGTCTGCTGTTGGCGATTGGGATCATGATCTTGGCAGCGTCGACGACCTTCTCATCATCAACTGGAACTAGAGCAAACCCTTCGCCAATTGAATGCGTTCGACGGCATTGGCACGGTAACACGGATGTGAAGAGCAATGCCACCAAGAATGTGGTGGGCATCGCCGCTGAAGTTGCCCTAACGATAGGTAAGAAGTTTTGCGCAGCAAAAGAATAAGTGGTGAAGCAATGCTTGATCCTGCATGGACACGGAGGAGGGGGAGCCTTCGAGACGCTCTGTGCATTCTTCGAAAACCTCATGGAGACATACTCAGCAGAAATGCTCGGAACCCCAAGTGGCTGAAGTACAACGACTAGAATCCCATAGGATGTGGCTGATGCGGGCCATCTGGGGGATCTCTTGGGGCCCTCTGTGGCCCTCTTGGGCCCTCTTGGACTGTCTTGAACTCTCCTGTGGCTGTCTTAGGCTCTCTTGGCCGTCTGGGTCGGTCTTGGGGAACTCTTGAGCCCTATTGGGCTCCTCTGGTCGCTTGGTAGGGCCCTCTCGGGATTCTCTTCTGGCAGTCCTGGGCCATCGATGGGACCTCTGGGCGCCGTCGCAAGGCCTCTTTCGACGCTCCTCGGCTTCTCAAAGCCCTCTTAGAGCCATCCTCAGCCTAAGAATAAAAGAGACGCACCCAACCCAACTGCAACATGTGGCAATAGCGACGGGCTCATCGAAGAGGAGCGAACATGTTAGAGGGCGCGTTGTCCCTTCTGCGACCTCCAACGGGAACCTGTGCACTGGAGGCCCCACGAAAGCGATCTGAGGCGACACCAGAAGAACGTGAAATTCAGGTGTAGGACGTCGCTCCGCTCGATCGCCCAAGAGCTCACGAAAGTGGTTCGACCTCCCAGGAGCCCACGAAAGCTGCAACAGTTGCGCAATCGGCAGCGCCCAAGGAAGCGAAGTCCCACTTGGACCTGCGTAAGCCACTATTCCGCTGGGCCTCCCAGGAGCTCACGAGAAAATGCCGACAGTTGCGGTGCTGGCAGCGCCACGTGAGGCGAGGTGCCGCTTTGATCCGCGGGCGACACCATTCTGCTGGACCTCCCGGGAATCCACGAAGTGGCGACCGAGCGACGCCAAGTACTTGGATCTGCAACCTCAAGATGGTTCCAATGTCGTCCAAGAGATCCCCGAGAAGTGTCTAGAAGAGCTCCAGCACGGCCACACAGAGCTGCGAGAGCGCCCTTGGAGCGTTCTAAGAGGACCCCAGAAGGCGGTCTGTCGGCCACCGACAGTGGTGGCATCGTAAATCCTAGCCATTTCCTACAATCGATGTCTGTCCTCACAATGAGGCCTCGCAAAACAGTGGGGGGCACGAAGAGCAAGGCGGAAGTGACTTCCCAAGAAGGCTCGGGGGAGCCGCCAGGGAGTCCCGGGGACGGCATCTTCTTCGGGGCATCCTTGGGGCCCTGCGGGGTCCTTGCGGGGCATCGTGGGGGGCCTCTTGGGAGGCCTCTTGGTTGTCGCTTTCGGACCTCGTGGGGGCCTTTTCTGAACCAATTGGAGGATGCTACAGGGGCGCTCTGCTTACACGGCCGCCTGGGCTGCCTTGGGGGCCTCTTGTCTTGGGGGACTCTTCGGGGCCTCTCTGGCGCTTCTTGGGGATCTCTTTGGGGCATCTTGAAGTCTCAGGAGCCTCATGGGCGCCTCCGAGGTGCTCGTGGAGGTATCTGGAGCACAAAAGCTAGAACACACGAACTAACAACAAAACGGTGGGGCGTTATTGCAAGATAGTCGCTGTCTGGGGCACTCTGTGGAGGTCTCGTGAGTCCTCTGTTTCCCAACCATCCTGTAGTGTTGGGTCCCAGACGACCAGCATGCCGAGCACAGCAGGAAATGCAAAGCCATGGCAGCAGACAACTCATGGATGAGGCAGGAATCAACAACGCCGCGGAATGCGAATCGGTATCTGCCCTGACGCGACGCCTTGGACCAAAACGGCTTTAGCCAAAAGGCTAGGGAGGAGGCCTCGTGAGGCCTCTTGGGCGGTCTATGGTTCATCTCGGAGCCTCTTGGGCCCCCATGGACTCCGTCTGGAAACCCTCTCGGGACATCTTGGGGTGCGCGTGGGCCGTCTTGGAGGCTCTGGGAGGCCCCCTGGGAGTCGCGGAGGGGGGAGCGATGAGGGCTCCTGAGCTCGCAGGGGCCAAGCGAAGGCGCGGACGTATTGAACCACTCCCGCCAGCTCCGGCGGGCCCTGCACCTGATGGGCCCAGAGAAAGCAGCGCTGCTCCCGCCCGCATGCACACTACCACGCATGACCAGCATGTGCGCTCGAACATCGTGGCTCTTCGCTGCGCCCCCAGTGGCGAGCAGCCTCGTCGCTGCCTCTGAGAGGAAGCTCTCCCTGGAGCCGGCCAGGACGGGGGATGCGCAGAGGGCACCTGTACACCACCATGCCTGGCCAGGACCATCCTGGGACGTGGCATGCCCAATGATACACATTCGAATGAGAGATTTAAAAGCCTCCGAGGATGGCATAGAGATGGGATCAAGAGGTATAAGGAGTCATGGAAAACAGTGTACAATGCATGCGAATGCCTCTCACTGAACACGCTGCCCATGTGATGAACAGGGATGGGAAAAGTGATCCGTGCAGGAGCTATCGCTAAGAAAATCATCGAGGGACTCGAAGGTATGACCAGAACAGCCATGGCGGCACGCTGGTGTATGGGTGCCTCCCGCGGACTTCTGGGCTGGCCAGAAGTCCAGGGCGGGCGGGCGACGGGAAGGGCCCCGCGCGCCTGGAGCACGTCGTGGCGCCGCTGCAGCTCGCGGATGTGGTGCCGCACCTTCTCCCCCAGGCCGCCGACCTGTCGGCGGAGCCGCCATCCGCGCCCCCTGGACCCAGCCGCGCCCGCCGCGCCGCCCATCGTCGTCGCCGCTGCTCGCCTGGCGCCCCCGTCCCCACCGACGGCGCGCACCTCCTTTGGCGTCGACGCCGCGCGCTTCCTCCGCAGGCGTCTGCTCGCAGAGCGCGGTGCGGCGCCGGCCCCAGCGAAAAAAGCCGCTCCCCGCCCCCGCGAGCGAGCCAGGAGCGACGGGCGAGGAGCGACGATTCGCCGAGCGGCGGAGGGACGGTGCGACGCAGCGAGAGCTGAGGAGCTGCGGGGCGAGGGGGCGAGGGGCGAGGAGCCAAGGGGCCAGGAGCCAAGGGGCGAGGAGTCAAAAGGCGAGGAGCTGGAAGCGAAGGGGACTCTGCGCATACACCGGCCCTGGCCAGGCCCCACCCCGATCCTGGGCCCCGGGCGGGCCTGGCCAGGATGGCTGCGGGCGCATGGAACGGGCGCCCTCCGAGGGGAGCGGCGGGCGAGGAGCCGAGGGGGGAGAAGCGAGGAGGGACGAAGGAAGACAGGGGTTCACTCCTCCTCCTCCTCCTCCTCCTCCTCCTCCTCCTCCTGCTCCTCCTTTTCCTCCTCCTCCTCATCCGCCTCCTCCTCCTCCTCCTTCTCCTCCTCCTCCTCCTCCTCATCCTCATCCTCACGGTGAGCCGCTTGGAACGACCAAGAGGCATGGGGAACGGCGAACGTTCCTCGTTCCCGCGGGCCACAGCGCGACCACGAATATCTTCGCTCTCTGGTGGGAGATCGTGGAACCCTTACCCCACGAGAAGACGAAATCTTCCAAGTGCCTCCGCAAAGCGCGGCAAACCTTATTCCTTAGCTCATTCCCGATGCGTGGCCACGGCGGCGGAAGCATCACGGGAGCACTTGCACCGACGCAAGCGGGCACCCCATCTAAAGCCGCACGAGCCGGCAAGCGATGAGTTCCTTGGCTGGAAGCCTGCGTTTCCGTCTCGTCCCCATGTCCAAAATGGGAGAATTGGTTTCTCTGGACGCCCCGCGCAGTCCCCCGACCTCATCTCACACACCCTTTCGTCCTGATCACCATCACGCCATCGTCACTAAAATCACAGTATCGGTATCTGGTATCATCACCACCGCACAACCACCATCGCACTCACATTCATCATCACCGATCACCCACCATTACACCATCATCACCGACCACCATCACCATCATCATCATCATCGCACAAGCTCCTGCACCCACATGTACACACTCACACCATCACGTCCACCACCACCACCACCATCTCACACGTACTCACGTACGCATTAACACTTTTATTCGCACTCGCACTCACATGTGTTCACATTGAAGAATTCTCGGGCGGTAGCAACGCCTGCGAGTGAATTGCGGGGAAATGTCAGGCGGGAGCCCTTCCTATGGCGCCGCCAAATCACGTTAGGAATCCGGGCCAGCCACTCAATTCATGTAACTGTCGCCACTTCTGGGTTCCTGGAGCGTGGATCTGGATTACGTTTCGAATGGGAGCCTCGTTTGTGAGAGTGGCTTGCGAGGAAAGTTCGGGCGGGAACCCTTTTTTAAACATGGGGCCACCAAAATCATATCACGAATCCGCGCGGGTCATCAAAATGTTGTTCCTGTCGTCACGCTTCGGTTCCTGAGGCGTGGATATGGAAAACGTGTCGCGCGGGGGCCTCGCCTGTGCATGACTTGCGGGGAAGTCTGAGTCAGGACCCCCCCCCCCCCCTTAGGGGCCGCCAGATCACGTTAGCAACCCGAGCGGGCCATCCAAATGCTGTAAATGACGTCATATTGGTTTCCTCTGGAGTGGATTTGGAGGACGTCTCGAACGGGAGCCTCGTGTGCGAGCGAGTTGTGGGGAAATATAAGGCAAGCTTCACACGGGAGCCCTCTCTTCATGGGTCCGTCAAAATCATATCACGAATCTGCGCGGGTCAGCCATTTGATGTTCTGGTCGTCACGCTTCGGCTCCTGATGCGTGGATATAGAAAACGTATCGCGCGGGGTCCTCGTCTGTGAATGACTCGTGGGGAGGTATCAGCCGGGAACGCCCGCATTACGGGGCCTCCAAATCATGTTAACAACCCGAGCGGGTCGCTCAAATCCTGTCATTGTCGTCACTTTTGGTTTCCGAAGGCGTGGATGTCGAGGACGTATCAAACGGGAGCCTCGTCCGCGAGCGACTTGCGAAAAAGTCTCTGGCGGAGGGCCCTCTCCATGAGACCGCCTGATCATCTTGGCAATCCGACCAAATCATCCTATCATCTTACGATCCGCTAGCAAACGGCTGGCATTCCTGAACGGATGCTTCGTTTCTGAATCAACGGTGAAGAAGTATCGGGCGGGAGCCCACCTCCATACGAGGTTAGCACATCGGTTGCGGCACGACTACAGCGCGCCAGGCCAGCTCGTCCGCCCCCGTTTCCTGACGCAGGGAATCCGGACGCAGGCGCACGGACTCAATGAGACCCCGATCTACCAGAAGCCGAAGGCGGCGAAGACGACGGCCAGGCCGAGGAGCGGCCGCGGCGCTCGCTCATGTCCAGACCCAGCGAGCAGGAGCTTACGCGGCGGAGCTCGACGTCGCACGCCGTCCACGGCCCGAGGTTCGCCCTCACGCACGCGTCCTACGTCACCCCCATGCTGCCACAGGGTCAGATGCTGCGCAAGGACGCCACCACCGATTGCGCCAGGGACGAGGGCGCTGGCCGCACGGGCATATCGCACGAACGCGACTGCGGAACATGCTGAGCCTGCGGCCGCCCTCGCGCGAGGTTTTGGAGCGCGGGCCGCCAGCGTCCCTGCGGAAGGCGCCCGGGGAGTTCGACAAGAGAGCGGTGAGCTCCAAGGCTGAATCCGAGCAGCTCACCGCAAAGCTTGGCTTCGCGCTGCTTCCCGCCTGGGCGCGACCGCGCCCCGCTCGAAGCCCGCGGGGTTATCATAGCAGCTTGGTCTCGCGCGCCAGCAGCTTGCGCCCGCGAGGTTGCCCCAACGGCTTCGCGATCTGGCCATCGGAGAACCTGCCCCTGTACACCGAAGCAGCGACGGCGCCAAAGAACATCGATGTGCGCGCCAGCGGGGGGAGGCGCGGAGGGGGAGGAGACAAGCTAGGTGCGTTCGCGTCTACATCTGACATCCTACCCCTCCCTCCCATCCCTAACCATGGCGCTGATTTTCTCTATCCGCGGACGCGTGTCGTAGCGGACCTGTGGCTCCGCGCGCGTGTGCATAGTGGGTGGTGGTGCGCGTGCGTGCGTGCGTGTGTGCGTGGTTGTGGTTGTTGTGGTGGTGGTGTGTGTGTGCGTGTGTGTGTGTGCGTGTGTGCGTGTGTGCGCGTGTGCTGTGGTGTGACGTGGTGTGGCGTCTTGGTGGTTTGGTGGTGGGCCAGGTGCGTACGTGCGTGATGGCGGTGGTGGTGGTGGCGGTGGTGGTGTGTGTGTGTGTCTGTGTGTGTGTGTGTGTGTGTGTGTGTGTGCGTGTGTGTCGTGCGTGCGCGCGCGTGTGATGTGGTGTGACGCGGTGTAGCGTGGTGGTGGTGGGTGGGGTAGTGCGGTGGTGGTGGCGGTGCGCGGTGGTGGTGCGCGTGCGTGCGTGCGTGCGTTGGTGGGTGGAAGTGGCGGTGGGTGTGCGTGCGGCAGGGCGGGGCGTGGTGCGGCGCGGTGGTGGCGGGCGGATGGGCGCGCGAGAAAGAGGCCCGCGCTGGGGCGAGAACGCCATCCTGAACGACGGAGGCAAAACACCGATCCGAAAATGAGGCCCACGCTGCAGCGGGAGCACGATTCGGAACGATTCGGGAGCAGAAATGAGGCCGGCGCCTCAGCGAGAGCAGCATCTTGAAAAAAAACGCATGCGAAAACCCAGCTCCCGAGAATCCTGTGTAAAAAAACAGTACGCGGGGGGGGGGTCTACTACTCCCAGCACGCCATCAGGGGAAGAGGGAGAGTAGTATTCATATTGAGTAATTGTAGAAAGGCAGGAGGGCGAGAAAGGGGCAAAGCAGGGGCGAGAGGAGGGCCTGCGCCAGGGGGAGAAGGAGAATGGCGCAGAAGAGGCAGGAACATAACCTGCGCAATCACAGCAACGACGATGAGGAGTAGTTCCTGACTTGCCACGAAGATTACCAGGCGGGGTCCTACTGTTGGAGTAAATGTACGTGTTGAATGAGGCCATCGCGGCAAGGGCGGCGGCGGCTGAACGCGGATGCTCGGGAGCGCGCGAGGCAGCGCTTCCGTTTGAGCGTAACGTGGCTGATGACGATGATGATGGTGATGATGACAGCGATGATGGGTGGTGGTGATCACGGTGATGGGTGATGATGGCGAACGACGATGGTAGCCATGATGATGCCGATGATGACGGTGGAAGGGCAAATCTAATGATGACGGCGAGAATGAGGATGGCGATGAAAATGGTGATGACGGTGATGACTGTGACGATGATGACGATGAAAACGGTGGTGACGGTGAGGATGAGGATGAAAACAAGGGTGAGCATGAGGAAAAACGGGCACGCAGATCTGCTGACCTGCAGGTCCGTATGCGCGCCCAGACCTGAAGGTCTGCAGGCCTGAGCGCCTACAGCAGGGCACGAGCAGGACAGCTGGTTCGTTATCGATCGTAACGTGTTCAGCGTGAGACCAACCGTTTTGCATTAAGTTGCAGGCGTTCGCCGCGAAAAGTTTGGCGTGTGTGCATAGTTTCGTAGCACTGTGTCTTTGATCATGTTGTGGCCAACGCTGTCGACTGGCAAGACGGAAAGCTGCAATGTTCACTCACACACACCACTCACACACACACACACACACACACACACGCACGCACGCACGCACGCACGCACGCACGCACGCAGGATTCCGCACACACACGCGCGCGGGATTCCGCATTGGGTTCCACATTCGGCTTGTTCCACGAAACATTTGTTTTGAGTCCACGCGACGGCATCACTCGATTTTCATTCAACGGAGAAGTATGTACTCGGAGCGGAAACACCCATCTGTGCCCCTTATGTTCGGCCACTTGTCCTTGCGTCTGAGCGCGAACGATTTTGAATGTGAGCAAGACTGAGTGTGAGTGAGTCCGAGTGCGAGCGCTGCTTCCTGCTGATCTCTGCTACTCTCCTCTGACCTCGTTCGTTGTCTGATGATCTCTGTTGCTCGTCGACGCTCTCTGCTCTGCTGGTCCCCTTCCAATGCCACCAGCCCTCTCGGTGTTTAGCAATTGCATGGTTCCTACCTCCATACTATCCTTCGGAGCGGGAGTCACCACTGCTCCGTATTGATACACAACCCTCACCCACTCGACCGTCACCAGCCCAGGAACCATGCCGCCCGCCCACCATGCTTGGCATTGCCTGGCGCTGTTTGGCGTTGCTTGGTGGATGCGGAGCGGCCCGAACCTGCTGGATCAGCAGCAGGTACGCGGTCATGTCGCCAGCGGAGAAATCCCTGCCAACAAGCAGTAGCACAAGCACGGGCCAGAGTTCCACTCCCCGCCCTTCCCGTGAGACAAGTCAGCGTACCATCCCCGGCCCCTCGACCTATTTTCTGTCCTTCGCCCTGCCGAAACCCTCGACCGCCAAACTACGAACCCCACCAGACCGTCTGTCGCCAGACTGCGACTGCACCCAGGGTGTGGAGAAGCGCCCCGCGCTCGCGAGACATCCGCAGAAAGCGGCACGGGTCGGACGGAAAGGGGTGTGGTGTAAACGGGCGTGGTGCCAGTACTGCAAATGGCGATGCTATCTTCGACGGCAACAAACGAAACGCATTCTGAGCTTGACCGAGGTGGCCTCGAGAAAGCCGTCTCAAACGACGTCACATGCGCGATTTTGCCGTCCAGTCTGACGGGCGACACAACATACAGATCCCCCGACTTTCGATCGCCGAACACATGATTCCAGAGTTCCCGATCGCCATAAGACGAATTTCGGAACCTCGAAATCCGGACCTCAGGACGACATCTAATGATCCAAAATACTTCCGACACGGCCGAGATGTGACATGTGATGACGTCCTGACCGCTAAACCAACCGTCAACGCACTCTGTACATGTAACAGCGCTCGACTCAAATGTTATAGCCTCCTGTCGCCACTTGCGTAAACGCCTCCGAGAGCAATGGGCTGGCAAGGTGGCGGGCCTCGCCGCAGGAGGCTAGATATAATGCACGATACTCACCAGCTTCTCATGTGATCACGTGAGAAGTTACGTATAGGACGCATGGAATCGCAAGGCTTCCAGGTCTAGGAAGGTGGCGGAGAAATATAGAGAGCGAGAGAGATAGAGGCACAAAGACGAAGAGAACACGGATATTCATACACCTCCCGTATTCCCTGTGAAAGAACATGCGTGGAACTCGGGCCGTGTATCAACATGTATAAGCATACGTTGCCAAAACAACCCCCTACATCAAGAAGAACCACCGCATCACACCTTGGATGATTAGGAAATCTGTTTTTCTCCAAATAGGAAAGAAGCAGGTTGTGCATGACATGTTGCTCTTGAATGATCCGCTGGCCCTCTTGCGGGGCCACCAGGCTGCGAGGATGAGGATTGCAGCTCCCTGTTCCAGCTGCAGTTTCCAGTGTCCACTGTTACAGTCCTGCTTTCTGCTTCCTTACTATCACTTGTTGCTGAACGCGCGAGGGGGGGAGCCCAAACCAGCTTTTAACAACGCCCAGATCGCGTTGTCTGAATTCCTGCGGTAAACCTTTTAAAAACTACACGGTATTCGCGTCCCCAGGGCCATAAACCTTTGTAAAATACACTATAGTTGCGCCCCCGAGGCCACATACCCTCGCAAAGTATACAATATTCGCGTCCCCGAGGCCATAAACCATCGTCAGGTACATAATGTGTGCGCCCCCGAGGCTATAAAACATCATAAATTATACAATGTTTGCGTCCTCGAGGCCACAAACCACTTAAATTACGCGATACTCGCGTCCCCGAACCCATAAACCATAGTAAATTACCTAACATTCGCTACTCCGAAGCCATAAACCCTCGTAAATCAATACTGACCCTCGCGTGAAGTCCCGACATTGCTCCACGTCAGCGTCCAGACATCCCAACACAGCTCTGGCAAGTCCCATTCTAAGAGAGGGGGGCCAGCGGCATGGGGGCGAAGCCCTTACGGATAAAACCCTTCCTAATCGCAGTGGTTCCTGGTACCCCATCGTCAGTATGTTTCTGACTGAGGCTGCAACTCGAGAGCACCAGAAAGGACAAGCAGAAGGGGTAAGACCGCCTCGAGCGCACAGCTGAAAAACTATGTTATTCTAATCCCAGGCCTGCATCGATTCTGGCGCCACTCCTCCTCCTCACCATCCTCCAGCTCCCCAGTCGATGATCCAAATGTCTGGGGCTGGCGCGCTCTGTTGTATCTCTTTGAGGCCTCCGAGGGCGTCCCGAGACGCCCTCGACACGGCTGCCTCCGGACGTGACGGCCAGGAGCGTAAGTTTCTGACACCGCGCGCAGACAGCGCAACCTTGAGCGGTCTCCACTGTCCGAAAGTCATAGGCGACGATAGGGGCGAACAGCCCAGGGGAGAGCAATACATGTATTCAGATGCGCCGATGATCTATGTCTTCTAAAAGGCTCCCGGGCGAATACGTGTAATGCCCGCCCCTGGGCCATTCGCCCCTACCGACGTCGCCGCCGCGTCGACGCGGCGCGAGCCGTCTCGTCATCCTGCGCCACCTCCATCCTCCTCCATCCTCCTCCTTCCCCTCCCCCTCCCCCTCCAACTCCTCCTCCTCCTCCTCCTCCTCCTCCTCCTCCTCCCTCCTCCTCCCCTCCTCCTCCTCCTCCTCTTCCTCTTCTCCTCCTCCTCCTCCTCCTCCTCTATCGTCCTCCTCCTTCTCCTCCTCCTCCTCCGCCTCCTCCTCCTCCTCCTCCTCCTCCCTCCACCCTGGAGGCCCCTCGGAGCCCCCTGCAACCAGCCAGACTCATCCTCTGGAACCACCCGAGAACCCCAGAGGCTACCCTCTTCCCGCTCCTCTTCCTGGTGGCCCCACAGACGCGGGCGGGAGCGAGGGGATGATCTGGGCCTGGGTGTGAACAGTCAAGACAACCGCCCGCGAGGGCCCCGCTGATATGTGAAGCAGCAGTGGCAATCCAAGACACTTGGCGGGGTGCTACAGGTCGGGATGCTGATATGGAACTTCCAGTATGGGTTACAGTCGGACCTGGGCCAGAAGAATATCCTTCAAGAACATGAGACCATATGTCGGCCAAGACAAACAGAACATCCAAGGGTATCCTCCCAAGGATGCACAATAACATCCAACAAACACGAAGAACACGAGGGTACCCTCCCCGAACCAACCTCGATCTTACACCTCGATCCAATCGTATGTGCATGAGCAGTGGCAATGCAAGAAACTCGGCGGGGTGTTACAGGTCGGAATGGTGACATGGAGCTTCTGGCATTACTTCCTCTAGCACCTTCACGCCACTGGGCGCGACCTCCCCGTGAAGATTTCGCGCGCAAGTGCTGTTGGAACAAGTTCGTACACTGGTTACTCCCTTGGCCGAGCTTTGGCCAGGCAGGGTTGCAAGACGGCCCCTCAGGGAGCGCAAGATGGCCGCAAAGGCGGCGCAAGATGGCCCTGGCGCGTCCTGCGCCAACTCCTTCGACTCCTCCTTCTCCTCCACCTCCAACTCCTCATCCTCCTCCACTTTCTCCGTCTGCTCCCCCTCCAACTTCTCCTGGGATCTTATCCTCACACCTCTGGCGATCCTCACCCTCCAACCTCATCGTCGCCCCGCCCCTCCTCCTCCTCCTCCTCCTCCTCCTCCTCCTCCTCCTCCTCGTGCTCCTCCTCCTCTTAAACGTTGAGAGCGTCACTCGAGCCCCATCATCTCCTGCGGTTCTCCTCCCTCCCCACACACCCTCGTGAAACCCTCCTTGTCTTCCTGAGCGACGGGGCAGCTGCTTCAAGGTGCTCGCCTTTCCATCCAGATCAGGCCAGTCCACAGGCAGAAGCAGTAGACCCCCTTCTGGCACACGTCATTGAAAACAGTCGCCACGCCTTTCTGCTGGTTCGGAGGATGATGAGGATGGTAATGGTGATGGTGATGGTGGTGGTGATGATGGTGGTGATGCTGATGCTGATGCTGATGCTGATGCTGATGCTGACGCTGATGCTGATGCTGATGCTGGTGCTGATGCTGATGCTGATGCTGATGCTGATAATGATAATGATGCTGATGCTGTTGATGATGATGCTGATGATGATGATGATGATGATGATACTGATGATGATGCTGGTGAGGATGACGATGTTGATGATGATGCTGCTGATGATGATGCTGATGATGATGGTGGTGGTGATGGTGGAAATAATGATGATGGTGATGATGATGATGATGGTGATGATGATGGTGGTGATGATGATGATGGTGATGCTGATAATGCTCGTGATGATGATGGTGACCGTGACGATGACAATGACAATGGCGATGGCGATGACGATGATGATGATGATGATGATGGCGATGATGATGCTGATGATGCTGACGATGATGATGGTGATGATGACGACGAGAAGGGGGAGGAAGAGGAGGAGGACGATGTATTATTAACCTCTTCCCCACCTTGTTCGACTCTGACACGGCTGAGGTGCTCGCTGCTGTTTGGGGCGATGGCCTGGGTGGCGCAAGCCGAGTTTGACTGATCCACCCAGGTGACCCTCAAATTGAACTCGATGAGGACTCTCGGAATGCTCATTGGAACCCACAGGTTTGATGTGTCAAACTCTGGACCGGTTTTCGTCGGGTGCCTGGTCAAGTTTCTCTTGTACCGATGTCGGATCAAAGGGGAGCACGTTCACAGCCATCAAGGTGAAGGGTACAATGAGCTTGCTGATACTCTTGCGCGCTTGGCAAGCTTGGGCCTGCGACCTTCCATGGAATGCACGCCGTTTGCATCGCTTCTCGTTGAACCGTCTGCTCTGGCGTAGGCCTGGCGTTACTCCGACCGCTCCGTGGACATCTCGGAGATCAGGGAGGCTAGCGCGATGGTGATGATGATAATGATGATAATCATCATGGTGATGGAGATGATGATGATGATGATGATGATGATGATGCTAAAGATAATAATGTCAGTCAAACTGTGAATGAATATGATGAATCCGCTGGCCCCCTTGTGGGGCCACCAGGCTGCGAAGCGCGTGATTCGCAGTTTCCTGTACCAGTTGTAGTTTGTAGTTTCCAGTGTTACAGTTCTGCTTCTTGCTGGTTACTGTAACTAGTTGACTTCTTGCTGGTTACTGTAACTAGTTGATTGACCGCGCGAGGGGGGGGGAGGCCCAAACGGGATTTTTAGCGTCTCCTGGGCGCGTTGTCTGAATTGCTGGGGGGGCTCGAAATCGACACCCCTCACGCAGATCCGCGGGGTCAGGGTCCAAAAACACAAGGGATTTGCCACATTTCTGAAATTCGGTGCCACCCCTCACGCAGATCCGCGGGGTCAGGGTCCAAAAACACATGGGATTTGCCACATTTCTGAAATTCGGTGCCACCCCTCACGCAGATCCGCGGGGTCAGGGTCCAAAAACACATGGGATTTGCCACATTTCTGAAATTCGGTGCCACCCCTCACGCAGATCCGCGGGGTCAGGGTCCAAAAACACATGGGATTTGCCACATTTCTGAAATTCGGTGCCACCCCTCACGCAGATCCGCGGGGTCAGGGTCCAAAAACACAGGGGATTTGCCACATTTCTGAAATTCGGTGCCACCCTTCACGCACATCCATCGCAAGGCGTGGTAACCCAAACTGCGAGAACTCCCTCGGCCCTTTAATCGCAAGGTGTGGTAACCAAGCCCGTAAACCATACACGTCTTACCAATCGCCAGGTGTGGTAACCCCTCTTGTGATCAGTTGGTTTTGCTGATTGCGAATCGGCTTCGCATGAAGTTTCGATACTGCTTCACGACAGCGCCAAGGCCTCATGACTTAGCTCTTCCATGGCCCATTCTCCGAGAGAGGGGGCCGGCGGCAGGGGGCGAAGCCCTTACGGATATAAACAATGATAACAACAATAAGTATAACGATAATAATGATGATGATGATGATGATGATGATGATGGTGATGATGATGATGATGATGATGATGATCCACGCATCCAAGAAGGTCTGGAGCTCCCCGCTCGATACAGCCCCCCGAAGCCATGGCCTTTCCCTCTGGCGCTGCGGACGCAAGGCCTGGCCCGTGCCCAAGGCACACTCGCAGACTCGCCTGAAAGCCTTGAGGCCGCCGACCGCCCCAGCCAAAGGCAGGCGGTCAGCAAAGCATCTGAGCCCTCGCGGCGACTCAGCCCGCAGACAGCTCGGCGCGCCACACCAGAGCAACAGTCCCCTAGGCACCAGGCCACAGACGGGGACGACTTGCTCTGAGGTGACATTCGGAGGCGATCCTGACGGTCGGCCACAGCCTACCACCACGGTTCGGCCTCCGCCTGGCGCGGCGCAGAGCACAGAGCGGGCTGGAGCGCAGCAAGCTGCGCGGGCTGACGCGCCCAAGGCGCGCCAGCAGCTACATTAAACGGAGGCGCCGAAGGCGCCTAGCGTAAGACGCTGCCCAAGAGGGGCGGGATAGAGTGAACCCTGGCGTGTGCCGAGCCCCACGGGGTACAGCCTACGCCACGGGGTCCCTCCCCCCCCAGAGGCAGCAGCTCGGCGCAGGCATTCGTGATCCTTGGACCCGCCTGCGACACGAGCAGTTCCCGTGAAGGCTCGGGCATCTGAGCGACTGAGGCCTGCGGCTCCTCGAGTGGGACCCCGAGGAGGAAGCTGGCCGCTGCGAGGGCCAACCGCGAGGCGGCCGCCGCCTCCAGAAGCTCGCCTGCAGACAAGAAGCCCGTGTCGATGCCATCGCCGCCGTAGGGAACGGAACGGCCGCCGACGTCGCCGAACCCGTCGCCGTTAGTTCCTGCAGGGGCAGTGCTGTCGCCCGCAGAAGCTGGGCCAGCGCCTCGGGGGACTCTGAGCCTCCCCCCCGCTGCGCAGTGCTGCTGGATGATCGCCTGCAGGTCGTCCAACTCGATCTCGCCCGCGTGGACTCCAGGCGCCGCGTCGCCCTCGGGAACCACATCCCCCGTGTCGCCCTCGATCTCATCGGGCACGGGGGTCGCAGCCGCCCACTTCAGCTCGTCGGCGATGCGCCTCATGTCGGTGGGATCCCTGCCGTCCCACAGCCAAGTGAGAGCCCTGAAACCGATCGGGCAGTCGGTGAGAGCAGGCAGGGGAGGCAAGGCCCTGAGGCCCACAGTCCCATCGAGGAGGACATCGGAAGTATCGAACCCGTCGGAGAACTCGCAATCGTCACCTCGATCCTCCACCACGAGGGACGAGAGCGAGCCATCGGATGCGACGACGTTGTGCTCCCCACTCAGCATGTTCAGCTGGTAGTCGGGGCCGAAGCCGCGGCCCAGGTCCACGTCGACGTTCGCTTCCCTGTGCTGCTTTGCGCCCTCCAGCTGCTGCAGGAGCGCCGCGTCCCGCATATCCGATTCCAGCGCTTCCGCGAGCCGACAGGGGCTGCTCTCGAAGGTCCAGGCGACCCCAGTTGAGGCCTGGCACAACCGCAGCCTGTCGGGCAGGGATAGCATGCCAACGATCCGCACCTGGAGCACCTCGGGCAGCGGGGCCAACAGGGCAGCGGCAGGCTTGAGCGCGGGCCGCTGTGCCGCCTCGAGCCGCTGGCGCGAGACCCGCCGCAGGCGATCGAGGTGATCCTCGCCCCCCAGGAGCTCCGTCTGGACGCTGCCGCCCACTGCCACGGCGACGACCTGGTTCGCGAAGCTCACGATGGGGGGGCGCCGCCATCCCTCAGTGGCGGCAGCGCCGCCCAGCACTGGGCAGACCCTGGCGCCGGGAGCCTGGCAGTGCTCGTCGGCTGCCTCACCGCAGTCGCCGAAGGGCAGCGCCGCCACCTCCGGGAGCGAGGGCAGCCAGCCCAGGCGGGGGCCCGCGGCGGCCCGCGAAAGGCCCGCTGCGGACGCGCGCGCGAATCCGCCCGCAGGGACCAGCAGCGCGTGCCACGCGGCGTTCCGCCGCCGCCGCATTGCGCCTGGGACGCGGCATCCCGCGGCGGCTCGGCGCAAGGCGGGGCGCGCAGCAGCCTCCCGGTCCTGCCAGGAACCTGGGCCGCCGCTGGCCGCCTTGCCGACTGCCGCCGCGGCGGCGAGGAGGCGCCGCGCCCGCGCCCGTCGGCGGGCCGCCGAGGCGCCTACCTCGGCCTCCTCCTTCCTGCGCAGCGCACTGCCACGCCTGGTGGGCCGCCCCGCCATCGCGCCTGCGGGCAGCCCCCCGTCGCCATTGCTCATCTCCCAGTCGCGCGCCGCTGACCGCTGCGCGTGGGCGCCTGCGACAGTTCGGAGAAACAGTTTGAGCCAAAATGGCTACGGATGATGATGATGATGGTGATGATGATGATGCTAATAATAATGGTAATGATGATGATGATGATGATGATGCTGATGATGATGCTGATGATGATGGTGATTGTGATGCTGATGATGTTGACGATGCTGACGGTGATGATGGCAATGATAATGGTGTTGATGGTGATAGTGGAGATGATGATGGTGATGGTGGAAATGGCGATTGGTGATGAAGGTGATGATGCTGACGATGGTGATCATGATGACGATGACGACGACAAGGATGCCGACGACGAAGACGAAGAGGACGACGCTGGTGATGCTGATGCGGATGATGTTGATGATGATGCTGATGGTGGCGATGCGGTTGCTGATGATGCTGATTATGGTTGCGATGATGATGATTATCTTGATGATGATGTTGATGGTTCTGATGCTGGCGATGCTAATGATGATGAAGAGGATGAGGAGGAGGAGGAGGAGAAGGAGGAGGGGGGAAGGGAAAAGTCGAGGATGGGAATAAACGAACGAAGACCAGCTAAGACTAGGTGGGTGAAGCCGTGGCCTCCGTGATCGGGAAAAGCAGGGGAGGATGAGGGATGGATGACATCGACGATTCGCACGCGAGCAGCCGACGCATCCTACGCCACAGCCGAAAAAAAAACTCAGTCCTGCGTTGTCGTGACACTTGCAATGTGCACAGGGCCCGTGGGAAATCAATGTGCTCACATCTTGTCGGCCCGCCACGTTGGAAAGCTCCGAAGGCACTCCGCCACTGGATGCAAAGTGCTGCCCGCCCCGACGACCCCAACGCCCGTCTTATCAATAATTCCACCTCATATGTTACTGGTCCACGGACGTGTGAAAATATATGCGGGATTAAGATGTCCTGGCACGTGCCTGACAACTATTTTGTTCAACATCACTTGGTCCCGGAACCATGTGAATCCGGCATCTGGATAACGAACCATGTTTAAGCCTTGGCGGTGGGTAATATCTTCGGCTGCAACACTATCGATTTGCAATTCGATCGGCCCCAAGTTCAGCTTGATCGCCTCCATCGAACGAACTCCCCAAAGTCGTAGAGCATGGACTGCAAGCCGAGCGTATGGGTCGCAACCTTGAGCATGGCACATTACTCACTCCCTCAACTCGAGAGAGCCACACTTGTCTGATTCGACGAAGCGTGCTTGACAAGATGGGATCCCACTCCCACTATGATCATCATGCCAAATCGAAACTTTAGAATCGTGGCTCCCCTCGCCCAGTCAGCACCCACAGCGCTACCGATCCTATCTGGTAGCGGCTGCAGCTTGTACCTCATGCTTCCAGCTCGGGCGCGCTTGAGATGCCTGCCAAACATTTGCAGGTCCATATTGTCAGACTCCGTGGGAATCTTTCTTGTCTCGGCCTGCATCGACGTAACGTAGCTAAGGCCTGGTCGGTCGTGACTGAAATTGGATCCTCTCATGACCAGCGACTGCTAGAGGGCAGCGTCGTTGTCGTTCAGCCGCGGCCACTGCTCTGCTCTTGGCCGACAGCGTCTGGACAGTCGTGGACAAGGCCCGAGCCGCGCCCACGACCGGATCCCGAACCAATTCTAGGTTGAGATACACCGCAATCTTGAGACTTCCTGCGTCGGTCTACTTGTATGCACGGCGGGCGATGGCTTTCGATTGAGGAAATGTGCCATGGGTTTTGACGGACTTACCCCTGGGGTAGTCGGCCGCCGCAGCGGACCCTTAAAGGGCCCACAGAAACGTCATGGGCAATTTCGCGCCCAGCCGAAGCGCGAAAAAACAGCCATGGCTGCTACAGGGACAGTTTTATGTTTCCGAATTCGGCGGAGGGCCGACGCCCGCATCAACGTTTTCCCCAGCCGATCGTCAGCCAGCTAGAAGGCTTGAGCCAAAATGGCAACAGGAGGAACAAGAAGGCAGGGGGGAAGGAGGAGGAGGAGGAGGAGGCGGGGAAGGGGAAAAGGCAAGAAGGAGCGACAGGGAGGGAAAGGGCGGAGGAGGGAAAGGAAGGCAAGGAGAGGCAGAGGAAAGCAGGGGGAGGGCAAGCAGAGTGAGAAGGACAAGAGAGAACGTTTTCACAGCCCGCCGGGGCCCGCCGTCGTCGCTGGAGCCGTCCTGCGCCGTCCTGCTCGTTGCCGCTCCCTTCCTCCCCCATCGCCCTCCTTCCTCTCTCCTCGCCCCCCGCTTCTCCCCCCTTCCTCCTGCACCCGCCCTCGGGCGGCCTCCCGCGGGGGCCGCGGCGCCCCTCGCGCCGACTGCACGTGCTGGCATCCCTCCTAGATGCTCGCGGGCAGTTCGCCGATGGCGACCGCTCGGCCCTGCATTGAGCCCGCGGACCTCTGAAGGTTGGACTTCGCAACCTCGTCAGTCTTGTCGTCTTTCAGGCTCTGGGCGACGCTGGCAACCGTGAGGGCCGCATCAGAAACCGCCAATGTCTTCGACCACGACGCCTCGACATCTGGCCACTTGCCTGTCGGGATCGAGTTTCCGAGCGTGGCCGGCAGCTTCCACCATCTTGCGCATCATCTCTGGGCGCGCCCCCTTCAAACGCAAAGACAAGCCAACCTGCTTGAACATCGCGGCCTTCAGATGCTTCATCATCTGCTCGAAGTCCCCAGGGTCACCGCTGAAGCCGCCCACGTAGCGGGCGCCATTCATCATGCCACCCGCGAATTTCTTCAAGGCGTCGTGGATCCGACCCCCGACTTCGAGGGCCCCCTAAAGGGTGGAATTCCTGGCCACCGCGAGCTCCCCTCCGCAAAGTCCCCCAACCTGGAGCAGCCGAGCGCCTGCTAGAAATCCTCGTGCGTCTCGCCCTTGGACCACCTGGAAGGGACGGCCTCGAAGGACGAGCCCGAACCCTCGAAGGCGTTGCGCAGCTCGCTGGGGTCGCCGTCGCTCATCTCGCTGAACTCAAGGGCATGCTTCGCGACCCGGGTGCACGAGAAGACGTCAGCCAGCCGCGCTGCAATGGCCTCGAGAGCAACCCTGTTCGAGTCGGCGGGTACGATGGCGAACGTTGTGTTTGCAGCGATCCCGCGCATGCCGAGCGCGCCCGCGACCTCCGCGCGCACGGGGCCGAGCCGCTCGCGCTGCACGTCGAACCTCAAGAGCAGGATGTTCTCGATGACGTGGCAGGCGGCCTTCGCGATGGCATCGCCGCCCCCTTCAGTGGCAACTGCACGTGCTTGTGTTCCTCCACAAACACTTTGATATCCTGGAGCATCTCGTCGCTGGCCTCCGCCGCGCACCTGGGAATGGCATTCCTGACGTTGTCCTCGCCCGCGACCCGCGCGACGCACGGCCCGCGCGATTGACCGAGTCACTGCGCACGCCGAGAAGCGGATCGCCAGCAGTGTCCAGCTCGAACCGTGGACGCGAGAGAAGCTGCCCGTCGCTCCCTTCAGCCCGCCCCCGACTGGGGTGTCCACGGCGTTCGAGCTGGCCCGAAACATGTGCTTGACAGCATCCTCAATCCTCTCCTGCACCACCGACTCCGCGAAGCGGATCGACAGCGACGCCCCGCGGCGCGCTCTCCCCCGCGCCTCGATATCCACATGAGCCCCCTTTCATGATGTTGACGCCTGCCAAGTCGGCCGCTGCACCCTCGAGATCATCGATCACCTTCTTCATCTTGGGGGCGACCTGCACGTCGGCGGAAGCGCCCCCCCCTGAAACTCGCCCTGCACTCCGACCACGGCTCGTCATTGCTCAGCACCCCGGCCAGATGGTGCCACTCGGGATCGTCGGCTGAGCCCGTCACCAGCGCAATCACCTTGCTCGCGCGCGGCGAGGGCTCAGCGAAGCCCGAGGGGTCGTCGTTCGGCAGGTGGCGCGGCATCATGCCGAACGCCTCGACGTGCTGGTTGAAAGCCTTGATATCTCCAGAGGTCAAGTCTCCGCACTGGAACGCCGACGCGAGGAGCTTGCAAAAGTGCTGGAGGTAAGTGGCCGCACGGGGTCCTGCAACCTCGGAAGCACAAGGACGTCCACCAAGATCTCCCGAACAAGCTCTGCCTTCTCAGTCATGCCGATGTCCGCCATGGCAGCCAGTCGGGGAGCAGCGACGTCGAAGTCGTCGGGGCAAGTGGCCCACGGCAGCAGAGCCTCAACGATGACCTCACAGAGGGGTTTTTGCAAAATACACACGCGGCCCCCACCTCCAGCTGAGAGAGCCGCCTGCGGCACGCGAGAACTTGTCTCCATTCCATGGCGAAGAGGTTTAACGACAGGGCGCTCGCCGTCTCAACTTTCGAATGCAACTTGACGGCCCCGACGGCAAGGCGCTCGAGGCCGCAGGCACTGCCCCCCCTGGGGCTGCCGTCCAAGATCTCGTGGATCACCGCGTCGGACTCGTAGCCGTCGAAGCGCGCCTCCTCCGCCGAGCCTGGCGGCCCCCCGCTGGCCCTGCTGCCAGTGGCGGAGTCGCCCGTCGACAACGCCAGGCTCGGCACTGGAGACCTCCACCGATCTCGCCCGCGAGCCCGCCGACCCCCTGGAGCGGCCCGCGACGGCGGTGGCGGGCGCGGCGTGGCCTCGAGACGCGGCGCGCCCTCAGTCGGCGGCGAGCTCGCCACGCTGCGCGCCAACGTCGCGGGGGTCGGCCTGGCGGGCGCGCTCTCGTCCGCGGCGAGGTCGGCGACGAAGCTGCTCGAAGCCCTCGAGGCCATGGAGGCTGCCGCGGGCGCGGGCGCAGCGTCGCCAGCGTTCTGACCGCCGCTGGCACCCATAAGCTCGGCCCCCGAACCGCGCCCACTGCCGCCCTCGCTCGCCGCCGGGGCGGGCGCGGACGCGGCGGACTTGGCCGCGGCCGGCAGCGGCGCGGGGGGCATCCCCGCCGCGGGTGCCTTCGCGCAGGCGATGTCCCCGAGCTCGTTGATCGTCGGCCTCGTCACCTCTCGCTCGATGGCATCTGTCTCGGCCCCCGCCTTCACGGCCCGCTGGGGCGCCAGCTTCACTGTCGACATCTTGACCTCTGTCCTCGCGTAGTCCTCGATCTGGACGAATGGCTGCTCTGGGTCGGCCGCGCGCACCTGGCCGGCAGGACGACGGCGCGCGAGACGGGCGCCGGTCGCACATCTCTGGGGCGACGCCAACTAGCCCGCGAGGGACAACCTGGGGAGCCCACTGCTTCGGAGCCACCTGGACCCGCGAGGAGCTGACCTCCGAACCGTAGTACGCGTCGACCTCGACGCTGCCGCGTTCCGCAACGGTGGCGACCTGGCTCTCCAAATCCAAATCTGCTGCGGCCCGCGCCAGGAAGTCGCCGATCAAGTCTGGCCCCTCGTGGCGGCGCTCGAAAACGCCAGGCATGGCGGCGCCGCGGGCGCAGTCAGTGCCTCTCGCGGGTGGTCCAGCAGCCACCACGGGCGATCCACGGCACAGCAGGGGCCCCAGCACGTTTGGCCGTCGCGATGTCCACGGGCACCTCGCAGCGCTGGCACCAACAGCTGCCCGAGCCGCAAGTGCTGCTCCTGCCGCCCATGCGGCGGGAAGCCTTCGGGACTGCAGGCGGGCCCCCATCGGCACCGAAGCCGCGCTTGCCAATGAGGTCACAGCCTCGCGGCGAAACTTCGACGGCATGCGGGCGGGCCGCGGGCTGTCGAAACTGTCGCGGCGGCTCGAATGGACAGTTCGCGCTCCAAGTCAAAGTCGATGCGTGGGGGGGGGGGGGGCAGAAATACAACGACGAGGGTACAGTGAAAGTCACTCTTGTGCAAACGCAGGCGCACATGGAGGACCGCCACCCCAGTGCAATGCAACGATGGGAACTAACCCTCAGGAGCGCGGATCAACCATGGAATGCGCACGCAAACTCTGATACCGAACACTCCAGGGACGGCGCCGCGGGACCCCCTGGCACGCCCGAAGCAGCGCGACACTTCTCCAAGACTGACCCGAACGGCTGCGGACCCGCTTTCCGAGAACTCTACGCTGCAACCCAAGCCGCCAACTGCATCAAAGAAGCAAAACATAACGTTGCGATCGCCCGCTCTGACGTGGATTCGGCACCACAAGAGTACCCGGGGCAGCCGCGTGACCCCCTGGAGAGCAACATGCGGTCGTAGGTTCGCCTCTCCAGGAGCCACGCGATGCCCCTTGCGAAATCTGCAGGGGAGACCTGAACGCCCCCATAACGGACATGACTCGAAAGCCCAATTGCGGGACGCGCACCAAGTCCCTGGAAACCCGAGAAAGCCAGCAATGACCACCTTGGACACCGCCGCGCAAGAAAATATGATCAAAGACTGTTCGCCGCCAGGTACTCTGAAAAAGCCCCCGCTGGGGCATTCGAATCGTTCCAAGGGCGCCCCTGGATCGCAACCACGCAGCTTTGCGGGCCCTACGCCGGCAATCAAAAGCCTTCGCCGAGAAGCCCGAGGCCCACAAGACGCTGTTGACATGATCGCATTTTGTCGCGGGCCCACCGCTGGACCTTTCCAGAAGTGCGCCAAGCCGCACCGGACATTTCCACGGCGGCCTGGAGGGCCCGCGACGCCCGCGAATATATCAGGCCTGCCGGGGCCAGCCCAACCAACGATGGCCCTGGGCCAGCCAAGAAGTACCATGGTAGAGGCGGTGGCAGGGCGCGAGGAGATCACGCGCACCCTCTATCAAGCACAAGTTCCAACGGGGCACCCCACGGCGCCATCTTGAGAGGGCGCAGGCGCCTTCGGGGAAACCCTGGGACTGCGCCGACCGAGCGCGCCCCAAGAACCCCCAGGAGACCCGCGAGGAAATTGCGGCACGGAAGCTTCTTTTGAATTCTCTTTTGAGGTGGCGGGGGCGGCCGCGGAGCGGCCCGCAGGCGGGGCCCTGCGCGCGTTCGACGAACTGCGCGGCGCCCCGGACGGCCCGCGCAAGCCCCCAAAAAAACCTGCGACGGCCATTGGAGCAAGCACTGCGAAAGATCTGAAGGGAGGAATATGTTTCATCGCACCCGACAGAGCTCCTGAAGCCGCCGTTGAACAAACAAACCAGCGCGCCGGGAGCACGCGACGCAACGCTTCCAAGGGCATAGACCGACCGGGGCGGCGCAAGAGGACCCCGCGCGGATCGCAGAACGCGCCCGCTCGGACCCGCGAACACGTTTTAGAACGGCCAGGGGACTTCAAGAATGGACCCCACACACGCAAGCACAAACACACGCACACGCACACGCACACGCACACACGGACACACACACACACACACACATGCACGCACACGCACCCACACACACACATACACACACACACACACACACACGCGAGCGCACACTCGCGTTCCCCAGCCAACGACGGCCCAAGAGGGACAAAGAAGGCCACATTCTCCACCAATCGTTGGTCGGCGCCCTCCAAGACTGCCCTCCCCAGGGGCGCCCGATGCAGTTTGGGGCATCCGAAGTGAACCCTCGGGTGGGGAAGTGCATGGCAGGTGCTACCACTGCCCAAACGCAAGCTCCGACGCAGCCACGGCAACCGCCATGCGGCCCACGAGCGGCCTCAGGAACGACGGAGCCCCAACGACTTCATTCCACCATTCCTGCCGCTGCAGCGGGCGCTGCCACCGCCGAGGCCGCCAGCCGCAGCGCGGCGCCCCCCCCCCCTCCCAGGAAACAACCAACCCCCCAGGCACCGCGCAGGCACGCGTGCAAGGACGGCGCATGCAGTTGCCGCTGCCGACCTGCTGCCCAGCGCAACCAGGTGGCAGGGATTCAAACGCCGCCCAATTTGGCGCGGCAACTTGCCCGCGCCTGACGGGCGCGCCAGCTCGGCGCAGCAGCCTCCGCGGCGAACGAGGATGCCCATGGACAGCGGGGTCCGAGAATCACCGCGCGTCGCGGCCGGGGCCCGCCAACCACTTCCCCGCCACATCGCCTCGGCAAATGTGCTCCAGTCCACCTGTCGGTGGAGATGCCGCGCGATGCCGGCGAGCGGGGGGGGGCGCTCTCCGGCGTCGGGATCGCGCCGCTGCTCTGGCCCCGCTGCGAAGAGCTGCTCTCCGCCGCCCATGCGCGCCCAAGACCAACGCGGCAACCCCCGCGGCCGAATGGCAGCTCGCGCCGCGAGAGACCTCCGGGGCGCGAGCAGCTGCCCCGCCAAGCGCGCCGACCCGCCACCGACAACTGAACGCCCCAACGCAGCGCGGCATATTCCGCGGCCGACTCGCGGCCCAGCCCAGGGGAACAAACCCGACAATCCAATCCAACGGCGCTGTTTTCCACGCCGTTCAGCACTGCAACGCATCGCTGCAAAGGCCGCGGCCGCCCAGATCAACGCGGCAGTTGTCGGCGCCCGACTGGCGCCGCGGCCCAGCGCGGCGAATTCCGCTGGCGACGGGTCGCGCAGCGCTGCGCGATTTGAAATCGAAGCCCCACTGGCGGCCCAGCGATGACTGCCAGGGACAGGCGCGCCCAAACTCTAAGCGGCAGGCACCGAAATCGAAAAGGGGCGCAGCTCCGCGCCGCAACCCTCGGCGCCCAACAGGCGGCACAACTCGGCGCGGCAAAGCACGCGGCGACATGGCGACCCGAATCAGCGCGGCAACCTCGGGGCGCGAATCGCGGCCCAACTCTGGCCGCGCGTTCCACGGCCAGGCGACGGCCCACTTCGGCGCGCGGCAACCCTGCGCTCGCATACAACCCAGCTCAACGCGGGAACAATCGGCGCCCGCCGCGGCGCCCCACCTTGGCGCGGCAAATTCGGCGCGCGAGCACACGCGCAGTGCGGTGACGTTTTCTGGAAGCGGATGGCAACCCAAATGAAGGCGGCACGCACCAAACACAGCCGCCCCCAAGCTCAGAGCGACAAGCCCCGACGCCAGAATGCTGCAACGAACAACGTTCGTTGCTCAGCAAGCGCGCCCCCTCACTCCGCCCGCCCCAGCGCGCAATCTGTTTGCGGTGCACCGCTCGGGGCGCTGACGCCGCGGCCCCGCGCAACTTCGTTGGCGGCCGAGCGCGCCCCAGCTCGGCGCGGAAAGCTCTGCGGACGACTGGCGGCCCAACGCAGCGCGGCAACGCCTGCGCCGCGCCTCGACGAGGGCCCCAAATCACCGCGGCAACGCCCACGGTCGGGAAACGGCCCCGTCCGAGACTAGCATGCTCCGCGCTGCCACGCGACATGCGGCGCTAGCCACCTAGTGGCAAGGGAAGGGCGGCACCTCGGGATCAAGTTGGATTGGGCGAAACTCGCATGGCTGCGCACGCGGGCGCAGTGGCGGCGGAAAGAGGCACCGCGCAGACTTCGGCCGAGGTGCGCGCGCCACGGGAAGGGCAAGCGCGTGCGCATGCGCCCGAGATGGCGTCACCCAGCGCTCTGGCTCGGATATGCGCCGTGGGCTTCGAATCGAATGCGCTGTCGGGCGGGCCCGCGAAGGGGAAGGGCAGGCGGCGCAGGTCGCGCACCAAAATTGAAGAGGGCTCGGGCGTAAACGCGTTCGGCGCCCGCTCGGTCGGTCGTCCGCTTGCGCCGCGCCCCCCCGACGCCAGTCGAAGCCCGCTCGCGTCGCGAACCAACCGCAACAGGCGCCCAGGGACGCGAGATGGCTGCCAACCCATACGACGCATACCGACAATTCCGTCGGACAACCTCGGCGGCCGCTCGCGATTCACGGCGGCGCCGACCGCGCTTCACGGCGGAACGCTGGGGAATCGGACGCACTTCACAACAGGGTTGGCGGCGGCGCCTGCTAGCCGCTAGGAGCAAAACGTCTGGCGAGCGCGGGGCGACCGAGCTTGCCACGCGCGCCAAGGCGCGCGAAGCGGAAACCCACCGGCGGCGCTGGCAGAGCCAAGCGACTGGCCGACATGCGCGCGCGCAGATGCACGCACCGACCCCGCTCTGCCGAGGCGCCGTTCGGGCGCCCGCCCGACGCGCCAAAGCACGGCATCACGCCTCCGCCCGCCCACGCGGGGAACCACCGAGCCCCCGCATTGATGCGCTGATGTTCTGCCAAGTTGGCAACGGACGTCGGGCACTGCCCGCGCCGCGTTCGGGCCGCCGTCGCAATGGCAGCCGCCCGCGCCCGCTGCGATCGGCCGCACCGACCCGCCCGCCCCTTGTACAAACTTGGCCAGCGAGTAAGCCATTCTGACATTGATTGGGTGCATGCGATCATCGGGTGGAGACCCGCGCGCACGCACAGAGCCTCGAGAGCGCGCGGACGCCCGCCAACGAGATGGGACGGTCAGCTTGCGTCATTCACACACGACGTTTTGGAACACAGCATATCACTGGAAAAAGCAGCCGTCGTAACCATTTTGCGACGCTTGGAGGCCTGAATCCAAGGCCTCACATCGACCCCCGGAACTGCAATGGGAGTCCAGCCAGCCCGAAGGAAGGCCCCCCTGCGAGGCCCAAAGGCCGGAAAACATCAAAAAAACTCGATCGTCGATCATCCAACTTTGGTCCTCCTCCCCCCAAGGAATCCGTGAAGACGTGCGAGCGCTCCCGTGCGCGCGGAACCGCGCCCAAGGGAAAGGGGAAGGCAAGAGGAGACAGTGGGAGAAGAAGGGAGTGTGGGGAGGCAGGGAGGTGGCGAAGAGGAGGTCACAAGCGGCGAACACATCCCCGTAGCCCCGCCCTTGCGGTCTCGATTCTGGGACGCGGTCCCGCGGATACGCGGTCGCATGGACACGTGTTCCGCACGGGGCGTCCGCGGGAAAACATCGTATTCGTGGGGTCGCGACCCAGGAGCCAGGCCCGCGAAGCCGTGGATTTGAATACGTTTCCCGCCAAAGAGGGACGACGACGACGACGACGAAGGAGACGACGACGACAACGACGACGACGACGATGAAGAAGACGACGACGACGAAAACGACGACGACGACGATGATGACGACGACGACTTCATCAGCAGACGGGCTTTGACATTTAAGGATGGTGGCTGTATACTGAAAACACATAACCCTCTGAGATAGGTTACAGAACATGCAGTTGGAGCCAGCCACCAGGGAAAATGAAACCCTTACCTCGCATGCATTTGTGCGAACACGGTGTTCACTCTAGCGCTGTAGGTAGAGGGCTGGGCGTTCCCCTTCGACGACGACGACGACGACGACGACGACGACGACAGCGACGACGACGACGACGTTGACGACGACGACGTTGACGACGACGCCATCGACGACGACGACGACGACGACGACGACGACGACGACGACAGCAGCGGCGCCGGCGACGGCGACGACGGCGACGCCGACGACAGGGCCTCTGTGGAGGCGCCGCCACGTCCTCTGAGTCGACGCGTCGACGTTGGCCTGCTCGAGCACGCCGCCCGCGGCGAGCGCCACGAGGGCCACGTGCCGCTCCTCTCGCGGGCGGGCGCCGCGGCGCATCGATCCTCGATGCTCGACACCCTAAACCATCCCTCCTCGATCCTCGATCCTCGATCCTCGATCCTCGACGCTCGAGGCTCGAGGCTCGAGGCTCGATCCACGATTCTCGAACCTCGACCCTCGATCCTCGCCTCGCAGGAGTGCGGCAAATCACAGGGCGGCGGAGGGCACTGACACGATTCAGCTTACGACGCCGGCCCGCACGCCAGCGGCTCTGAGCCCTTGGACCCTCACGTCTCGGGCCCCGCCCCTGAAATCTGGCGTCTAATCCCACCAGCCCTCTGGGCGCAGGTGGTCTAACGATGACTTTCTTTCCTCTTCCAAGAACCCTTCTTCCCCTTCAGGGAGGGGTTGATCACTGCTCCCTATTAATATACACCCCCTCCCCCAGGCGACTGGGAGCCAACCCGACCCAATGAGGGCCCCCCCACCATCCCTTGCAAAAAAAACAATACAACACGGTGGCGGCGGCGGCGGCGGGGGCGGCGGCGGCGGCGGCGGCGGCGGTGGCGGCGGCGGCGGCAGCGGTGGCGGTGGCGGCGGACAGCGGCGGCGGCGGCGGACAGCGGCGGCGGCGGCGGCGCGGCAGCGGCGGCGGGCGGCGGCGGCGGTGGCGGAGGCGGCGGCGGCGGCGGCGGATGCGCCCCCTAACTGCCCATCCAAAAACGACTGCTGAATATGCTGCGGCTCGAGCCCGGCTCGGGTGCTACGTATGTGTTGGGAGGGCGGGCGGGAGTGAGCGGGACGGCTTGCGGGCGGGGAAGGAGTCTTGACCACTCCCCTTACCCCCCCCCCTGGACCTGGATGGGAGGGGCCGCGAGTCGTTGGAGCGTCCAAGATCGACCCCTGGGAGGGCAATTTTCTGATACCCCTCACGAGGATCGTGGCCCCCGAGGGGGGGGGCCTCGATCAGGACCCTCCCTCCTTGGATCGATAGCCTCGAAGATGGCCCCAAGAGGCGCTCCAGTGCTCCCAAGAGAGCCCCAAGCGAGCCCCAAAAGGGATCCAAGAGGGTCCCAAGAGGGCCCCAGGAGGCACCCGAGAGGCCCCCAAGAGGCCCCCGAGCGGAGAGCCCAAGATGACCTCCAAGATGGCTCAGATAGCCCAAGCTGGCTCAAGATGGCTCACAAGATGCTCTGAACAGCCAAACAGCCCCAAGACCGCTCTAAGAGCGCCCAAGAGCGCTCCAACAGAACCCCAAGAAGCGGTTTGCCGGCTCCTGAGGGGGAGCTGAGTAGCTGGGGACCCCCCATCCTGTAATCGATGGCCTCCAAAATGATCCCAAGAAGCCTTCCAGGGTTACCAAGAGGGTTCCAAGAGGGCCCTCAAAACTCCCAGAGAGCGCCAGCAGCAGCAGCAGCAGCAGCAGCAGCAGCCGCAAGAATACCTCTAATGAGTCCTCGCCCGCGTCGCCCTCATCCTAGTCCTTGTCCTCCTCGTCCCCGTCCTCGTCCTCATCCCCGTCCTCGTCCTCCTCGTCCTCCTCCTCGTCCTCCTCCTCCTCCTCCTCCTCCTCCTCCTCGTCTTCCCCTCGACCCCACGCTTTGTATTGGGCTCGCATGTGCAACATTATTCTTCGCCTTCGCCATCGTCATCGTCGTTTCCACGTCCTTGCCGTCGTCATCCTCCTCGTCCTATTCATAATATCCCACCAGCCCTCTCCCTCCAGGCGCAGGTGGTCCAACGATGGCTTTCTTTCCTCTTTCAACTATCCCGGCAAAGCAACCTAACAGCGATGTGTAGAAGCATATCTGAAAGCATTCCCCTTAAGATTCAGATGAAAATCCAGTTGTAGAATTCTGCTGTTCTCGCAGTCGTAGTCGCATTCGCGATGACAGTCGCAGCGGCAACGGCAGTCGCAGTCACAGCCTCAGCCTCAGCCTGCCTCAGCCTCAGCCTCAGCCTGCCTCAGCCTCAGCCTGCCTCAGCCTCAGCCCCAGCCTGCTTCAGCCTCAGCCTCAGTCTGCCTTCAGCCTCGGCCTCAGCCTCAGCCTGCCTCAGCCTCAGCCTGCATCAGCCTCAGCCTCAGCCTCAGCCTGCCTCAGCATCAGCCTGCCTCAGCCTCAGCCTCAGCCTGCCTCAGCCTCAGCCTCAGTCTGCTTCAGCCTCAGCCTCAGTCTGCCTTCAGCCTCGGCCTCAGCCTGCCTCAGCCTCAGCCTGCCTCGGCCGCAGCATCAGCCTGCCTCAGCATTCAAAATGTGGCCCAGGAATGGAGTTCTGGGAACTAGAAGAACACGAAGTGGCCTACAGTTGGCTCCGGGCATTCAAAATCATGCCCAGGAATGGAGTTCTGGAAACTCGAAGACCACGAAGTGGCCTACAGTTGGCTCCGGGCATTCAAAATGTGGCCCGGGAATGGAGTTCTGGGAACTCGAAGACCACGAAGTGGCCTACAGTTGGCTCCGGGCATTCAAAATCATGCCCAGGAATTGAGTTTTGGGAACTCGAAGAGCACGAAGTGGCCTACAGTTGGCTCCGGGCATTCAAAATGTGGCCCGGGAATGGAGTTCTGGGAGCGCCAAGAGCGATTTTGCGAGGATGTCCCAAGCGATTTCGGCTTCGGCGGCAGCCGTTCCGGGTCCCGCCCCGACCCCCCTGTGGAGTCATCTGCTGCTCTCTTTTGAGACCACTAGAAACCTATCAGCAAGAGCTGTTAGGTAACAACA
>CAUYUJ010016915.1:0-57500 GCA_963575745.1 Prorocentrum cordatum
AAATAAAATGATCCCCCATATTTTCCTATTTTTTTGGGGGGTTTTCGTCTTTCCCCCCACTTCCCATATTTTCCCATATTTTCTGGGGTATCGACGATTCATTGTGTCTGTGTGTTTCTTTCCCTCCTGCTCGAGGGGGCCTGGGTCGGGGGGTGGCGACGGAGGTGCTCCTGGAGGGGCTGGCGACGTCCGAGCCCGTTCCCAAGCACGGCCTTCTCGCCGCGGGGGCCGCCTCTCGGTATAGTCCTCGGGGGCCTTTAGCTGGGGGTGTCCCCGTGAGGGCGACGGCGGCAGTTGCCGAACGCCGTCCGCCGTGCTTTTGCCGTTCTCCGCGCCTGGGAGGTCTGGGCGTCCCGCCGGCGCGCTCGCCCTCGCTGGCTTGCCCACTCGCTGCCTTCCTCCCTCTCCGCCGCCGCGCAGCACGGGCTGGCAGAAGAAACCACGCCGCAGGCAGAAACTTTTGGTGCTCCGCGCGGATTTCTTGGCTCCGCGCTGGGCCCCCCTCCCTGGCGCGCGGAGCGCGCCAGGGGCGGCGCCGGAGGCGCCGCCGGGAGGGGGGGCCAGCGCGGAGCGCTAAAGGTTTATGTCTGTGGCGTTTCGTCTCCCTCGACAGACGGCAGGGAGCCGTCGACTCGCGGCGGTGCTCACGAGCTCTGCCACACCCACGGCTGCAAGCGCGGTGTGGCGGCTTCCCGTTGCGCTCCCGAGATGTTGGACGGAGATGGCCGAACGACCTCGAGGCGGGGACGGCGAGGCGGGCACCAGAAAAAAAAAACGCGCAGGGCTGCCCCCGCGGCCGAGGAGAGGGAATAGGAGGAGGGGCAGAAGAGGGAAGAAGGGGAGGGCTGAGAAGAGGGGAGGGAACGAGAGGACAGGATCGGGAGGGAAGACGAGGAGAGGAGAGGCAGGGAAAAGAAGGCGGGAGAAGAGGAGGAGGGAAGGAGGAGGGGAGAAAAGGGACATATGCAATACTCCCGAATACCAAGTTCGGCCACAAGCATCTGTTTCCAAGGTCAGGCCGGCACTCAGGCACCGCGACAGGTGCGCAGAGATGTCGCTCTGTTCCCAGACGCTTCGTATGTGTTGTTCCTGGTGTGCGTAGTCACTCTTTTAGTCTTCTTCTCCATCGTGACGTTGTGGACCGTATCATAAGGATGCGCGATAAGGATGCAAGGGCCTTGGACGCCCATTCCGAAGCTTTCGAGCGGAGCGCGGCCAACCAAAGAGGCACAGGATAAACCGGGGAGGCAAGGATGCAAGGGTACCCTTGGGAAGACTGCCCGTCCTCATTCTGCCTGGTTGACTATACCTTCCAGGCACCAGCTCGTCAGCCAGACCTAGCACCGTCCGCTAATCGCAGCGGAGTGGCCCTACTCGAAAAACCTTCGGCTCGCGGCTCACCGCTCGCGGCGGCGATCGGCGGCAGCGGCCCGGCGGATCCCCCCGCGCGGAGGGTCCCGTCTCACGTGCAGCCGAAGAGGGGAGGAGAGGACGAGGAGGGCAACCCGAGGCGGTGGCGGCAGCTCTGACAGCACGACGACAAGAGGGGCTCGACGACGACACAGAGGACCCAGAGGGCCCACAGGACCACGAGGGGCTCTGACGGCACGAGGCCCAGGAGGGCCCAGAGGGGCCGAGCAGGCCGAACGCCTCGGGCCGTCGTCGATCGAATGAGAAGAAGCGGCGTAAACATACACTTTTGGCGCTCCGCGCGGAGCTCCAAATGCTTATATGTTTGTGGCGTTTTTCCTCCTTCGAACGAGAACGGCCCGAAACGTTCGGCCTGCCTCGGCCTTCCGGAAGGCACGGGTGAGCAGCCGGTCTGCTGGCCAGGCGCGATCGAGGCGTGGGCAGAATCGGAGAATCTGGAGCCAACGCGCAGGCGCGGGAACGGGTGCCTGGCGCCGGCGCTTCTCGCAGAGGCGAGGGCGCGGCGCAAGAGGGTTTGGGAGGCCTGCTCCTCCTCCTCCTCAGTCGGCGTTGGAGGCCCAGGCAATCTGAGCTCCGACAGAGTGAGGATTTTCAGTGAGACTCACTCACACGACTTCCGCCCCATACATTCTCCAATCCCGGTCGGGCGGGCGAGAGGGAGTAGGAGGGGAGGAGGAACGGAGAGAAGAAACAATCCCTGCAGCCACTCCGATACCGTACTTTCTGCGACACCTTCTCGCGTAACAGGGTCGTGAGCTGGTGACGGAATTTTCCTGTACCGCAACTTTCCAGGTCTATGGAGGATTGGAGTGTGACCGTGAGAAAACGACAAGCCAAAAGCGCAGAGAACGGATCCGCCGTACACATGCTCGGAAATGCCAGATTGCTTGGATTGCCATGTGCGGACAGTTAGTTTATTAAGTGCCGTCATGAGACAGCAATTACCAAGAGGGAAGATGGAGGCGAGGTTCGGAGGCAACCGGAGGGTGCCAATGACGAATTTCGAAAAACTATTAATGACTCAGGGCTTTGGGAACAGCTGCGCCAGGAGTTTGGCCCTCTAGCAACTGAGGAGTCGAAGAAACATATAACGTTTTTGTTTGCCGAACATATGATGCTGGCGATAGAAGCTCAATTGCGGAAATGGAGCCCCATTGGCCCAGCTCTGCATTCGTTTGCACGTCGGCGAGATACATTGAACGACGAAAGCCAGAGGGAAGATGGAGGCCCCGAGGTTCGGAGGCCATTGGCTTTCGCCAGTGATGAACCTCGCTAACCCATGACCGCTCTGTTGGGGGACAACAGTCAGAGGCCGCCGCAGTGCAGACCACAGCGGGCGACAAAGAGGGAACATGGAGGCACCGAGGTTCGGACGTCATTGGCATCTGCCGATGATGGACCTCGAAAGCCAATGAATTCCCGAGGGGAAACGGACGGGAAGGAGATCTGGAAAGATGGAGGCCAACGCAAATTTCTGGAAAGGTTGACCCAGAATATCGACACGCTTGTTCGCCGCCGGATAGAGAAGGTCTGGGAAAGTGGAGGCCGAGAGGTTCAGAGGCCACCGACGGGTGCCGATGACGAACTTCGAAACCCCATGCTCCTCAATGACGACCCTGAGATCGCAACGCTTCTGGAATTCTTCAGTCATGCAACGACCAACGAAAGAATCACGAAGGGCGTTTTGCAAACACTGTTCACGGAAAAGGGCGGTGTCCACTGGAGCATTTGTTGAAGTACTAAGATTCTTGCTTCGCAAAGGGATTGCGCAAGCTCGGAGGAGGTGGCGAAGAAGTAGGAAGCTGAGGCAAGGGACCGGCAAAATTACCCAACGGGGGCTCCCTCGGACCTCTTAGTGGTTGAAGACACAATTGTTAAAAAAGGTTTGTCATAGAAAAGAGTACACGGAAGCGCAACGGACGAACTGCGGACGGCATCTTTGACGTTATCTGACACAATATTGGCCATTGTTTTTTTTCAGCGGATGGATTGCCGCGCACATTGGCTTACAGCGGCAACGTACGCACTTTGGCAAAGTGGAATTCGCTCTTTCGGAATGGGCGAGCGTTGGTGGAGTAATTGCTACCCCGTGAAGATTACGCTCTTTCAGAATGGGAAGGTCTCGAATGGGAAGGTCTCGTCCTCGTTCAATCTTCTGCGCCTGCCGCATGTCTCCCCCGATTTTCTGGGATAAAGGTGGCCTTGCAAAGAACGGAAAGAGCGGAAGTAGAGTATTCCTGAGCGCTTTTGGCGCGGGAAGCGGGATCTGAGCGCGTTTGACGCGGGAGGCATCTGTCGCGGCGTAGTGAGTGGAGAGCACGAGCGAGGATTTCTTGGAGTGCTGGAGCTTCTGTTGAGGTGGGGGGGGAGGGGGGGGTGGCGTCTCGGAGTTCAGGAGCTCTGTCTCGCAAATTAAAGAGGGGCTCAGGGGGCCCCCCTACTTGGGAACCCTGTTCGTCAGCGCGTCTCCCAGGGGGGGCGCGCGAAAAGGCCAGCAGCTGTTCCCCTCGCACTGACCCGTAGGGACTCGTCTGATTCAGCGAGCCTCTCTTACGGGGCCACCTCTGAGCTCGCCCCTTTGAGCTCAGGGGTCTGCCCCCTGCCTTCCCCATGAGAAGTCTGGGGCTGCGGAATAATCTAATCGCAGGGGATCTTGTTCGTTGCACACGCAGCTCCTTCGTAGGTGTTGACGTTGAGCCCCTTATGCGGATGACCATGACCATGACCTCCTCCTCCTCCTCCTCCTCCTCCTCCTCCTCCTCCTCCTCCTCCTCTTCCTCCTCCCCCCCACCTCCTCCTCCTCCTCCTCCTCCTCCTCCTCCTCCTCCTCCTCCTGGGCCCCCCCCCAAAAACCTGGCAGAATCAAGGGCGCTCCCACGAAACGCAGACCGCAACATGCTCCACTTGGCGGACACTGGCCGATCAGTCGGCCGAAACCCACGTGGCGACAACCCCTGGGGAACCGCAGGAGGCCTTCCTGGGACCGTTTTTTCGTCCCGAATCGTTTCTTGACGGCCCCTGGGCTTGGTTAGGACTTCCAAAGGCAGGTATTGCCGAAAACTGAAAACAACGAATGGCGGCCGCCCCCATACCCGACTTTCGACTCGAGAAATGATTCGTGGCCCAACTTAGAGATTCACGATGGCGGGGGGCGTCTATCTTCGATAACGGTGCGCCCGATCAGCTCCCTGGGGGTCTGTCTATCCTCGGATTCCCCTTCTCTTCTGTACTGCAATCGTGGCTTCAAGGATCTTTTCCATTCCTGTCACTTTCTTGCGCCATCCAGCGCGAGAACGGCGCTTTCCTGCCACCTTCCCACGCGCTGCCAAAGCACCCGTTGTTGAGCACCCGCCTCGGTGGCACTGAGGGGAGACAACGGCTATATGTTGCTTCCCGCCCTTCGGCCTTCAGACACCTCCTGGGCTGCGCTCTGACGGAAATTCCGGAGGGGAGTGGCTCTGGTCGTGGCGACGAGCAGCCGCCGAAAGCTTGAGCAGGGATGAGAACGGCAAAACTACTCAAGCCTCGAACCCCGACGATGCTGATCAGCTGACGCAGCTGACTTCCCCGGCGCCTCTCGGCGCCAGAGGCGCCAATACGTCGAGGAAGGCACCCGGCGGCGGGGCCGAATCCAGCTGCATGCAGCAGCGATCGCAGAGGTTCTGACTGAGCCTTCTCCCTCCTGGGCTGAGGCGATAGCCTGTTCTCGGTTGCCTCGGCTGGTTCTGTAAGGCTGGGTCGGCTGTAGCCTCTCGCAGGGCCCAGTGACTACAGGATATTCTCCAGTGTAAGATCCGCAGAAGCTTCTTGACCATATGGAGCAACATCTGCTTGTGCCTTGGGCCAGCCACAGGCTTCCGAGGGGGAGCCAACTGCAGAGCCCTCAGAGGATGCCCAAGTATGATAACCATACGTGTGGGGATGGGGGTCTTGCAGGCATACCTTTTCTTTTCTGTCTACATTGAGCACGCTGCATGCGACAGAGCTGCCTCTCACACTGTCGACGATGTCACGAACTGATCAATCGTCAGAAGTCTGGCGAAGATGCTCGGATGGTTGCGAAAAGTGCCGTGTGCTCAGAATAGACCGAAACGTCGGCGAGTAGGCAACTCTTCTTGCACGCTTGGCGTGCCGCTCGCGCCCGCCACCGGGCACGGCGCACCGACGCTACCGCTGGCCCGATTCATAGGAGAAGGCGTACTGGAGCCCCCCAGTGCTGGCCCATGGTCCGGGTGTCTGCCGAGGGGGGCAGAGAGGGAGCTTGTGAGAAGGCCCGCCGCCGCCTGAGAGGCCGAGCTTGCACGCGACCTCTGGCTCAGGGTGCCGCAGAGCGGCGCAGACGCGGAGCGGCTCGTGAGGGCCACGCTCGACGGAGTCGTCGGGCTTCTGGCGCCGTGCTGTGGCGCACGGCTTCGCGGTCGCCCATGCCGCCACACAGACCTGAAGGACATGAACAGAGGCACCGCAAGCCCCACCAGGACGATGGCGCAGAAGTGCCAGTGGTCGTTGACGAAGTACTCGGAGCTGTCCAACAGAAATATCCAAAACATGTAAGAAGTCAGAATAATGGCCACTGTTGTTGAGCACCAGAGCAGGCGCGTTGCCCAAACTACAAGGTGTGCACACTCTTCTCGCCAAAACGCGGAAAATTGATCCTGGTAGTCCACTATGAACCTACTAAGATCTGCAATGACATCAGCCTGCTCCTTTGACACAGACTCAAGAATCTTCTCCGACTGTTGCGATTCCGAGATTGTTGAATGAATGGGTTGGTTTATGATGCCCTTCCGCAACTCTTGTAGAGCCTCAAGCGTTGATCCGAGCCAAGTGTCAAGGCGACCCTTGCACTGCAGAAGCAAAAGAATCGCCCAGAAAGGTAGGATCAAGTCAATACCAACCATATATACCCAAACCGTATGCATCCACGGGTATCTAACCACGATGCAGTCTGAAGGGTCGTGAGCGTTCTGTGGACAATCAAGACCTGGAACAAATTGGTCTGAGAATTGCAGCGTGTTGAGCGCGAAAGGTAAAATCAATGCGTTTAGCAACAGCAAGGAATCCAATCGCTCAATGTATGTGTCGTAGGTGCCTCTGACATCATCACGAGCGGCTCCGAGTAGATCTATCTTTAGAGCCTGGGCATCGAGAGCGAAGTTCTTGCGAGACCATCGCACCTGCTCGCGTTGATGCGCATGACCTTGGGCAATTTGCCCGAACTGGCCAAGGTTTGCAATATGACCGAGGGCAGACAACAATGCCATCGGTCCGCTATGCGGACCGCAATATTGAACCACATGGACTACGCAGAAGACTCCGTGCGGAGAAGAGGAAGACGGAGAGATGGCGGGCGGGCGGGCGCATGGAGGGGCGGGCCGCTCGATTGAGGACACAGGAGACAGCACTCACATATGGAATGCCGGCACGTGGACCTCGAGCATTGGCGGCGGGGAGAGGCCGACGGGACAAGCACATCAGCTTGACCACGGGCGGCGCAGCACCCTGCACGCACTGCGTAGAAGCTCCGCTCCTGCCCTTGCGCGGCCCATGGCTTTCCCGCCTGCCAGGTCGTCGGAGGCGGGACCGCGCGCGAGCGCCTTGCGTTCGAGACGTGGGAACGAGCGCCAGTCCCAGTATCGGGCGGCGCCAGCAGCGGACCTGATGCCATGGGAGGGACAGTAGCAATTGGCGGGGCCTGCTTTCTCGCTAGGCCTTGCCAGCTAGGCCCTGCCGCCTGATCCTCTAACTCCTCCTGCTCCGGATCTCCTTCCTTTCCTGGCACCGTATCTCTCTCTCTCTCTCTCTTTCTACTCCCTCCCTCTCCTTCTCCTGAACTCCCCTCATCTTCTCCCTCCCCTCTTCCTCCTCTTGGCCCTCCCTCCCTCCCTCTCCCTCCATCTCTCTTCTTCCTGTCTCACCCGTTCGTAGCAATTCCGTCGGTTTGAATATCCCGCCTGGTTAAAAAATGCCTGGCCTTCTCCTCCTACCCCCATCTTCTCCCTTATGCTCCTCCTTCTTCTCCTCCTGTTTCGATCCCTCCCTTCCATTTCCCCCTTCCCATGCCCACCACTTTTGTTGTAGAAGAATCCCCACACGAATTCCGTTGTAGGGCCCACTGGTCAGTAAAGCAAAGACTCGCATGTCATGAGCCTTATCCGTTAACAGAAGCACACAACACAAATACTAATGGCACTGACCACCTTGATACTTTTGCGTGCTTTGGGATCTGCTTGTTGTTGTAAGGGGCAGGTCCCAGTGCAACCACCGCGCATCTCGGTGGGCCTCAGTTGCCCCAAGATGCGCGACAAAAACCGCTATAGCGAAACCCATGGAAGAGCCCGAACAAACATCGAGCCCCTTCCGAAAGCAAGGCGGGCCTTGTCCCAAAGCTTCGACCGTGTGAGAGGTGGCGCGGCAGACACCTCTTGACTCCTGCTCCGCGCCGGCCGCGACCCTCCCTCTTTCCCCCCACCTCCTCCTCCTCTCCTCCTCCTCCTCCTCCTCTCCTCTTCTCTCCTCCTCCCTCCTCCTCCTCCTCCTCCTCTTCCTCCCTCCTTCTCCTCTCCTCCTCCTCCTCCCCCTCCTCCTCCTCCTCCTCCTACTCCTCTCCTCCTCCTACTCCTCCTCCTCCTCCTCTCCTCCTCCTCTCCTCCTCCTCCTCCTCCTCCTCCTCCTCCCCTCCCTCTCCTCCTCCTCCCCGGAATCCTCTCTCCTCCTCCTCCGTCCTCCTCCTCCTCCTCCTGCCTCCTCCTCACCTCCTCCTCCTCCATGGCCTCCTCCTCCTCCTCCATCTCCTCCTCCTCCTCCTCCCCACACCCCTCCCTCCTACTCCTCCTCCTCCTCCTCCTCCTCCTCCTCCTCCTCCTCCTCCTCTTCCTCCTCCTCCTCCCAACTCCTCCTCCTCCTCCTCCCTCCTCCTACCTCTCATCCTCCTCCTCCATCTTCCTCCTATCTCCTCCATCTCCTCCTCCTCCTCCTCATTCCTGCCTCCTTACTCATCTCTTCCCTCTCCTCATCTCCTCCTCCCCTCCTCCTCCTCGTCCTCCTCCTCCTCCTCCTCCTCCTCCTCATCCTTCCTCCTCCTCCTTCCTTCCCCCTCCTCCTCCTCACATCCCTCCTCCTCCTCCTCCTCCTCCTTCCTCCTCCTCATCCTCCTCCCCCCTCCTACTCCCCTCCTCCTCCTCCTCCTCCTCATCCTCCGCCTCCTCCTCCTCCTCCTCCTCCTCCTCCTCCTACCTCCTCCTACCTCTCCTCCTCCCCTCACTACCCTCCTCCGCCTCCTCGCCTCCTCCTCCTCTCCTCCTCCTCCTCCTCCTCCTCCTCCTCCTCCTCCTCCTCCTCCTCCTCTCTCTCTCTCTCTCTCTCTCTCCGTCCCCCCCCTGTCGCGGTGGCCTTCCAGATGGGGCCGGAGCAGACGGGGCAGAGAGCTCGCATCGCACTGCCAATATGCATCGGCGACGCTGGGAGGGGGGAGCCGTGGCTCGGGCTCGCGCCCCGTCGCTCGTGCAGCGGCGCTGGGCGGCGCGAGCCTCGGGCGAAACTTCCCCGCCTCTCGCCTGGCTCCGCCGGGGGGGCCCAGGCTCCGCCGCTGCCCCGCGGCGGGCCACGACTGCACGGGCGCGTTGTGGAGGGGGCCAGCAGGTGCAGGGCGCCCCGGCCGAAGAAGGGAACACGGGCGCGGGACTTTGAGCTACGACCTGCACGACAGGATCGGCGACATTGGCCTGCGGTGCAGTCAACAAGTGCTCAACGATAATGACACGATCATGAAGCAGGATAATACTAATCATAAGAAACGCCATAAACAGAAAGATGTGGCGCTCCGCGTGGCGTCGGCCAGGTTGGACATGCTGCAGCCGGTGCTGATGCTCCGCCGGATGTTGCTGGGCCGCAGCTCCTCGGGACGCGCCCCCCGTCCCTCTACCGCCAGCTCAGACCAATGGCCCTCCTCTCTCGCAAGACATCCTGGATACAGTGGAGGCCAGTCCACAAGACACCTTCCGCAAGAAACCTAACCGTGAGACATCAGGACGTCCGTGGATTTTTGGTGTGGGAACGTTACGCTTTCCACAGCAAAACCATCGAAACCCAAGAAACCCAGGGCACCCTGGAGGCAGGCACGGTGTTTCTTGGCATGGGCCTCCACTGCAGGCGCGCACAAGGTCGTGGCGCGAGGAGGCTTGTTTTTATCAGCAGAACATCGAAGCTGGGCAAGGTCCTGAAACATCTGGCCCGTGCGTGTCTGACGGGAGGTTGTACGCCCGAAGAGGTCCAGACTGGCTGTGTCACGGAGTGCCCCTTGCCGAGGAGGACGAGGATGAGGATAAAGACGAGGATCATAGAGGAAGAAATAATGGCACAAACATAAACTTTCATCGCTCCGCGCGGATTTCTTGGACTGCGCTGGACCCCCCCCGGCGGCGCCTCCGGCGCCGGCGCCGCCCCTGGCGCGCTCCGCGCGCCAGGGAGGGGGGTCCAGCGCAGATCCAAGAAATCCGCGCGGAGCGTCGAACGTTTATGTTTATGCCGTCTTTTCTCCTCTCCGAGATCAGGACGGTGGCGCCAGGAGTGCTGCGGCAGGGGGCTTCTCGAGAAGGAAAAGGGGCCTTCTCAGAAGGCCCCCCTCCCCTCGCGCCATCCTCCACTCTGTGCGCGCCGCCGCTCGCTGGCTCTCTCTCTCTCTCTCTTTCTCTCTCTCTCTCTCTCTCGCTCGAGGAGGCCGCTGGGGGCCCTGGAGAAAATCACGAAGGGCGCCTTGCCTGCCCTGCCGCGGGCCCTCCCGCGTGAAGAGCAGAGCTGGTGCCACGAGCTCCGTGGCCGCGTGGCACGGTCGGAGACTTTTGCACAGCGTGTGGCGGCGGCGGCCCCGGCGACACGCTGTGCCTTGCGAGCGGACAGCGTGTCGCTCCGCTCCGCGGGCGGGAGGCTCGGAGAAGCCCGAGACGTGAGCGCTCGAGGGCTGGAGAGTGGATGGCGTGTCGCGCCGAAACGTGGTGGACCAGAACCGGCGGAGCGACACGCTACCCAAAAGTTTCTGATCGTAATCGACCCCTGACCCAAAGCACATGACTGCCAATGTTGGACACAGATGTAAAGCTCTTTGTCGCCATGTGGTTCATTATGAGCCGCGTCTACGCCGCAGATGGGGGAGGGGTGCTGGGAAGGGACATGCCACTCCTTGACAACAAAAACTTTGCCGCGATCTGTGGCCACCGCGATTGCTACGGCATCCTCCGAAACCGAAGTGGACGTTTCGTTCGGGGTTGGACATTACGCAACGACTCTGGTCGCCACTTTCCCGCAGCATCGTGTTCTTCACACGGCGCGGTGTGTCGGAGCCTGCCTCACAGTCCGGCAGGGCTTGGGGTCACGAACAAGCAGCGCTCAGAGGCTGGTCTCAGCAGGCCCTGGAGGTAGTCTGAGTTGGTCTCAACAAGCCCCATGACGACCAGGACGACGATCGACTACACGCAAGAGCGACCCTGGGTAAGAGTGTCCTTGGTGCGCGGTTTCTTCGGGGCCGCGGGAGAGCCAAAAACCAAGCGCGCAAGCCGCTGCTGTCGCCTCGCGCTCAGCGATCGAGAAATCGGGGGGCCCCGAGGAGCCCGCCTCAGAGGTCACTCCGGCGACGGGTGAACTCTCACGTGCCGTCGAGACGACCGACCAGCGCCGCCTCCAGCAGCGCCCCCTCCTAAGGCACTCGGCCCAGACCACCCAGGGGGGTCCTTGCGGAGGCCACCGCGGGGGGACATTCCAGGGGGCTATAGCAAAAGCGGGGGCTAGCAGGCTGGCTGTGTACCTCTGCCCTCTCGTAGGTGACTCTCCGCGAGTGCGTCGAGGCGCCAGTCCGCCCGGACCGCTCGGCATCGAACCTGTTGTGGATGCCTCGGGCTCGGACCGCCTCGGGCTCGCACCTCTTTCCCTTTCCCCTGCACCCTTTGTCGCGGCCCTTCGGGCAGGATCGACTTTTGGTGCGCGGCTCCTTCGGGGGCCGCGGGGGGGGGGGACCTCGACACGAGCGCGCGAGGCACTACTGCCGCAACGAATTCGGCGATCGGGGGACCCCGGTGGGCCCGCACCCACGGTCACTCCGGCGAAGGGCCACTCTTATACGTGCAGCCGACACTTCTGCCGGCCCTTCGCCGGCGAGCCCGCCCCCCGCTGTCTTCCGCCGCCTTCCGCCGAAGGAGGGATGCCGGCTGCTCGATCCGCGGAAGAGGAGGTCCCTTCTGGCACGCCCCGTGTACCCATGGGTGCCGGGCGCTGGAGCCGCAGCTGGCTGCAGAGAGCAGTCTTCCCGCCCCCGTCTTCCCGCCCCCTCTTGCCAGAACCGCTCGAGGCGGGCCGAGACCACCTCCAGGCCGGGGCCTCTTCCGCGGGAGGCCCCAGCGGAGGAGGAGGAGGAGGAGGAGGAGGAGGAGGAGGAGGAGGAGGAGGAGGAGGAGGAGGAGGAGGAGGAGGAGGAGGAGGAGGAGGAGGAGCTGCCGGCCCCGCCGTCAGCGTGGGCCCCGCGGCGCCCGCTGCCCGACGCCCCGGCCGGCCTTGGAGGAGAAGCCGGCGGCCTGGACCTCCTTTCAGAGCGCCAGTGTCTCCCCCCTGTGGCGTCCGTATCTCGGCAGGCGTTTTTCGGGCCGCGCATGGCCGTGGCGACGACGGGGGGTGGGGGGTACTGGGGGGGGGCCACCAGACGTCGGATGCCTGGATTCCTTTCCGACGCGGGGTCGCCGACACCCAGCCCCTTTCCCCAGGGCCGGCTTTCCATCCCGAGCTGTCGTCTGGCAGCCCCAGAGCCTCAGAGCGGCCCCCGCAGGCCCAAAGAGGGACCACCGAGCAACTCCGTGCTGCGCAGCAAGATGTTGCATGCCTGGGCTTTCGGGCCATCACTCGGGTCTCCGACGGCCGTCTGGGACGATCCGGGCAGCCCCGTAACGCTCTCGGCGAGAGGCATCTGCCGGAGAGCATCCCGAGGCTGGAAGGCCGCCGGCCACCGACGAGCGCGTCAAACAGCCTCGAGCCTCGAACCCCCGCTGCACCCCTCCGCTGCCCGGGGGGCCCAGCCCGAGACATCCTCGGAGAGCCGCCCAAGTCCCAAGCCCGTGCGGTCACCCCGAATCCCAGCTGACTAACCAGTCGGTGTGCTCACCACACGGTCTGGGGATCGCCGAGAAAGGGCCGGGGATCTGGATCATCAAGGTCTAGTGGACGTTTTTTTGTTGTCTGGGGCCTCCAGAGATCTCTCCGAGGACTCCCTCAGCCTTAGCTTCGGTTGGCAAGGCCGCTGCGCCCAGCGACCCGTGCCCCAGGAGCGGTCAGTATCGAATCGAAATCGATACACTGGCTCGAATGGGAACGTGCATCGAACTGGGCCGCATTGGCATGGAGCTGGAATCGAACCGGATCGGCTGCGCGAGGATGCACAGCAGTGCCATGATGCAAGCATTGGGCCGCGTCGGACCGACGGAGCATCGGAACAGCATCGGCTCGAGCTGGCCGAAACCGACATCGAATCGGATCCATAAGATCAAAGCGGGCCCCGCCATGCCCTCAGTCATTCTGCTGGCCGGGCTGGCTCGCCACACTAGACGAGCGCGTTCCACTACTCGTAAACTAGCTACTCGCAAATGGAATGGATCCGCCACAGGGGATCTGCGAAAATATGTACATCACAGCAGACATGTGTTTTTGGGAAGTTTGCGAGTAGGTACTTTGCGAGTAGTGGAAGGCGCTCGGCGACACACGGTAGGGTTTCCGCACCGCCTGCCCCCACCTCACGTAGGAGTGCCGGAGGGAGGAGGACTGGCTGTGGGTCTGGGTGCGAGTCGCTGGACCCCCGGGCAGGCTGCTTCTCGAGCGGGGGGCCGGGCCCCCAGCCGGCCACACGCACCCATGGCCCCTTTCCGCCCCCTCCCCCCCCTGTGGGCATGGGAACGTGCTCGGAGGCAGGAGAAAACGGCATAAGCATAAACTGTTGGAGGTCCGTGCGGATTTCTTGGACCTGCGGCGGACCCCCCACCCTGGCGCGCGGAGCGCGCCAGGGGCGGCGCCAGAGGCGCCGCTGGGGGAGCCCAAGCGCGGAGCCAAGAAATCCGCCCGGAGCGCCAAACATTCATGCTTACAGCGTTTTTTCTTCTTCGACCCATAACCCCTTCCGCCCTCCCCGTGGGTATGTATGTGTGTGTGTGTGTGTGTGTGTGTGTGTGTGTGTTCTAGACAAGCGCGATCCACTACTCGCACAAGGAACTGCTCGCAGATCGCCTGGATCCGCCATGGGGAATTTTACGACCTACCATATCGATGCAGACTTGTGTTTCTCGGACGGGCGCGCGCTCCCGGGTCCCCAGGTCGCCGCCGCTGCGCCGCTGCTGCCGCCCCAGCCCGCTCATGGTGGAATCCTTCTGCCTCTGAGCGCCTCCTCCTTCCCTTCCGCCCGCGGCCCCTCTGTCCTCCTTCCGCTCCTGCACGCCGGGCAATCATCTTAGTCATGCCCCTGTTTCGCCCTTTCGCTGGTGCGGGCTGCCCCGCCTCGCCGCCGACGAGAAAAAAGCATCTGTTTCGGACGTTTGCGAGTACAGTCGGGGCCCTGAAGAAGGAACCCTTTTCGTTAGGGAGGGCTCCGCGTTCTTTAAGTGTTTCGCGGCTTGCCTCAAGTTTTCCTCATGTCTTCGATCGGAAATCGCAGCCTAACTCATGGAAAAAAGGGGCCTCGCTCCTTATTTGGGGTTCCTAAGGTCAAGGCCCCGACTGGAAGCACTCTGCGAGTCGTGGAACGCGGTCGGTGCTGTCCAGTCGTCCTCGCGGCCGCCCCCCCCTCCCCCGAGGAAGGCTCCGCCCCTCGCCCCGGTGCCGCCGCTGGCGGGGGGGCCGGAGGAGGCGCGGCTGGGCGAGAGAGCGCCGGCTGCGCGGGCCCTCGGCGGGCCGCACGACCTCCGCCGCCCCTCCGGCCCCCTCCCCCTCCTCCTCCTCCTCCTCCTCCTCCTCCTCCTCCTCCTCCTCCTCCTCCCTCCTCCTCCTCCCTCCTCCTCCTCCTCTCCTCCCCTCCTCCTCCTCCTCCTCCTCCTCCTCCTCCTCCTCGCTCCTCCTCGCTCCTCCTCCTCCTCCTCCTCCTCCTCCTCCTCCTCCTCCTCCTCCTCCTCCTCCTCCTCCTCCTCCTCCTCCTCCTCTTCCTCGCTCCTCCTCCTCCTCCTCGCTCCTCCTCGCTCCTCCTCGCTCCACACTCCCTCAACCTCACTCCACGCTCCCTCCCAGGCCTGTGGGGCCGCTTGCCATGGTCTTGCGTTCGCTGTATGGTCTCTCATTCCGGTGCACATCTACTGCATTTCACCGGGGCTGCAGGCTATGTATTCTGGCGTTTTCTGCACTGTTCAATTGGTACGTACTTTTTTGGCATATTATTGGGCTTTGGGCAGCTGCAAACGTGTTCGAGGGTGTCATCTCGGCGAGCGGCACTGTCGTGGCTTCAGTGGGGGTCGCCTTAGCGTACAGTGATTTGTTGGTGGGTATTCTGCCCCGCCTGGCGGTCGGCGAGCTAGGGGTTCGCCCTTGTGGCTCACCGCCAGGGGTTGAGCGGCTGGTGCTTCATTACATTTCTTTGTGGTGCTTCCATTTGTCGTTTCTGGCGCTTTTGTTCCATTCACTGGTGCTGGTATTCATGGCTACTTGTGGGATTGGCAACTTTTCCCGTGCGCTCTACATCGTTCTTGGGTACCTGAGCATGGCTCGTTCCGCATATCGTGCACAGTGTCACGGTTCTGCGTGCAGTTTTTTGTTATGCAATTTTCGTCACGCCTGTCCTGGCGCTTGGTCAAGGCAAGAGGGACATGAGTTTCACATCACAATTCTGGTGGGGGGGGGGGCGGCTGTCATTCCATTTCAGCTCAGTTTCCAGCTTTGTCACGGTCGTGGTTTGGGGCAATCTGGTGAGTTGTTTGCAGAGTTCGTGTTGGTATCGGCGTTCTGTCCGCTTCTTGGTCACGCTGGCCGTGGTTTTCAGGCGACAAGTTTGTCGTGCCACCTCTACACTGTGCACTGGTCAAGGCAAGAGTTACATATGTATCCAGCTGGTGTCGGGGTTATGGAGCGAGGCCATCTTGTGGTGTAGGCGATCCGCTTCACTGTCGGGTTGCACGAGCTGTGCACGGCAAGTGGCTGTGCGGTGTGCCTAATCGAGTTTTCTTCACTTCAACTTAGTATTCATTCACATCCTAGCACTGGTCTGACGCATGTTGTACATTGCTTGCAGAGTCTTTGCTGGAGTCGGCGGTCTTCTGCTTCTTGGTCGTGCTGCTCGTGGCGCTCAGCGGGTGGCTTACTTTTCGAATCGCTTCGCGATTGTTCTCATCTCATATCATCCAATCCCATCTCATCTAATCACATCTCATCTCATCTCATCTCACCTCCTTCTCCTCCCTCTCCTCCGCCTCCTCCTCCACCATCTTTCCACCTGCTTCTTTCCCTCCCCCTCCTCCTCCTCCTCCTGCTCCTCCTCCTCCTCCTGCACCCCTCGTTCTCATCCCTCTTGTTCCCACTCCCTCGTTCCTCCCTGTCGTGCTTCTCCTCTTCTCCTCTCCCCTCCTCCCCGCGCGCGCGGGATGGGGGATGAGAGGGAGGGAGAGGGGAGGGGGAGAGTGGAGAGTGGAGGGCGAGAGAGGGGGGGTGGTCTCAGCCATCTTCAGGGTTTTCGTGACGCGGACCCTGGGGGCTCTCGACTCGGCCATCCCGTGGACTGCGCTTCGTTCAAAGCATCTTTTGACGGCCCTGGGTCCTTGAACTGGCTTCCACAGGGAGAACATACGGAAAACCGGCCGTGGCGTGCTTTTTCCCCAAGCGCCAGGTGTCTGATTCGGGGTTCGTTCTGTCCAGCATTTCGAAGGGCATCCATCCTTGGCGACGAGGGGGCCCTGGGAAGCCCCCCCCCCTAACACACACCCAAAAAACATCCAAAGCCCCGCTCCTCGATGCTCCTCGGACCTCCCAAAACCTCCGACGCCGCCATGCCTTCACACCGCGCGGGCCCCCTGGAGGTGCCGGCCCCCTCCCAGGGGACCGACCTCCGATCCCCAGGGTCGGGCGGGTGGCACACTCGGGGGTGGGCCACACGATCGGGTGAGGAAACGTGCCCTGAATAGGGGGCGGGTGGCACACTCGGGGGTGGGCCACATGCTCGGGTGAGGAACAGTGCCCTGAAGGGGGCCTTTTGGGGTTCCCTCTTGGAGCCCGCAGGGGCCCCAAAAGGGGCAGGGGATCCTCAAGGGCAGGGGCAGGGGCCCAGAGGAGGCCCTTCAGGTCGCCCGCTGGAGCCAACAGAGGCCCTTTCCTTCACCCTCCAGTATTGTAATCCTCCACAAAAGGAATCCGAATGAAATCCTCACAAAAGGAATCTTATTGTAATCCTCCGTGCCCCCCCCCCACTGCCACCCGCCCGACAGCGGCCTTTGAACGGTCCTGGGGGCCCGGTCGCTGAGGGTCCCGGAGGCCGAAGATTGCCCCAGGCCGTCCGTCCCGAAGTCTTCACTAGGGCTCCCAACTTCGCGCTTCGCGCTCCGCGAAGCGCGAATAACTTCGCGCTCTCGCGCCGCCCCCCCAAAGGGAGAAGAGGAGGACGAGGAGGAGGGGGAGGAGAAACGAGGACCGCGAAGCGCGAAGCGCGAATAACTTCGCGCCCTCGGGGGAGCCCTGGCTTCACGAGGAGAGGAGGCCTGGGGCTCCTCCCTCGGGGCGGCAAGCGCGGAGGGAGGGTCTCGCGGCGCTCCGTGTTGTTGGTGCCCTCGCTGGCGATCTGCCTGGCGGACTCGAGGGCCATCTCGTGCGCGTCGCGGACCCTCGGTGTCCAGAGCGGATTATCGAGGGCGGACGAGGTGGGAGGAGAGGCAGGCAGAGGAAGAGGAGGATGAGGAGGATGAGGAGGATGAGGAGGATGAGGATGAGGATGAATCTGAGGATGATGATGCTGCTGCTGATGATGATGCCGATGATGACCATGACGATGACGACGAGGATGATGGTGAGGATGATGAAGATGACGATGACGATGACGATGACGATGATGATGATGATGCTGATGACGATGATGATGATGATGATGATGATGATGATGATGATGATGATGCTGCTGATGCTGATGCTGATGATGAGGAGGAGGAGGAGGATGAGGATGACGAAGGTGACGATGATGCTGATGATGAGGAGGAGGAGGAAAAGACGGAGGTGGATCCAATGAGGAGAAGGGAGGTGGAGGGTGGTGGAGGGGGGGAGAGAGGAGGAAGAGGGGGAGGATGGAAAGGACGAGGAGGAGGAGGAGGAGGAGGAAGAGGAGGAGGAGAAGGAGGAGGAGGAGGGGGTGACGAGGGGGCTGGGAGCAAGGACGAGGAGGAACGGGAGGAGGGGAAGGATGGAGGAAGGATGAGAAGGAGCATGAGGAGGAGGAGGAGGAGGGATGCGGATGAGGATGCGGGAGGAACAGGATTCATGATCATGAGGCTGAGGGAGGTCGATCAGGAGGAGGAGGAGGAGGAGGAAGAAGAAGAGGATGAGGAGGAGGAGGAGGGACGGGTGAGTCGAGGCTAAGACTCGCACATGACCCGACATAACTTTTTCGTACAAATCCCCGAAGGTATGTACCACCGCATGCCCAAGCGGTTGGCTCTGGGGGGGGAGAAAAGTAACAATGCCACTGCGATGCCGCCAAATACCACCAGCCCAGTACTATACGTAGGTGGTTAGACGTATTTGCCCGCTCTCTCGACGATCCTCCTTCTTCCCATTGGAGAAGGTTTTGCCCCTCCACATCCCCCCTGTCCCTGGGGGGCTGACCTGGTGCGGTCGTCGGTAGGCATCTGAGGTCGTGCAGGAGGGCCCTACAAAGATGAGTCCAACGGTGTTCTAAGCACGCCCCCCAAGGGCACCAACCTCGCCCCAATATAGAGCCCCAGTCTGGCTCCCATCGGGCTCCGAGGGAGCGATGCTACTCTCTATTTTGTGGAAAGAACTACCATTCGAATACATACCTGGACCAACCGTTCAGCCAACCCTCTGGCCAACCCCGGTTCGGATATTTAAATCATTCTACGCTGTAGCTGAATGCTCCCCTGCTGTTCTGGTCGATGGCCTCCAAGAGGGCTCGAGAGCCCCTCCAAATAGCCTCACGAAAGCCGCAAGAGGGTCACATAGTTACGCCATAGAGCCCGAAGAGACCCACCCACGATTGCTCCAAGGGAAGTTCAAGAGGCCCTCACAGAGTCCAACGTTGACAATTTTGGGAGGCTGCTTGGGCTTATTCCTTCTGCCCTTCCAGTGCTCCCTCACTTCCTCCTCAAAACGACTTGCCCAGGAAGTACCAGTTTCGGGGGCGTTGGGACAGCCGCGGCTGATTAGATAGCACGCAAAGCACTGAGCCAACACCAGCTTCGGCACAGAGCAATTCCATTGTCTACGCTGCGTGACAGACCACCCCCAGGAGTCGGCTCTACGCGACGCAAGGCCGATTTCGGAAACTCAGAACCCAAAAATGTTGCCATCTCTCGCAGGCGCATCTTTAACTTTCGCCGCCTTCCGCCGGCCTTCCGCCGCCTCCCGCCGGCGGATGCGGCCTCGTTTTACTTCCGCCGCCTTCTGCCGAGGAGTAGACACCAACTCCTTCGGTCCTAGACAAGGCGAAGCCCTGAAGAGCTCGCTCGCCCCACTCCTCCTGGAAACCGTGCGGCGGCAGGGTCCTGTGCTCCAACTGGTGCCTCGAGTTGAACTCGAAGTGCAGCACCTTCGAGTGGAACTGGATCACCGTGGGCCGGTGCGCCACGCTGAGGTAGCCGATGCCGCGGCTCCGGCACGCCTGGCGGGGGCGCGCCTCTCTCGGGCGGGCGGGGGCGACGAGGTTGGCAGGAGGGCGCAGGTGCTGAGGCAGCCCTGACGCCGCGGCTCTCGACACGCCCGACGTGGGGGTACCGCCGATCCCAGACCCCCTCGCGTGGTGAAAACATCGCGGCGAGATAATTTTCGCTATTTTCGGCGACTCCGGGGGCCCTTACAAAGACCTCGGGACCGTCTAAGAACGTGCCAGGACGGAAAACCGGTCCCGGGGAAGGGGTCCAGACCTGTGGGGGTCGACGTCGTGAAAAAAAACACTACGTCGGGGATCTGGGATCGGGGGACATGCCTAGCAGCATCTGCTCTGAACTCGGAAGCCGACAATGGTAAAACCCATCCATACTGTCTTCCAAGACTCTTGTGGAGCCTGAGGCCGCAAGCGTCTCGCGTGAAGTGCGGTAAGCTCTGAGCGCGGCTCCCTCTTCTGTCCTCTTCCGAGGCCGCTCTCCTCAACCCCGCTTGTCCCAGTGCGCAATCAGCCCTGCCGCGTCCCAACCCTGCTGCTCTCCGACGCACCGCGTCTTCACAGTGCCGCTGACAAGCAAAAGTGTTTTGAAGACGTTTGATGTCTTGGTCCCCGAACTGTTGAGCAGGGACCGACCGACCGTCCTGGCATTCCTATAACCCTACCACGAAATGTTCTTAGAACCCAAAAATGTTCTAATAACGAAAACAATGTTCGTATAACATAAGCCCGATGTGATAAAACAAGACAGACTCCGCCAGAAACGTTCTAAGAACATTTCGTGGAAACCACATCAGGTTCTTAGAACATTGTCTGGTAGGGTTATAGGCGAGCCAGGACCCTTCGCCACTGCTTGAAACTTTGCGATCAAGCACCTGTCCTTCTTGTTTCGCGGCGGCGGCGGCGGCGGTTCCAACGACACACTATGCCCTGCAAGCGGGATCGCGTGCCGTCCCGCCGCCTCGCGGGGCGTGTGCCCAGGGGGGACGCCGACGCTCGGGGACCGGGACCTGCTTGGCGCGACGCGCCGGCAGCGCGGTGGGCCAGCACCCGCAGCGCGGCGCGCCGAGCGCACACCTTTGACGCCGGCGGCGAGGCAAGCGCTGCACCGGCGAGCGGCGATCCGGGGCGACGGAGGCGCGAAGTGGCCGGCATGCAGGAGGGGGGCGCGCTGAGCACACGTTCCTGCAGGACCCTCCGCGTGGCAGAGCTCGACCCGAGCCAGTGCGGCGGCCCCCGGCAACCCCGCGGGCGGGGCTCCCTGGCGGGCCTTCCGGGCCTTCCCTTCCACCGGGCCTTCTGCTCCGTTGCCGCCGCGGCTTCTCCCCATGCTGTGCCCACCCCTCTGCCTCCTCGCGCCCGCCCTCCTCCTCCTCCTCCTCCTCCTCCTCCTCCTCCTCCTCCTCCTCCTACTCTTTCTCCTCCTCCTCCTCCTCCTCCTCCTCCTCCTCCTCCTCCCCCTCCCTCCCCCATATACCTTTGTCCCCTCTCTCTCCCTTTACCTCAGGGTGGCCTAATTGGCCAATTCAAGGGAACACACATGTGGATGGTTTGGCAGGAGATGCGGCAGACAAAGCCAGAGCTTTCGAGCAATATCGATTCAGACAGCATAATATCTAGCGCAAGGCTCGACTGGTCAGGCGTCGCTACCCTAGAGTAGGTTTGAAATCCATCAATGTCTCCTTTGACATCAGAGGGGCCCATCCTGGAGCCCAGCAGGTTCCTCCCCCTTCTCGGCCTTCGCCTCCTACAGCTGTTGCACGCTTCGCGTCTGCCCAAACCATGGCCGATACTAGCAGATATTGTGCAGTGTGCTTCGGCTTGATGTCGAAAGCTCTAGAGTCCGAATGGTTAAAATGAGCTTGCACCCCCCCCTGTCCGCTGACTTCGAATTGTCCTGAGTCTCGATTGGACAGCGTTTACACTTGGCATATGGCTGGACGCGCCTCTCACAAGCTCTTCGGTTGCACAAAGACCTTGGTACAGGGTTCTGCCGCTCATGCGGATGTCCCGGCCAGGCCCAACTCAAGGGCTTAGGAACATCCGTGCCGCCCCCCCTCTTCTCACCAGGGCCGGGCGCGAATGCCGCGACCGTACCAGTCGCGGCATGTTTCCCGCGTGCTGAGCTCAGCCCTTCGTCACTGCGTGGTGGCGAAGATCCTGGAGATGGCCCGGGCTCCTTCACTGGGACGCGGTCCTCCGCGCGCGGGCCTCGCCGCGTCTCGAGTCGTGGGTCTTCCCTCCTTGCTTCCTTCCTTGCCGTCGTCGTCGTCCCCTCCTCCTCCTCCTCCTCCTCCTCCTCCTCCTCCTCCTCCTCCTCCTCTCCCCTCCTCCTCCTCCCTCCTCCCCTCCTCCTCCTCCTCCTCCTCCTCCTCCTCCTCCTCCTCCTCCTCCTCCTCCTCCTCCTCCTCCTCCCTCCTCCTCCTCCTCCTCCTCCTCCTCTCCCTCCTCTCCTCCTCCTCCTCCTCTCCTCCTCCTCCTCCTCCTCCCCTCCTCCCCTCTCCCTCCTCCTCCTCTTCCTCCTCCTCCTCCTCCTCCTCCTCCTCCTCCTCCTCCTCCTCTCCTCCTCCTCCCCAGAGGGAGGAGGCTCCCGCAAGTGGCGAGCGTGGCACGAGATGGCGAGGCCCTGGAGCGCCAACACGCATGGGCCCGTTTGCGCGGACAGAGGCCAAGTCCGCCCCACCGCGCTCGTTTTATCTTACCTTACCTGATCCCCCCCCCCCTCCTGTTCCCCCCCCTGCTCCCCCTCCTCCCTCCCCCTCCTCCTGCTCCTCGATCTCCCCCCCTCCCCCTGCTCCTCCTCCTGTTCCCCCCGCCCCTCTGCCTCACAAAGCACTCAGGGCCCCCAGACGTGTCGGAAGGGCGGGGCGGCCGTTTCGCCTGATACTCCCTCGCCACTTGTGACCCTGACGCTTGAAACTTGCAGCAATTTCAGCGATGGAGGGCGGGTGGTTTTGATTTTGGTGGTCCTTGCTCCAGCGTCGCGCGCATTCATCGCTTGCAGCACGTTCGAAGACGCAAGGCGGTTCTTTTTCAAAACAGCGCTCTCGCCCTAGCGCCGCGCATATTCGTGTTAAACTCTTATACCAGTTTCAAGGACTCGGGAGGTCTGGTTTTCTGGCACGATGTGGGCTTGGCAGGACGCAGCAATCACGGTGATCAGCGGGGCTGAAGTCCCAGGAACTATCTTCTGACACGGTTCATGATTGCCAGGGCGCATTCGCCACGTTGATTCGCAACGTTTGTAGTTTCAGGCAAGGTGTTCTGGCGCGGTTGAGAAATCCGAATCGGTTATCCTTCAATGCGGCACTTCCCGCAATCAACATAGACTCCTGAAAGAACTTATGAAGAGGGAACTTGAATCATCGTTGATGCGTCTTTGGTTTACATTCGTCCTCCGCCTTCACCTGATCTGACTTTGCCAGCAGGTCTCACAGACCCCTTCATCCCAAACCTGACCCACTGCCGAATTCCCGCTGCTGTCTCGGATGCAAGAGATCGTGCGAGCTCAGAGGTGCGCACGAACCATATCGAACCAGATCTAACCTCACCAGACAATTAGTCTGATGCAAGCCAGTGGAGAAACAAAGTGATTTCCCCATTGGTGGCGGAATTGGTTGATCCAAGCGGCGACGATATCCGTGCTGGGAGGCCCGAACACGACAGACCCCAGCATGAGCGATTCCACGCACAATTGTGGACTTCGGTGCTTCTCTGACGACGGATCACAGGGACATCACCGAGAACTGCAAAAGTGGACCAATTGGGTAAAGGCAGCATTGTCTTGCAGGAAGCTAGAGGGATCCCAGATGGCCCACTTCGTGAATACTCTGCTGCAGGGCTCGGCTCTGGGGGTTGCAGACCAGCTGGAGCTCGAGGATTGTAAGGAGGACGGGGGTCGGGAGAGCATCATCGAGCTTCTCCTCAAGAGGTGGCCAACCAAGGTGCAAGAGAATGTGTTAGGAAGACACTTGGAGTCGACGTTCGCGTTCCGGGGGCTCGAGGGTGAAGCAGTGACGGCAGGGACCGGTAGGGCGAGAGAGACGCTCCAGAAGTGTGACATCATTGCCAAGGTGACGTTCTCGACTGAGGCCCAGTCCGTGGAGGCCGAGGCGGGCGGGCCGGGAACGGAGGAGCACGACGACGGCAGGAGGCACCACAACGGCAGCGTGCGTATGCCACGGAATGCCCCCTTCGGGGTGTCGCAGGGGAGAGGTCAAGCTGCAGCGAAAGCAGATGCGGGCCGGCCGCGGGGTTCCACAGCGCCAGCTCACGGCTCTCGTCGCGAGGTGCAACAGGCGGCTGCACTCGGCGCGCCGCGGCCGTGGGGGAGGGAGGCGGGGCCCCGCGTGCTGCAACAGCGCCTGCGTGCGGCGGCAGCTCGCCTACGACTACCGGTGGCAGGCGGAACACCGACTACAGTTAGGTCGGGCGTGTCCCCTACATGCGGATTTTGGAGGAAAAAAGAATCATATTCAAGACATGTTCAAAACATGTTCAAGCATATTAAAAATAAAACGTCCCAAGACTATGTTTTACTATTCTTGAATATTCCCCCTGTAGAGTGACAGGCCCGACTTAAGACTACAGTGGAGGTCAGTCCACAAGGAACCTTCCACAAGAAACCCAACCCTGAGACCCCAGGACGTCCATTGATTTTTGGTGTGGGAACGTCGCGCTCTCCACAGCAAAACCATCGAAACCCAACCCATGGCACCCTGGAGGCAAGCAGGGTGTTTCTTGGCATGTGCCTCCGCTGTACGGGTCGCGTGGGGGCACGGGCAGCGCGGTTACGACGATGGGAGACTGGGCTGCGGAACAGCCGCCGACGGGAACACACGCGGTGGCGCGGGGAGGCGCCCGCGCGGGGCGCGCCACTGCGCGACGACGGCAACACCGCCCCTGCTGCGAACACCACCCCCCGCGAGCACGGAGGAGGCGCTGCCAGCTGCTTTCAAAACGGCGGTGGCAGAAAATCTGGGACCGGGACGTCCCAGACATGTGGAAGACAAACTGCTGCGGGTGTGGACCAAGCGGCTCCCGCAACAGAACTGGGACGACCACGACGTATTTGATGCCCGGCGTGCGATGGACCGACAGCGTGGCACAACGGCAGGTACTGGCGGGTGGCCTGGGACCGAGGTGGCTGACCTGGGCGGCATGGTGGCCCTGGCCGTCGCCGCGGTGTTTGACGCCTTCGAGATGGGCAGAGGCCCTGCCGACCCCGTGGTCGGAGGCTGGCAGATTCACCTCCCTAAGGAGAGCCCGCTGGCGGGGGGAAGGGCCAACCCGGTCTTGCAACGCCGACCGATCACTGTGTTCGGCCCATGGTATAGGGTCTGGGCCACAGGTCGCCTGCGATCTCCCTCCTGCGCCGCCTGGTGCAAGGAGTTGCGGCCGCAAGAGGCCCGCGGAGCAAAGAAAGGTGCTAATTACGGTGCACGACGCGGCGGCGGGGGTCACCGCTGCCCTGGAGGCCGAGGAGTACGGCACGTCTTGGGACTACAGCTTCGCGTTCGCCCGTACGTCCTACGGCAGCAGCGACAGCAATCCACTTCGCGAAGATGCTGGGGAGGCACTGGACCAACCAACGACGGTGGCTAGAGCTACACGGGGCCACTGCCAAGCAACCCAAAGTCGTGTCCACCTCCTTCCCGCAAAGGGATCCGTGGTCCGCCTTGGCCATTACGGCCGTGCTCACGGGTCCGCTTTGTGAGGTTGCCGCGCGGGAGCCAGGGGTCAGCACAGCGCTGTGCGTCGGCGACCGTACCTGGACGTCTTGCACTCTCGACAGTATGCTTAGCGCCGCGGCCATCTGGGACGACTGGTCACCAACCCTGGGCATGGTGGAACGACAAGCAAGAGTGGGCGAACCGTGACTCGAGGAAGCGGCGGTACCTGCAGGCAGGAGTGCCCGCGCGGACATCATATTTCCAAGCCTGACAATCTTGGGGATGAGGTTCGCTGGAGGAAAGAAGCAGAGGGCTGCCAGCGCCAAGGAGGCCAAGCGCATGTCCAAAGCACAACGACAGGTGGAACGCGCGCCGTTGCTGCCGATCCCTTCCCGACAACGACACGAAGCGATAACTGCGGGGCCACTCTCTTCGACTCAATACGGGTGGTTCAACTCCACGCCGCCGCGCGCGGCCACGGACAAGCTCCAGGCGGCCGTACACAGCGCCACTGGTGCACCGCGACGGTCGTCACCGCACCGCAAGCGCCTGGTCGTGGGTTACCGGATCGACGCGCGGTTCCGCGCGCAGCAGGAGACGCCCGTTGCCGCAGCGCGGGTTGCACAGAAGAACGAACGACGGCAACACGCCAGGTGCTTGGGGGACCGGACGGACTCTGGAAATACTACCCAACAACACCTCAAGTTGCAAGGGGTGGAGAAATACGGCACAGTGGAAATGGTACCACCACGGGATCGACGAGAAGATCTCCCTGGACAGCACGGATTAGCACTGGCACTCGCCAAGATTAGCACTGGCACTCGCCCAAATTTCTAGGCCACATGCTACGGGAAGCGTGGCGGCATCACAAATTCCACAGCTGGTTGGGCACGACACGGAACGAGGCGCAGGCCTGCAGGACTGCCCACGACGACGCGAAGCGTCTCAAGGCCGTCATCGCCAGTGCGCAAGAGCACCCGTCTACGTTGGCAGTGCTCACGGGATGCCTTGTGTTATGTTGTTCCTATCCTACTTACGGGCCGCATCCCAGAAATAATTTCGAGCACCCAGAAAAGTGTCGAAACAGCGTCGAAAGAGTATCGCCTCCCAGGGCCCAACACGTGAAAACCCCTAAATACTCGGTATTTTCCTGGTACTCGAAATTATTTCTGGTGATCAAGGCTAAAGTAGATTGGAACATCCTAAGGGCCTTGTGTCGCCTGCCGCCTTCGAGCGGGGCACGGCCCTTCGATGGAATGCCCGTGGTGTGCGTGTGCTGTGCCAAAGACCGACCACGTGGTCCTGGGAGTGCCAAGGAGAGGCGTTCCAGGGCCGGCCTCATGCCCGCCCCGAAGGCGCTCTCCAAATACGCCTGGGATGGCCCACGGGCGAAATATTACGGAAGGAGCTGCACCAGCGGTTGCTGCTGTGGGTGGCAGATGTCAGGACCACAATCTTGGATCACAGGTACGGTGGTGCTCGTCACAAATATTATTGTGCCGACGGGGTCTCGAACCGCAACTCTGTTTCACAAGTACGGTGGTGCTCGTCACGGGTACTTTTGCGCCGACGGGGGCCTCCAGCCAAAATGTTGGTTCACATGTACGGTGGTACTGCTCATCACTGTTACTTTTTTGCGCCGACGGGGATCTCTTACCACAATTTTGGTTACAGGTGTGGTGGTGCTGTGCAATTGTCTTCAATCGCACTTTTGGGTCACATGTACGGCGGTTCTCGACACAGGTACTCTTGCGCTGACGGGGACTTCTAACCCCCCATGTCGTGCAAGCGCTGCAGCAGGCAGGAATTCCAGTTGAGCCGTAATTTCTCAGCCACCCAGAGGCAGGTTTACAGGTTTCACAGAGTGAAAGGTTTTAAGGCCGAGGTTTTTAACATTTGGCTTTGCCAGCAATGTCCCTCATACCCCTTCATCCTACACCTGTGCCCACCGCTGCGTGCCCGATGCCATTTTGGCAGCGATGGGCCTTGCGAGCTCAGGGAAGCCCAGGAACTACACGTATCTCCATCAGGCAGGCTGCCTGATGCAAGCAAGGTGGGGAACCAGGATAGCTTGCCCCTCCTCCTCCTCCTCCTCCTTCTCCTCTTCCTTCTCCTCCTCTCTCCTCCCCAGACCTCCGACGTCGTGTTCTCTTTGTCCACGGCCTGGGACCCCAGAGGTCTAGACCCAATCCCCAGGACTGGCTTTCCGTCCTGACTCGTGTTTTGGCCTCCTCCTCCTCTCGCGCCTCCTCCCCGTCGCCTTCCTCCTGCCCCCTCATGCCGCTCCACGTCCTGCTCAACCTCGCTCGTGTCGCTGCCCTCCCCGTCCGAGGGCGGGGGAAGAGGGAAGAGAGGAGGAGGAGGAGGAGGAGGAGGAGGAGGAGGAGGAGGAGGAGGAGGAGGAGGAGGAGGAGGAGGAGGAGGAGGAGGAGGAGGAGGAGGAGGAGCAAGCGGAGGATGAGGATGATAGAACAATGCAGGTCGGCATAAACACAACCTTTTGGAGGTCTGTACGGCTTTCTCGGAACCCTCCACGACACGCCGTGGGGCGGCGCCAGAATGGCGGCCTGGGGGGCTCCGGCGCAGTTACGTAGTAGGTGGTCCTCTTCGAGAGGAGAAATGGAGACAAGACCGAACTTGATCGACCTGTAGAATTCAGACGTCGCCTCGATGCCAATGACATCTCCGCCAGGAAGCGGCTCGCTGGGCACTCTGAGTTGGGAAACGCTGATGACCGCTAACCTTGTAGGGCGGCCTCTGATCTCAGGCAGAGCCGCATGGCCCCTTTCAAGGGCAACTCCTGGTCAAGTACGCACCCAAAAGGCGCCTCCGAGGGGACCGACTAATTACGCATCCCGTCCAGGAGGACAAGAAGGATGATCAGGAGGATGAGGAGGTTGAGGAGAAGGATGAGAGGGAGACGGAGAGAGGAGATGGCTGATGATGCCAGTGCATCAATGGAGGACGGTCGGGGTCCGCGAGGTACCAGCCAGATGCTCGCGCTTGGCGCCCTCGGGCCTGGTAGACAGCCATCTCCGAATTCGTGTCCTGAGGGGACGGCGTGGGACAAGCTGGCGACGCGCCAACGGGTCACGAGAGACGAACATCTCCATGTCCAGATCCTCGCGGTCTGGATGCCGAGGCGCGATCCCGTCGATACGCGACCCCACGGACACATCCCGCGCGGGGCATCCGCGCAAAGCCTGGCCCGTATGCCGTGCAGCCGCGGCAGAGGAGACCGGACCGCGGGGTCGGGCCGTGGACATGGGGATGTGTACAGGAGAAGAAAGAACGCCAAAAACATAAACTTTTGGCGCTCCGCGCGGATTTCTTGGATCTGCGCTGGGCTCCCTCCCCGGCGCGCGGAGCGCACCAGGGGCGGCGCCGGAGGCGCCGCTAGGGGGGCCCCAGCGCGGAGCCAAGACATCCGCGCGGAGCGCCAAGAGTTTATGGTTATGGCGCATGCACGCGAACTTCGGGACCTGCGGGCGGGAAGCTCAGCTGCCCAGGAGGCCTCCCCCTCCCCCCATTATGTAGGGGCACCAGCAATGACACAAACAGTTCAAAAAAAATCTGGAGGTCCGCGCGGCTTTCTCGGATCGGCGCTGGACCCCATGGCGGCGCCTCTGGCGCCGCCCCTGGCGCGCTCCTCGCGCCAGGGAGGGGGGTCCAGCGCCGATCCGAGAAATCTGCGCGGAGCCGAGTTTTTATGTTTATGTCAGTTTTCGTTGGTCAAAGTTGGCGGTGGGTCTGATGAGTTGCACTTCAACGCAGGCAGTCTCCCCCGCGGGTGCCAACTTTGAGTTTGGGGGAGCGGGAGAGTGTCCACTGATTGTTTCCCCCTACCGTATCTCCTCCCCCCCTCCTCCTGCCACCCCCCCCTTCCGCCCTCTCCCCCCCCGCTCTCCCGAGAGCCACGCTGGAACACACCCGTGCTGCTGCCAGGGCTCGTTGCCGGGATGATTTTGTTCGCAAGGTGCTCTCGACCACATCCCTGGCACATATTTCCTCGCTCCGTGACTACCCCAGGGCCAGGAAAAACCCGGCGATGGGAGCAACAAACATGCCAGGAGCGGCCCGCCGTTTTGCATTTCCCATCCATCCTGTGGTGCTTGGTCCTCGTTTTGCAAAGACAGCGCCCCGCGTTCTCCTCCCGCCTCCCTTCCTCCCTCCTCCTCCTCCTTCTCCTCCTCCTCCTCCTCCTCCTCCCTCCTCCCATCCTCATCCTCATCCTCATCCTCATCCTCATCCTCATCCTCATCCTCATCCTCATCCTCATCATCCTCATCCTCATCTTCATCCTCATCCTCATCCTCATCCTCATCCTCATCGTCATCGTCATCGTCATCGTCATCGTCATCATCATCATCATCATCATCATCATCATCATCATCATCATCATCATCATCATCATCATCAGCATCATCATAATCATGATCGTGATCATCATTATCATCATCGTCATCGCTACCCATGTCGTCCTCCCTCCTCTTTCGGCACACCCTCACGCGTTTCGTGGCCCATTGGGAGCACCACCGAAGGTCCCAGTGGGACCGTCCGCATGCGTCCCTCCACACCCAGTACAGCGCTTCGTGGCCCCAGAGGGAGCTCCTCCGAAGGTCCCAGTGGGACTGCCCGCATGCGTCCGCCACACCAGGTACAGCGTTTGGTGGCCCAGTGGGGGCTCCACCGAAGGTCCCAGTGGGACCGCCCGCATGCGTCCGCCACACCCAGTACAGCGCTTCGTGGCCCCATAGGGAGCCTCACCGAAGGTCCCAGTGGGACCGCCCGGCGGGCCCATAGGGAGCTCCACAGAAGGTCCCAGTGGGACCGCCCGCATGCGCCCGCCACACCCAGTACAGCGTTTCGTGGCCCCATAAGGGGGCTCCACCGAAGGTCTCTGTGGGACCGCCCGCATGCGCCCGCCACAACCAGTACAGCATCTGGTGACCCCATTGGGAGCACCACCGAAGGTCCCAGTGGGACCGCCCGCATGCGTCCCTCCACACCCAGTACAGCGCTTCGCGGCCCCATAGGGAACACCACCGAAAGTCCCAATGGGACTGCCCGCATCCGTCCGCCACACCCAGTACAACGTTTCGCGGCCACATAGGGAGCTCCACCGAAGGTCCCAGTGGGACCGCCCGTGCGTCCGCCACACCCAAAACAGCGTTTGATGACCCCATCGGGAGCTCCAGCGAAGGCCCCAGTGGTACCGCCCGCATGCGTCTCCACCACCCACTACAGCGCTTCGTGGCCCCACAAGGAGCTTAACCGAAGGTCCCAGTGGGACCGCCCGCATGCGTCCTCCCGCCCATTACGGCACGCCCCACCACGCTTGTGCGTGGTGGCCCACCGAGAGCGGCCCCCTCAACGCGGTACTCACTACTGCATGCGGTTGGGTCTTTCGCCAGGATATTTTTTCTCCGCGGTGCGCACAGTACATACAAGCGGCAGGTTTGGCAACGCTAGTCGTGAGGAAAAAACGCGGACCAGCAGAACTAGAATCTACAACTACACCAGGGTGAGGCCGGGACCGCTCTCGGACAACCTCCTGACCGGTCAGGTTTTCGAGCCGCGCTCGGCCGTGGCCACGCGAGGGACCCCTTGAGAGCCCCGAGGAGACGCCAGGGGAAGCCAGAACGTAGTGAGGCATCACGGCCAGAGCGCTGGACCCCAGCCTGCTGCGGCACTTCTCGCGCCCGAGCTATCCCGCGGGGGGGGTCCAAGGGCACTAGAGACTGGGGCCAGGACGCCGATCGAGTTTCTGTTCGTGACTGGCGGGGGGCAGTTCTCCGAGATGGGGTCCGCGTAGATGGGGTCGAAGGATCGCGCCGCATCGCCAATACATCGCCGATGTATCGGCGATGCATCGGCGATGCATCGGCGATGCATCGGTGACGTCGGCGATGCATCGGCGACGTCGGCTTTGAGAGAATCGTGCTCCGCATCGAGCCGCATCGCCGACGCATCGGCGATGCGGCGCGATCCTCCGACCTCATGTGCTCGGACCCCGTCTGGGAGGCCTGGAGGTGAGGCGGAAACTGGCTCGTGCGGGGGGGAGGGGCAGGGCCCTGGAGTCGGCGAGATACTTCGAGGGTCGCCTCCTGTGGCGAAGACGAGCGCTCCGGGGCAGGTTGGGGCACCCCGCCCCGCCCGGCGAGGACTGGGCGATGGGGGGTCGGTGAGTCCCCGCCCCCCGCCCCTTCCGGGCCAACTCCAAGCTAACTTGAGCAGAGACTGACCGTCCTGGCATTCCCATCGGCCTACCACGACATGTTCTCAGAACCCCCAAGCAGCTCTCACAACAAGAACAGGATGTTCTTAGAACGTGAGCCCCAGGTCTTAAACAAGACAGTCTCAGCTAGAAATGTCCCAAGAACACTTCGTGCAGACCGCAAAAGGTTCTGAGAACATTCTTTGGTGGGCCTATGGGTAAGCCAGGACGCTTCGCCACTCCACGGCTTACGTTGCCCGTGAGCGACGCCCAGAACTGATGGCATCTTCCGCCCTCGCGGTCCATGGAGGCAGAGGACTCGTCCAGCACGGCGAAGAAACCCTGGGGCCCGCCCATGTGCCTCTGGTGCCACTCGGCGTGCCAGAACAGTCTGCGGGGGGACTCGCGGTTCCAGGGTTCTTCGTCGTCCTCCTCCTCCTCGTCGTCTTCGTCGCCGCTATCATCGTCACTGTGTCGGTGTCGTTACTGTCGTCGTCGCTGTCGTCGCCGTCGGAGGCTGAGGGAGGAGGAAGGAGGCAGAAGGAGTGGATGAACAGCGAGGTGAGAGGAGGAAAGGGGGAAAGGGAGAAGGAGGAACGGGAAAACAGAGGAAGGGCTCCTCCTCCTCCTCCTCCTCCTCCTCCTCCTCCTCTTCTTCTTACTCCTCCTCCTCCTCTTCTTCTTCCTCCTCCCCCTCCACCAACATCTTCCTCCAACATCATGTCTCCTCCTCCTCGTACTCTTCCTCCCTCCCTCCCGCTTGTGCTGCCCCTCCCCCTACTCCCTGACCAGCTGTAGCCTCCCGCGCGGCCGAAGCGAAGGCCCCCTCCTCTCTCCTCCTCCCTCCTCCTCCCTCTTCCTCCTCCTCTCCCCTCCGTTTCCTCCTCCTCCTGCTGCTCCTCTTTTTCTCCCCACCTCATCCTTCCTCCTCGCTCCCCCTCCCCCTCCTGCTCCGCCTCTTCCTCCTCCTCCACCTCCTCCTCATCTTCCTCCTCATCATCATCATACTCATCCGCATCCTCATCCTCATCCTCATCCTCATCATCGCCATCACCATCATCGTCATCATCACCCTCCTCCTTCTCATCATCATCACCATCATCAGCATCATCATCATCATCATCATCATCATCACCATCATCATCATCATCATCATCATCACCAGCACAGCATCAGCATCGACATCATCAGCAGCACACTCATCATCATCATCATCATCATCCTCACCATCATCCTCAGCATCATTATTATCATGATCATCATCAGCATCATCACCCTCATCATCATCATCAGCAGCATCATTATTGTCAGCATCGTCATCGTCATCGTAATCAACACCACCACCATTACCACCATCACTACATTAAGCATCATCATCATAATCATGCTCATCATCAGCATCATCATCATCATCACAATCGCCATCATCAGCATCATGACAATCATCATCAGCATCCTCATCAACGTCATCATTAGCAGCATCATCATCACCATCACCATCACCATCATCATCATCACCACCATCATCGCCATCATCATCTTCATCACTACCACCATCATCGCCATCATAAGCAACCACACTAACACCAACACCAAAACCATCATCATCATGATGGTCATCATCAGCATCATCATCATCAGCATCATAACCATTCTCATCACCACCACCATCAGCATCGTCCTTAGCACCACCATCATGATCAGTATCATGATCATGATGATGATGATCATCGTCAGCATCATCATCACCATCAGCATACATCATAATCACCATACTCCTCCTTATCATCATCATCAGCATCATCATCATCATCATCATCACCAGCATCATCATCATCACCACCATCACCATCATCATCATCACCATCATGATCACCGACATCACCATCACCATTACCATCATCGTCACCAACACCATCATCATCATCATTATTATCATCACCATCACCATCGCCACCATCAACATCATCACCAGCAGCACCATCTTCATCACCACCACAACCATCACCATCATCACCATCACCATCAAAATCATGATGATGATGCTGACGATAATAATCATCACAATCCTCCTCATCATCATCATCACCATCACCATCACCATCACCATCACCATCATCATCATCATCATCATCATCATCATCATCATCATCATCATCATCATCATCATCTGCTCCCTTCTTCTCCTCCCTTCTTCTCCTCCTTTCTTCTTCTTCTTCTCCTGCTCCTTCTCCTCGGCCTTCTCCTCCTCCTCCTCCACTTCCCCCTCCTCCTCCTCCTCCTCCTCCTCCTCCTCCTCCTCCTCCCCCTCCTCCTTCTCCTGCTCCTCCTGTTCGTTCTGCTCCTCCTCCCCCCTCTCCTCATCCTCCTCCTTCCTCCTCCATCCTCCTCCTTCCTCCTTCTCCCGCCTCTTCCTCCTCCTCTCGTTTCTCCTCCTCCTCCTCCTCCTCTTCCTCCTCGTCGTCGGCCCCTGAGGCCCCCCCTGTGCGGGCGCCCGAACCCCTTGGTAAAACATTCTGATCTCTCAAAGGCGCCACTTTTACTTCCGCGAGCCTTCTGCCAGCGGAAAGGCCGCCCTCGCTCTGCTTCCGCCGGCCTTCCGCCTGCCTCCGCCGAGGAAGAGGTGCTGGCTTCCTGGATCCCTCGGAGGCGATGGCACTTCTGAAACGCCCTCGCCAGCGACACGCAGGAGCGGCCCTGGGCAGCAGTGACCTCTGATGCGCGGCTCGCTGCTGATCGCTGCGTGCGGTGCGACGGTGACGGCCTGCGTGCTTGGGTCTGGCCCTTCCGGGCCCCGCCGAACAGCCGCGCACCAGCAGACACCCTGGCGAAGGGCCACTCCTGCGTGTAGCCGGCCCTCGAGGAGACAGGCGCTCGGAGCAGGCCACGGGCCGTGAATCTCTCGTGGCGCGGGTGGTCGAGCAAGCGGTGGAGGAGAGAGACGAGGAGGACTCTCACACAGTTCGCGGAAGCGGTGGCAGTGGCGCGCGCGCGGGGCGCACGGGCCACACCATCCTGGGAGAGCGAGACACCACCCCACGCACAGCCAGGCCCGGTCGACTCCATCCAAACTTGCAACCGCGGGTGGCGGAGGGCGGTTGGCAGGGGGCCGACTCCACGCCACCTGCCCCACAGTCCGCCGATGCTCCCTGCCTGCGCACCTCGTACAGGAGAGGCAGAAGGCGTAGGAGGATAGGAGGGAGAGGAGGAGGAGGAGGAGGAGGAGGAGGAGGAGGAGGAGGAGGAGGAGGAGGAGGAGGAGGACAAGGAGGAGGAGGAGGAGGAGGAATAATAATAATAATATTAATACTAATAATAATAATACTAATAAGAATAATAATAATAATAAGGATAATAATAATAATACGAAGAACAATAAGAATAACACATAATATTAATAAGAACAATAAACATAAACATAACAATGATACTAATAATAAGAAGAATAATAATAAGAAGAAGAATAATAAGAAAAAGAAGAAGAGGAGGATGAGCAGGGGGAGGAGGAGGACGAGGAGGAGAAGGAGGTGGAGAAGGGGAGGAGGAGTGGGAGCAGGGGGCGGGGGAGGGGGAGGACGACGAGGGATCCTGCAGAACTGCAGGCGCTGCTGCTCCCCGAGGCTCAGCACGTCCTCCCAGGAGATGCCTGTGGTGTCGAGCTCGTCCTTGCGCGCCTCCCACACGTCGCCCAGGTTGGCCTTCGGTTGGCGTGGCGCTCCGAACTTCTATCGCTTTTCGGCTAACTTGTGGAGGAGGAGGAGGAAGAAGAGGAGGAGGAGGAGGAGAAACAGCTGAGTGGATGACCGTGACGCAGCAGGAGTAGGCACTCGTACTCTGTGGCAGAAGGCGGCATGCCCGTTGCAGGCTGTGACATCGCCCGTGCCGAAAGAGTGAGGCCCTTTATGGGGCCCAACAAGGCCGAGATGCCAGAGGAACCGTCCCGAGGAACGACTGACATACGGCAAGCCCGCGCCGCGGTGACGCCGGCGCTGGTTCCTGACACCGCGTGAATCGCCCAACCCGGAACGATGGCGGCTCCCCGATTGCGCAGGCCGTGCGATATAAAGCTCATTCTGGGCTACCGGCGGTGCTAAGCACTGCATCGTCATGAATGAGAAAAGGGTCCTGAGGGAAACGGGTTCTCCTAGACCCAGGCTTTCCCCTACGACCCGCTCTTCATTCTGAATCATGCTTTGAACGGGGTCCGAAAAAGGTGGAACACTCCCAGGGCTCTTTCCTCCAGGACCCGTTTCCGCCATGCTAACTGAGCGCCCGCGCCGGAGCCGCCGCCGCGTCGACGCGTTTTGAACTTGCCGCAAAGAACACTTAAGCCTCTTGTGGGCCCAAGGTTGCCGTCTCAATCTCCACGTCGCCCAGGCTGGCGTCCAGAGTTGCCCGGGCATGGGCCGAGTGGCCCAGGATGCGGGGTCTTCTTGCAACAGCGCTGCGTCCTCACGAAATACTTGTTGTACACATGTAGCGAATATTTGACGCAGTCAGGATGTGTCCGAATCCCACCCAGTAGGGAGAGGAGGGGAGGATGATAGGGGGGCGCGCCTGGTGGCATCTTAGATGTGCCCTGGGGCCATGGAGGAGGACGAGCAGCACTGGCCCCCCAGAGCGCCGCCATGACGATATTGGTTACCATCCTCTCCGACGGAACGAGAACGAGCTCATATAACAAATGCGCACCAGGACACTTTACGCACACATAGCTGGACTCACTGGCAAACTTTTTTGCGTCGGCGGCTAAGCAGAGGGTGACTGCGCTGGCGATGAGAGGCTTAAGTGGGGATGCTTTTGGAGCGAAGTGTGCCACCTTGCAAGAGGAGGAGCGAGAAGAAGAAACTCACTTGCAAACACGCGGAATCACATCCAGAGGGTGGGCGCACCCGCCGACGCGAGGGCCGGGCGCTGGGGAAGCCACGCGCCTTCGCCAACAAGCGCTGAGCTGGGCACCCCGAGGCCAGCCATGCCTCGACCAGAGGCTTCGAGGCCGACCTCTGGAGCTGTGTCCCCCGAACTATGATCCTGCCAATCTTCAAGTAAGTACTCATCAATGGGTGAGGCAAGACTTGGACTGCTCTACTGCTGTTGAGAACCGCCACCGACGCAGTGGACGGCTGTTCCCCGAAGTCGGACGGGCGAGCGCAGCAAGCGGAAGCGCCGCTTCGTGTGCAGCAGCTGCACTGTGGGGTCTCCAGAAACCAGCACCCCGCAAGCAGCTAGGAAGCGGGTGCAGGGGCGCGAGCCACGAGCATAACTATCCATATCTCGGCGGCGAGCAAGGGGGGGAAGTAAGAAGGGGCGGGCCTTCTCAGAAGGCTCGGAAGTCCCCCAGCCTTCTGAGACATGTGCTCCAAGCCTTCCCCGAAGACACAAAACAGCAACCTCTCAGAGGGCCCGAGGGCTACTCAGAAGTCTCGCTGCCTTCTGAGAAGAGAGACAGAACACGACATAAACATACACTTGCCACGGTCCGCGCGGAGTTCTTGGATCTGCGCTGGACCCCCCTCCCTGGCGCGCAGAGTGCGCCAAGAACGGCGCCAGAAGCGCCGCCAAGGGGTCCCGCGCCGATCCGGGAAATCCGCGTGAAGCGCCAACAAGTTGTGTGTATGCCGTCGTTTCTTCTTTTTCTTCTTCTTCTTCTCCTTCTTCTTCTTCGGGAGAAGGCCTTCTCCTTCTCCTCTGTCCCCCCTCGCTTCCCCCCCCGCTCGCCGCCGAAATCAGTTCTTCTTCTTCTTCTTCGGGAGAAGGCCTTCTCCTTTTCCTCTGCCCCCTTTCGCTTCCCTCCCTCCGCTCGCCGCCGAGTTCAGTTTCCGGGTCACAGCTCGGGTCCCCGGCGGCCGCTTGGGACGAGCCGAGCATCTCCCCGAGCCGCTCGCGGGGAGGCGCAGCCGCTGGAACGCATCCCAGGGGCGGGAGGCCGCCAAGAGACTACGGCAGCGCCCTCGCACGCCGCCGAGGTGTCATGCCCTCGCGTTCTGGATTTCGACCCCGGGGACGTCTGCGCGATCGCAGGGGCGCGCGTCACGCGCGAGGCGGCCCCCCCCGCGCAGCGCCGCGCACCGCACATCCGTGGAAGAACGCGGCCGACGGTCCTGCTCTCTGTCCCGCCCGCGGCGGAAGGCCCACGCGGCGCGCCTTCCCCCCCCCCCCACACACGAAGAGTTGCCAGCCGTCCCCCCCCGCGCACCCTCAGGCGCCTCGGACGCCCCTGCTGCCTGCTCCCCTTGGGTCGGGCATGTCCTCCTACAGGCGGATCGTGGAAGAAAAATGCAAGCGCAATCAGACAGCACTCGAACACAATCCAAAAGTAATCGACACATCGCCGCCAGACCGTTTCTTTACTCCTCTTTATAATATTCTAGGGGGGCGAAAAATGGCATAAACATAAACACTCGGAGGTCCGCGGGGACTTCTCGGATCCGCGCTGGACCCCCTCCCTGGCGCGCGGAGCGCGCCAGGGGCGGCGCCGGAGGCGCCGCCAGAGATGTCCAGCGCGGATCTGAGGAATCCGCGCGGACCTCCGAATTTTCATGTTTATGCCACTTTGCGTCCCCCTGTGACTACTCCTCCCGTTAGGGTGGCGCGCCCGACGTGATGCTCCCCCCCGACGTGAGCCTCTCCGAGACCCACTGCGGGCCCACTCCGCCGCGGCCGCGGCGTGCCGCGCCGTGTGGGGGGGGGCCGGCACTCCTCCTGCACGAGCCCCCTGGGGGCCCCGACACGACCCGAGATCCACCTCCTCCTCCTCCTCCTCCTCCTCCTCCTCCTCCTCCCCTCCCCTCCTCCTCCTCCTCCTCCTCCTCCTCCTCCTCCTCCTCCTCCTCCTCCTCCTCCTCCTCCTCCTCCTCCTCCTCCTCCTCCTCCCTCCTCCTCCTCCTCCTCCTCCTCCTCCTCCTCCTCCTCCTCCCCTCCTCCTCCTCCTCCTCCTCCTCCTGCTCCTCCTGCTGCTCTCCTCCTCCTCCTCCTCCTCCTCCTCCTCCTCCTCCTCCTCCTCCTCCTCCTCCTCCCCCTGCTCCTCCTGCCCTCCTCCTCCTGCTCCTCCTGCTCCTCCTGCTCCTCCTGCTCCTCCTGCTCCTCCTGCTCCTCCTCCTCCTCTCCTCCTCCTCCTCCTCCTCCTCCTCCTCCTGCTCCTCCTGCTCCTCCTGCTCCTCCTCCTCCTCCTCCGCCTCCTCCTCCTCCTCCTCCTGCTCCTCCTGCTCCTCCTGCTCCTCCTGCTCCTGCTCCTGCCTCCTTCTGCTGCTCCTCCTCCTGCTCCTCCTGCCTCCTTCTCCTGCTCCTCCTCCTTCTCCTCCTCCTCCTCCTCCTCCTTCCTCCTCCTCCTCCTCCTGCTCCTCCCTCCTCCTCCTCTCCTCCTCCTCCTGCTCCTCCTCCTCCTCCTCCTGCTCCGCTCCTCCTCCTCCTCCTCCTCCTCCTCCTCCTCCTCCTCCTCCTCCTCCTGCTCCTCCTGCTCCTCCTGCTCCTGCTCCTCCTCCTCCTCCTCCTCCTCCTCCTCCTCCTCCTCCTCCTCCTCCTCCTCCTCCTCCTCCTCCTCCCCCTCGTCCTCGCCCTCTCCTCCCCCTCGTCCTCCCCGTGGAGGGGACCGTTTTACTTTTTTTGCGCTTCGACCTTGGGCGGAAGGGGCCCAGACCCCCTCGAGGAATGAGAAAATCATGACTGGAGGCTTTTCGCCTTTGTGGGCCTCTGGGGGCCCTTCCCGGGCCTCGGGGCCATCAAAAAACTACTCAGGATGGAAAACCTGTCCTGGGGAATATTCGGAATAGGTCGAAACCTTTGGGGGTCGACGTCATGAACAATTCATGACGTCGGGGGTCTGGATTGGGCGGAAGGGGGGGGGGTCTGGCTCTGGAACTCTGCTTAGTGCGACTGTTTCCAGCAGTGCGTCCTCTGGGCGGAGGCTCCACAGGAGCCAAAAACAGCCAAGGTCCACTCCATGGGTGGGGGGGAGTGGGGGTGCGAGGGCCCGAGATCGCGGAGCCGCAACGTGTTTCCACACCTTGTTGTGGCGGCGAGCGAGGGGGGGAAGTGAGAAAGAGAAGGCCTTCTCAGAAGGCGGTGGGGCTTCTCAGAAGCCCTCGCGCTTTCTGATAGGTTCTTTGCGTCTTCGGGGAAGGCTTAGAAAACTTCTCAGAAGGCCGGGGACTTCCGAACCTTTTGAGAAGGCCTTCTCCTTCTCACTTCCCCCCCTCGCTCGCCGCCGATTGTTTTTTCGCACGGGATCGGGCGCCCAGTCCAGACCCCCTCGCGCTGCGAAAACATCGCGACGGGAGGCTTTTCGCAAATTTCGGCCTCATAGGGGCCTTTACCGGGCCTCGGGACCGTCACAAAGACGACTCAGGACGAAAACCCGGTCCCGGGGAAGGGGTTCAGACCTCTAGATAGGGGTCAACGTTGTGAAAAAAAATTGCGTCGGGGATCGGGCAGGTGTCCTCGTACATCTTGGGGGTAGGGGGAGGGGGGAAGGCTTCCGAGAAAGAGGCTGCTTTTTTGACGGCGCGGGTCCTGCATCTATAGATAAGGCCCGCGCCTTCCAAGCAGCAGGGTTGCTTCTGAGAAGCCCTCCCCCCCACCCCTCTCTGCGCGTGGCTGATCATCGACTCGGCTCGGAAGGTGCCACGCGCAAAGGGTTGGCCTGGGGCTCTCGTCGTGATTTTCCACGGTGTCGGTCTTGGTTCGCGTCGTCGGATCTCAGGGCGGGTCCAAACTCGGCCTGGTCGGCGGCCCTGACTCCGCCCTGGACGCTGGATCGGAGGGGCACAGCAGCTGAGGCCTCCTTGAACAGCCGCTCCATCCTGTCGTCGTCCAGGTCTCGCAAGAGTGCCGGGTCCCAGACGGGATAGGCGAGCTGCTCCCTCAGCGTCCCCTCGAACAAATACGGCCGCTGCGCCAGGAAGAAGACGTTCAGCGGCCCCGGTCTCCAGAAGCTCGACTGCGTGCCTCTCGCCGGCATCACTCGCGCTTATTTTTCGGCCAACTATTCTGAAAGAGGCGGACCGACGGGGCGCAAACGCCGCCCTTCCTCCCTGCCCTCACCTTGACCTCACCCAGGCGTCTCAGGCAGGCTTCGTCAGTGCTTTGCTCTCGCCTGCTGATCTGAGCGAGGCGGGCTTTGCTGCAGTCTAGGCGGCGGGTGCCTCTCGTGTAACTTTTTCGTTCCAGCGGACCGATGGCAATGCAGACGGCAGTCAATTCACGGCTCCCTGCTGCTGTGGGTGCCTCTCCCGCAACTTGCTCCTGCTCCTGCACCTGTCCATTCTTCTGCTCCTGCTGCTGCTGCTGCTGTTGCTGCTGCCTTCTCGCCCCCGCAGACAAAAGCTCGAAAGCGTTAGAACGCCCCACTGATAAGCCGAGCCCCTGAAAACCGGCGAGCGAGCTCCGCAGGAGGCCCTTCCAATCCGTCCAGGGTCCCGATCCCACGAGACTTCGCAAGGAATCCAGATGGATCTGGCCAGTCACCGACAAACCATAATTCAACATGGGGGAAAAGTGGCCCGAGGGAAACGGGTCCTGCACCCCAGGGCTTCCTCCTCGGGACTAATTCTTCATATCGAGCTGTCTTTTGACGATCCTGGAGCCTGGGAACGGCCCCTAGAAGCCGACAACAGTGAAAAAGCCACAGCCACAGGACTCGCTTTCCTCATGATCTGCTTAGGAGAGGGAGAGTCGTGGTAATAATGATAATGCCATGCATATTGCTGATAAGTCGAACGATCACAAGAAGTCGGCATAACCTTGAGCTTGCAAAGGTCAGCGCAGACTTCTTGGGTCGGCGCTGAACCGCCGCCAAGAAGGCTCAGCGCCGACCCAATAAATCTTCGCGGACCTTCAGAGTTTATGATTGTTGAGCCCTTCCTCCATTGCGACTCATCCCTCAGAGCCCGGCTGGGGTGGACTCCTCTTCTCGATGATCCGCAGAGCGTGTGCTAGCGCCCACGTGTGCTTGTCCACCTAGGCCCCTCATCACGAAGCAAGCTGCGTGCTGCTGGGCTACCACGCGTTCGGAGGAACATCCGCCCCCCCCCCCTCCCATCGGCGCCGCTGGGTCCAGGCGTCCGGAAGAGCGGCCACAGCTGCCCCAGCACGCGCAGCAGCGAAGACTTGCCGATGCCGCTCGGCCCCATGATCAGGCAGCTCTCGCCGGGCCCGAGCCTCAGTCTACACGTCAGGGTGACTCTGGCAAGAGCAGCCTTTGGTGCGCGGGCTGCGGATCGTTGCATGCGATTCGACCGTGGCGGCCTGCGTGCTTGGGCTTGCCCCCCCCCCCCCCCCAATGTTCCCCCTGCCGAGGGTATCTCTTGCGTGAAGCCGAGCGCCTTAGGCTGACGTCCCGGAGAAGCAGGCGCAGCCCGTCAGGGGTGTACACGTCGACGTGCTTGAACCCGATGCCGTCGCTGATGTACACGGGGACGACCTCGCCGCCATACAGCGGCCTGACGTTGTAGTACTGGATGAAGCACAGCTCCTCCTCCGCGTCTACCAAGCACCCGTGCACACCGCGGAACAGCTGCCGCCCCATGAGACCACCAGTCTCCCGCAAGTCGAAGATGTGAAATGCGTCCATTACTTCGAGCAGCTGGATGACCCGTAAGAGCATTGCCTGCGCTTTTGCCAGGTCCACCATGTTCTTTGATATCTCCATGCAACACCGCAAGATACGAACAAAAGTAAGGTTGACGACGTAGAACGTTGTCTCAGACATGTCCGTCCATTCGCCTTGGCGCACAATGAAGGCAGCAATGATTGTGCCAATGGGTGCGACGCCGAAGTAGAGGGAGAGCTGGATCAGCTCAACAAAGAACTTCGCTCTGGCGAACTGTTTAAACGCCGCCTTGACTTGTACAAAATGGGCGTCCAACTGTTTGGACTCCGTTGCCTCCCCGGCGTAGAAACACACCGACTCCGCGAACAAGCGGCACTTGGCGTGTGCAGCGCGCAAGTTCGCCTCGCAGCTCTGCACCCGTGCCTGGGCAGCTGTCAGCGACTTTGAAGACAGGATCGTGGGAACCAAGGAAACTCCTACAATGAATAAGGACACCAAGATGGCCATAAGTCCCTTTCCAGGAGCCTTCTGCTCGGTCTCAAAATGAGCAACGCCGAGCGTGGGCAGCAGGAAGAAAAGCATGGAGCACATGCCAGCCTCAGGCTTCATGATGCCTCCGAAGACGAACTCAAAAAGAAACTGCATCATCAGATCGACATCGTTCGTGATACGGGACCCAGGCGTGTCCACGCGATTGTCGAGATTCCCTAGAGTGTAATAGTTACGGCCGTGACGACTCATGTACAGCGAGTGTAGATGATGCGTCAACTCCTTTCGGCAAGCGATCATCGCTCGCATGGCGTAGTAGTTCGCAGCAGCCTTCGTCATGGAAATCAGGACATTGTACACCATCATGAAGCACGCGAACGCCTGGAACTCCTCCATCTGATCGTTCTTCACCATGGTCCACAGCGGTCGAACCAACATGCTGGGAACGAGACACTCGAGCAGGCCGTCCGCCATGGCGAGCGAGACCGTCTTGGCCAAGAACCCGCCCTGCTTGGAGAAGATGGTCGGCACGCAGATCCTCGCCAGGAGGGCTCTGGGGATGGGGATCCGGGAGGGAGTCGGTGAGGCCGACCAAGGGCCTGCGACGCGAACATCGACGGGCGGCTTTGCCCCCGTGCGGGCTCCGAGATCCTGATTGGCCGCCCTGGCACGAGACGTGCCGCATAACGACGGGTTCGAGTGCTCCAGATCTCGATTTTGCGTGATGTCAGACGTCATGCCTTCTGTTTCACGGCGTCGGATCTCAAGGGATGAGGAAGCGAATGAGCGGAATCATGTGTGCGCAAAGGGGGGGGGGAGGAGGATGAGAAGAAGGGCGCCGGGAAGAAGACAAGTAGGAGGATACCGAGGCGACAGAGGACGGTGACGCGGCGGACTATGCTTCTCTCACCTGTAACGAGCGCATGTGCATGTGCTTATGCGTGTGTGAGTGCGCTTCGGGCCAAAGCCCCCTCAGAGAGTGCGAGGCAGGAGGAACGGGAATGAGTAAGGTGGCGCCAGCGGTGAATTCCAGAAGCCTTTCCACAGTGGGAACCCAGGAGGATGTTGGGCCGGGGAGCTGGGGTGGTGAAAGCTCTTGGTGAAGGGAAGCTCCCACCCCGGCCCCAGCGCCTGGCCTGGCAGTCGTGGATCCAGAGCCCACAGTGCCGAGCCGAAAGCAAAAGTTTTTGTTGGGGGGACGAGGGTGGAGATGCAAGCTGGGTGCGCTCGCGCCATAGCTGACACCCCCCCTCCAACCCATCCCTTCCCATTGCGCCGATTGCCTCTATCCGCCGACGGGAGGCCGCCAGAGGACCTCAGCACGTCGTCGCAATCAGAAAGGGGGGAGCTGAATCCATCGGAGGATGGGCAGGAGGAAAAGCAGGAGGAGGAGGGAGGATGACGAGGAGGAGCAGCAACAGCAGAGGGAGCAGGAGGAACGGGATGAGCAGGGTGACCAGGGGAAGGCGGTGGATGGAGGAGGGTATGGTTGTTCCTTGGGCATAGGAGGATCACCGTGCAGCGGAGGAGGAGCAGCAGCAGCAACATCAGCAGCAGCAGTACACAGTAAGGTGATGGGGGAGGAGCGCAAGCAGAAGGAGTGGAGATGCTGGTGATGATGACAATGATGTCATGACTCCTGGTGACGATGAGGATGAAATTGAGGAAGAGCCCAGAGAGACGTGTACTAGATTATAAGGAGACGGGTGTGAAAGAGGAGGACAAGAGGAGGAGGAGGGGGAGGAGAAGTATAATGAACAGGCGACGTCCAATGAGGATGATGATGGTGCGGCGGCTGATGATGAAGATAGTGACGATGATGACGACGATGACGACGACGATGGTCATGATGAGGGTGCTGGTGAGAAGACCGAGGAGGATGATGAGTAGTAGAAGGAGGAGGAGTGGGAGGAGGAGGAGGACGAAACGAAGGAAGCGAAGGATGATGAGGATGATCCCCCAGCACGTGCGGATGTTGCTTATGGTTATGGTGGTGATGATGACGCTGATGCTCATGATGGTGATCAGTAGCATGAGGACGCCCGCGGCGGATGAGCCGCTTCTGTTTGGGCTGTTGGTAGTCTAGTGAATTGGTGTGGATGTTGACTGTGCAGGCTGGAGCGTCCTACCCGCTGCATGCGCTGCCCCCTCCTTCAACCCGCGCCCTCCAATGGAAACCTCGTCAATGACTACCCTGGCACAGGGCTGGGACAACCGTGGGCAAAGGGGCCCTTCGAGTGGGAGCCTCTCCTCCTTCCCTTGCCTTTGTGGCCCGGGATCCTCCCCCCCTTGTGGGCTGACGCACTGCAGGGATCTGCAGTAACGACGATTGGACGGGACGGTGATGGTGATCGGCATTCTTCCACCACTCTCGTATCGTTGCTGAACGAGGTTGGCTCCCTCAGGGCGACGAGGAAGCCGACGTGCCCCGAGTCTCTGCGGGACATCCGTCTAGGCCCCCTTCGACAGAGGAACTGCTTTTTCCTTGGGGGGGTCGGAGTGCTTTCGGTGGGTGGCGGGGTGTTTCGGTGCCGATCACCAGAAAGACCCTCCGCGCAATTAAGCTTGGGATCCGGCGGGGTGTCTGGTCTGGAGAGCCATTGATATCCGTGCGCGGCCGGCAAATAGCGAAATCAATCCAGCCAACATCTCAGAACAACTGCTCAAAAACCGCAATTTCGCACGACCCCCTCGCGCCAATGTCGTAACACACGAAACAAAAACAAACGCGCAACCCGCCCTCCCCAGACTTCGACCCGCAACTCCGAAATACTACATGCGCGACGCATCTGCTAAATTATTATGCCGCCGTGGTCAAGGCCCCACCCCTGCAAGCGACGCACGCGGTCTTCCTGACGACCGCGGGGCGTTGAGAATCACTCGGTCGATGTGCCCGTGCCCCCCTTGGGGAACCGATCTGCAGGGGCACGTGGCCGTTGGCGCATTGGGTCTTATGGACCGCCAAGTCGCGCGAGGTGGACTGATAATCGCAGCGCGACTGCGTCGATGGACACGTGCGCCGCCGCGCCTCTGGGTCGCGAGGCAATGGGGCCATTGCGCCATCGGACCTCGGCCAATCTGTTCCTGGGTCAGGCCCGCCAGGGCAACGGACCACTTGCCCAGCGGGCCGCTCGACCGCTGTGCCATTCGACCCCCTCCCTCCCCTGGGAATAAGGCCGCTGGGCAAGTGGCCCCCTCGCTCGCCGTGTACCCATCAACCCCGTGCCTACTGAGCCACCGGCGCACTGGGCCGCCAGGCCGCATGGCTGCTGGAGCATGTCTGTGATAGGGCCCCTTGCCAGAATCTGCCATTGAGCCCCAGACCCACCGCTCGCCGCTCCAGTGCATGAGGAGCACGCGGCTCGGCATGCCAGTCTGCCGCGGAGCTAGCGGGCGCCGCGCCACCAGGCAATCGCGCAACGGCGTCAGCGGGGGCGCTCTTCTGACTGAGAACAGCGTTGTGGGCCGTTGGGCCACTACGCCAGCGGGCCAGCAACAGCGCGATGCACGATGCGCTGCCAGGGTGACCACTGGGCAACCTGGGCCGCTTGGGCGCTGACCCCTCGGGCAACAGAGCCCGTAAGCCACGGGGCTGCTGGGGCACCTCGCGAGCTCGGCCGCTGGGCCTCTCGGCCGGCGACCAACGGTGCGCCGCTCGCCCCGCGGGCCGCTCGGCATGTCGGGCGGAACCTGCCTGCGGGGGCAGTGGGTCAGGGGGGCGGGGTGGGGCGGGGGGGGCCTGGGTGAAAGCCCGCTCGTTGCCGGGCCGCTGTTGGAAGCGAGCCGCGCGACGGGCGCGCCGCGTTGGCGCTCGGCCGCTCGGCCTCTGGGTTAAGTAGACACTGCGCGGTTGGGCCAGCGTGCCGCGTTGCCGGCGGCAGACGCGTAACTGCGCATCCCCGCAGCTGCGCGACGCGCCATCGACTGGCGCGCGGCGCCAATGACACTAGGCACTAGGCCGATCAGACAGACAGCCGGCATTGGACAATTGCCATTGGGGCAACGTAGCAATGCCAGAATTGCGCAAGTGGGCGAGGGGGTGGTGGGCCAATTGACAACGCGGCCACGCGGCCGCCGAGACACTGAAACGCGGATCGCCGGCAACCTGCGCCGCGCGGACATCGGCGGCAGAATGGGCAAAGCGCGGGCCGCTCCGAGAAGAGGGGGCGCGCGGGTTCCCGCGACCAAACGCGCCGAGCGACTCGCCGTCGCCCCCGGCGGGGCACCAAGGGGCGCGGGTATCCAAACCAGTTCTCGCGGCGCGGCGGGCGCCTGGAAACCTCGAGGCGCCTCGGCGTTGATCCGGAAGGGGCGGAGGGGCGGGGGCTCTGCGAAAATTCCTGCGACGGCCGCAGGCCGCGCGGCGACGGGGGAGGGAGGGGGCGCGTTGCGCCGAATGCGCGAACGGGGGCTGGGCGAATCTCGCGGTCCCTTATGGGCGACGGGCGCGACGGCGAAGGCCGGGAATGGCGCGAGAGCCAGGGGGGGGGGGGGGGTCGCGGGCAGGGCCGAGGCGCTCAAGCCTTGCAGCGGGGTCGAGCGCCCCGCGCGGGGCGGCCGAAATCCCTCCTGCCGCCGCGGAACGGGTCGCCAAAAAATGTGACGCGCGACGCGAGCGAAGCGTCGGACGCGCAAAATTGCGCGCGCAAGTCGTCCGCGCGAGCTCTGCTGATATTCCATCTCTTGGACACAACTGCTCAACATTCGTTAATGCAGAAATTCTGGCGCGCCGTCACAAATTCGCAGCCTAAAAAACGTTGGAACAGCGACGCTGCTAACAGTCTGCAGTAAAGAAATTCATGAAACAGTTCTTCAATTCGGAACTTTTGCCTGACATCAAGACTTCAATGCAAAGCTTCATTGCGGCAGTCTCCGGGCGCAGAGATTTTGCTTCGCGCCGGGGGCGCGACCCGAACCTGGCCTGCGAGGGCCGCCGTCAAATTTTGCGACTCCGACGCGGTGCCCAGCGTTCAATCCCCCGCCTGGCCCCAGCGCCGCGAGGCCGAGCGGGCCAGGCCACGCGCCGACCCGACCGCGACGCGGCGTCGCCCCGGGGGCGCGGGCCATGAGGCCCCGCGGCGAGGTTGCCACGAGCTTGAGAGCCCCGTGCGCAGTGCATGCGCGAGCAAGACCTGCGGCCACTGCGCGCCTGCGCCGCCCTCGCCCCAGACCCCGCTTCGCTCGCGAACCCCCGGCAGCTCGTCCCTTGCCTCGCCGCCCCATGAATCGGGGCGCCCAGGGGCCGATCGCCAGACTTGCCCGGGACCCACGCCGCCCGAGAGCCAGGGGGCCGGCGGCGAAGTCGCGCAGTGGCGCGGCGGCGGGATTGGCCACCTGCCCACTCGCCGGGCGGAAAGCGGAGGCGCTCGCCGCGCGCCCACGCAGTTGCCGCGCCACCGCGCGCAGACCTGACTCGCAGACGACGCCGACGCCTAACTGCGCGGCCCAGCGGCCGGCGCCCCCTGGGGCGCGCGAGCCCCGACGCCCGCGCGAAGCCGGGCGGCGCAATGGTTCAGCAGCCCGCCAGCCGAATGGAAGGTTCGATCGAGCGCGAGAACGCGCCCGTCGGCCTCGCCCTCGCGACCGGCCTCGCCGCGCCCCGCTGCGCGATCAAATTTTTGACGCGCGGGGCCCGAGAGCGCGCGGCCTTGCGACGCGTGGCCCAGAGAGCCCGGCCGCGGGCCACCTCTGAGCCGCGGCGCCCTCCCGGGAGGCGCGGCGGAGGCGCGGCGAGCGCCCGCCGCCGCGGCGCTGCGCTTCCGAAGCGGCCGCGCGCGCCCCCTTCGAAGCGCGACGAAGGCTTCGGGCGCGGGCGCGCGCCGCCGTCGCGTCGCGAACGTCCTGGCTGGGAGGCGCGCGTCGCAACGGCGGCGCGGCGTTTCCCGTGCGATCGCGGGCTGCGCCGACCTGGCCCCGCGTCTCCAGCGCGACGGCGCGCGCCCCTCCCCCCCCTAAGCGGCACCGCCCTCGCGCGGTCGCTCCGACGCCGCGTTCTCGCGCGGGGCGCAAGACGCGCCCCCGCCTGGCAAAACGAGCCAGGTAGACAGTGTGCGCCCAAAAAATGTCGAAGCGCGCCGCTGCCGGCGCGGGCCCGCAAATTGCCGCCGCGACGCAGGACCCCCCCGCTCCGTTCGCGCAGTCGCGCCATCGCCCCTCGACGCCCCCAGGGCGGGCGCGCGCGTCGACGCGCGGGCGCGATGCTCAAGGAGGCCCCCCGCGCGCGCCCCCTCCGTCGGGCGCCGCGTCGAATGAATCCGACTGAGCAGCCGCTGGGGTAGTTTTGAATTCTCATAGTGAGTCGTAGCGAAGCCCCACTATGACGCACTCCCACATGAAGAACCCAGTCGCATCGCGCGCTCGGTTGGGCCTGGGAAATCTCTGGTCCGCTGGAGGGAGGCGCTGGGCGCGCGTATATTTGAATCGCAACCGTCGCGCAAATTTCTAGTTGATGGCGCCAAGAAGTCGACGGCCGCTGCTTCCACAGAACTTGATCGCGGCTGCCTCTCACAAAATCATCGCGCGATCATCCTCCATCCTGACTCCTCGTCGTCATCATCCGCTTTCTCAACCGCCTCGCACCGCCCCAATGCATCCACAATGTTTCCCACGGGCGTACAATGGCAGAACGGCGCGGGCGTCAAGACGCGCCAAGAACAACGAGCAAGACAGGCGCGCAAAGTAGGGAGTTGCGTTGCCTCGAGCAGTGCCAGCATTAACACATCTGCGCTTTCATAAACCAACACGATCGCTCGTGCACGCCAATAGCGTCCAATCTGAGCTGTCTTCTGAAAAAAAGACACCAGGTCGGGCACCGACAGGCATCATATGTGTCCCAAATCTCATCATGAGGCCTGGATCTGCATCCCCTGCCCTCTGGACACGCTCGTAAGAATGTTCCCATCCAGTCCCAACATCAAGCGCATGACTTTCTCTCTCTCTCTCTCTCTACGCTTGGCAAGAGCTCAAACCTTGAAGCCACGAGGAGCGAGCGAGCGAGGGAGGAGAAGGAGGAAGCGGGTGGCTTCAGGAGGAGGGGAGGAGGGGCGGATGAGGAAGAGGAGGATGACGATGAGGAGATGGAAGGGAATTATGGAAGAACGAGGAGGAGGAGGAGGAGGAGGAGGAGGAGGAGGAGAAGGATGAGGAGGAGTAGAAGGAGGAGTAGAAGGAGGAGGAGGAGGAGGAGGAGGAGGAGGAGGAGGAGGTGGAAGAGGAGGAAGGAAACCTGAGGAAGAGAAGGACAGAGGAGGAGAACCATGGGGGGGGGGAGGGAGCAGCCCCTCCCCCCCTCGACGATTCTCACTCGTCCGCCGCCCTCTGGCGTCGTTGTCGCAGAGGGGTCCCGCCCACCCGCGCTCTGAAATCCGAGGCAATGTAAGCAACACGCGAGCCTCCTCCTCCTTCTCCTCCTCCTTCTCCTCCTCCTGCTCCTCCTCCTCCTCGTCCTCGTCCTCCTCCTCCTCCTTTTCCTCTCCCTTCTCCTCCGCATCCCTTCTCATGGTGCCCAACTCCTCCGCCTTCCTCTCCTTCTCATTCTCATTTAAACGAAAGGACATAAAGCAAGAAACCATAAACACTCCTCCCCCCTCGTCGTCGTCGTCCTCCTCCTCCTCCTGCTCCTCCTCCTCCTTGCTCTCCGCCGCTTCCTCCGACTAGCTCCTTCTCCACATCCTCCTGCGAAGATTTGCTCTCGACCCTCCAGTGTCGAGGAGCAAACATCCTGTAATAGGATTAGTTGTCAATGGTGCTGTAAAGTTTTGTGACACCTTCTTGGGCCCCCAGAGAACTTCGAACGCCACTGGTTTCCCCAAAAGGTCGTGACCCAAGGCGGCACTCAAACTCACCACTTCCTCCGACTGGTCTTAGACCGTCTTCCTTCTCCATCAGCCGAACCCATCACAGCCAACCCAGGGCGGCCCTCAAAACCCAGGAACGCGTCTTGAATAGTCAGGTCAACGCCTCCCCTTCTCCTTTCCCCCTCCCTTCTTCCCTGCTGCTCACTTCCTTTCTCCTTCTGCTCTCTCTCTTCACGTTCTTTTCCTCCCCCCTCCTGCTCCTCTCTCTCCTCGCTCCCTCGCATTCAAGTCAAGACACGCGCGCGCCGCTCTTTGCTATCTGAGTTCGCCCCGGCTTTTCGGCCGGCGCTGTTTCCGGCTGCGCGCGCGCGAGGCATCCTAGGCAATGGTGACCTTCGTTGCGCGGCCTGCTGACCGTCACATGTGATGCGACAGTGGCCGTCTGCGTGCTTGGGTCTGGCACCCCCGCGGCCCCCCGTGCAGGGCCCCTCTGCCCAGGGTGGGCTCGAGGGCCGTTTGGCAAAACGCTCCTTCGTGAAAGCGGCCCACAGGAGCAGACCCGGGGGGCGCAGGCCCGCACAGAAGCATTCGGCCGCAACGCCCTCTCTCTCTCTCTCTCTCTCTCTCGAGAGAGAGAGAGAGAGAGAGAGAGAGAGAGAGAAAAAAAAAAAGAGAGCCAAGACAATTAGCTTTAGGTCGGGCCAGTCCCCCTACAAGGGGATTTCGGACGAAAATTAAAACATATCCCAAACATATTCCAAAATGGTCCAGAATACTCAAGAAATCGTCCCCTGACTATTTTTCTAAACTATCTTTAATTTTTCCCCCTGTAGAGGGACATGCCCGACGTAAAGCTATCGACACTTTAAGGCGGGAGTTCTGCACTCGTAGACTTTGGCTTGGCGGGTCGCGGCGGCGGCCCCGGCGACACGCCTGTGCCCTGCGAGCGGGCCGCGGGCCGCTCGGCCCCCGCGGGGCGGGAGGCTCGGAAAGATTCGGGACGAGGAGGCCGGGGACCTCAGGGCCTGGGGCGTGGGCAGCCGTGCCGCGCCGGAGCGCGGTGGGCCAGAGCCGGCGCCGCGACACGCTGAGCCAAGGTTCCTGACTGCATCAACCTCCGACTCTCGCGTCCATAGCCGATGGTGCCGAGAGGGCCACTCCGGCGAAGGGCCACTCCTGCGCGCAGCCGGCCACACCGAGAGGCCGAGCGGCACCCTGAGCGCCGCGGCCCGCGACGCCCCGCCCGAGCTGCCTCAGAGGGAGCCCAGGATGTCCTTATCCGCGTCCCGCGTGAGCAACTCCCGCATCCCCTCCGGCAACGTCGGCTCCCACTCGCCTCCGCCGCCCCGGCGAGCCACGTACCGGAAGCCCTCCATGCACACGGAGTCCGCCACGCCCCTCTCGCCGGTGGAAGGGGCCTCTAGATGAACCAGGAGTAGCATAAGCATAATTTATCGGAGGCCCGCGCGGATTTTTCGGATAAGCGTTGGACACCCGTTGCTGGCGCGTGGAGCGCGCAGGGGCGGCGCTGGAGGCGCTGCCAGGGGTGTCCTGAGCAGGTCCGAGGACTCCGCGCGGAGCTTCGACTGATGGTGTTTATGTTTTTGTCTTCCTCGGGCCTCGATTTCGGGGGAGTCTATGAAGGGTATCTCCGCCAGAGACCGCGCCTCTTCCATGACGCAGCGGGTGACCAAGACCGCGGTGTCGGTGGTCATTTGCATCTCCCGGAGGTGCCTCCGGTGCGCGAAGCCGAGCTTGCGCAGCTCAGAGGTCCGGTCGTCGCTGCCGTACGTGCCGTCCTCCCGCTCGATGATGTTGCCCAGGATCCCCCCGAAGACCACGGCGTCGAACGCTGTGCAGTCGTGCGGCTCCAGGGCCTCCTCCGCGTCCATGTCGAGCAGACAGATGCGGTCCCATGCCGGCAGCGCTGCCGGCGAGGCCGCGCCCGCGGCCGCCGTGCCGGCGTCAGCACCGCTGGAGCCCGCTGTGCTGGCGGCGCCGCACTCCGCCTTGAGCCTCTGGAGGCCCTCCGCCCATGTCCGCGGCGGTGCGGCGCCTGCTGGCGCCAGGTCGGCAGGGTCCTCGCCCTCGGGCCAGTGAAGGAAGAGGAGCCTCTCCGGCGGGATGAGCTGGCAGATGTGCCGGTACTCCAGGCGGCACCTGGAGGGCCCAAGAGATGCCCGGCCACACGCAAGAGTGGCCCTATGCAGGCCACAGTGGCCCTTGGTCCTTGATTTTTGTCGGGGTGCGCGGAGGGGTTAGACTCAAGCGCGCAAGCTGCTGCTATCGACTCGCATGGAACGATCAGGGGACCCTGGGTACCAGATGCCGATGCCGCTACTCCCCAAGCCTCTACCAGGGTACGCTCCGACCCAGATCCGGGGCGAGCACCGCCGTGGCGACAAGGGCCCACTCCCAGGAGGCTCAAAAAAGGCGAGTCTGATGGATGGGCATCGGTGTTGGTGCCCCTGGGTTGCGACATCCGAAACGTGCCCCCTCCAGCCACAGACTCTCTTGAATCGATGGGAGGCGGTGGTAGGGTTCGCAATTCGCCACGTGCTCGACAGACTCCGGACCCCACCCTCGCCCCCCATCGAGTTGCCTGAATCCCAGACCCCCGACGTCACGATTTGTTCATGACCTCGACCTCCAGATGCTTCGACCCTTGCTCCGGGACCAGCTTCTAATCCCGAGTCGTTTGCTGCCGGTCCCGAGGCCTGGTATAAGAGCCCCTCAGAGGCCGAACATGGCGAAACTCCTGCTTCCGTCCTGATTTTTGGTCACTGCTCGAGGGGGTCTACCGCTACTGCTACAACTACGACGATGGGGAGAAGGAGGAGGACAGCGTTTACCGCTCCTACTAATGTTGCTGTCCTAGAGGCTCCAACTCCTAGGTAGGGTCGCACTGGGATAATTTCACTGCTCGAGGGGGTCGTAGGGTCGTGGATCGGCGAGGGCAGGGCTCGGCTTTCGCCACCGCGCCGCCTTCGCTTCCTCACAGGCGCTGGGGGGGGGGGGGGGGGCCCCCCCCCCCCCCGCCAACAGCCCCCATCATGTTAGGTCAGGCGCGTCCTCCTACAGGCGGACTTTGGAAGAAAACATGGAAAACGGAAAACAGTATAACGATGTGCTCAAAAGTAGCAGGAAAAAATAATCGAACAATCGCCCCCGCATTATTGTTTTACTGTTCTTGAATTTTCCGCCTGTAGAGGGACAGGCCCGACTTAACGCTGGGGGGGGGGGGGGGGCGCCACCCTCCCGCCGACGGCCCCTCCCATACTGCGACCCCCGCGTCGAGAGGACGGCCGCCGCGCGTTGGGGGGGTGCGCTCTTTCTGGCCCTTCGCCGCCAGGCGGTGCTTGCCGAAGCGCTCTCTGGACGCGCCCCCGGAAGGGGCTGTGCAGTGCGGGCGCGGCCGCCAGAAGAAAGCAAGAAACCCTCGCCCCGAGTCCGCGCGGGAGGAGGAGGAGGAGGAGGAGGAGGAGGAGGAGGAGGAGGAGGAGGAGGAGGAGGAGGAGGAGGAGGAGGAGGAGGAGGAGGAGGAGGAGGAGGAGGAGGAGGAGGAGGAGGAGGGAGGAGGAGGAGGAGGGAGGAGGAGGAGGGAGGAGGAGGAGGAGGAGGAGGAGGAGGAGGAGGAGGAGGAGGGGGGGGGGGGAGCGGCAGTGAGTGACGTCATTGGATGATGATGATGATGATGATGATGATGATGATGATGATGATGATGATGATGATGATGATGATGGTGGTGATGATGATGATGATGATGATGTTGATGATGTTGATGATGTTGATGATGTTGATGTTGATGATGTTGTAGATGATGATGATGATGATGATGATGATGATGATGATGATGATGATGATGAGGAGGAGGAGGAGGAGGAGGAGGAGGAGGAGGTGCCATTCGGGGGGTAATTCGAGGCACCCCGAACTCAGCAGCCTCTCGACGCCCGAGAGAGGGCACCACGCAGCGGGCGCAGCGAAAAGAAGCCACATGCACACTGACGGAGCGCATCTGGTTGTAGGTCGGGCGTGTCCTCCTACAGGGGGAGTTTGAACAAAAAACAAAGGTGTCAAAAATAATCCAACATTGCCAAGCATAGTCAAACATCCTCCCCATATGATTTTGATTGCTTTTGAATTTCCCTCCTGCAGAGGAACACGCCCGACTTAAATCTGGTTTCTTGATGCGCGTCCCCACTGTACAGAAAGAGCCTGCACGATGCCCAACAGCAAATATTGCCCCAAGCAGGCAGCGGCCGCCGTCAGGCAGGCGACTTTTGGTCGTCGTCGTCGTCGTCGTCGTCGTCGGCGTCGTCGTCGTCGTCGTCGTCGTCGTCGTCGTCGTCGTCGTCGTCGTCGTCGTCGTCGTCGTCGTCGTCGTCGTCGTCCCCCTTGAGAGGGTCGGCGTCGCAGCCCCTGAGGGCCTTCGCAGTATATTGTGCCCCCAAAGGGCAGCGACCGCCGTTGGGCAGCGACGATTTTGTCTCGAGTGGACAGCGTCCGCGGCGACACCGGCAGCGAATCCTGCTCAAACTGGGCAGGAACTGCCGTCAGTCTTCGTCCGACTCTGTCTGGGTCCGTGCAGCTCGTCCCGAGACGTGACGAGAGGCTGACCTCCGTCGGGGAGCCAATGCCGATCAAGGCAACTATCATTGAAGAAATCTGGGCCATCTCCCTGGAAGTTTCTTGAACCGCATCTAGGCCAACTTCTGCTCCTGACGCTGGAGGGGCGAACGTGCTCCAGAAACTGGGCCAGCTTTTCGGCGAGCTGGCTGAGAAGCGCTGGCCCAGCTTCTCGGGAGGAGTCGACCGTGCTTGCCTTTGATCGGGCATGGCCTCCTACAGGCGGATTCTGGAACAAAAATAAAAAGTACTCAAACATAATCAAACATAATCGGAAAATAGTCCAAGAATCGTCCCCGGACTATGTTTTTACGATTCTTACATATTCCTCCTGTAGAGGGACACGCCCAACTTAATACTTGCCCTACCGACGCCCATCAAGAGACGATGGACAAGTATGCGCTTCTCCTCTGAGCACCACTCTCCCGCGCCCCTCTCTCCGCGTGCCGCCCCTGCCCTATGCACGTGGCCGCAACCCCGGCCCCAGCCGTGCACCCCAGCGGTCCCGGCCGGGAGGTCCCGCCTTAATTCAGGGACGGTGGCAGTGGCCGCAAGGCCTTCACAGGATGCGCTTCTCCCAGACCCCCTCGAGCAATGAAGAAATCACGACGGGAAGTTTTTCGCCATTTTCGGCCTCGGGGGGCCCTTGCCCGGACTCGGGACCGCCAACAAAAACGACTCGGGATGAAAAACCGGCCCTGGGGAGTAGGTCGAGACCTCGGGGGGTCGACGTCACGAAAAAATCCTGACTTCGGGGGCCCGGGCTCGGAGCACCACTCTTCCACGCCCTTCTCCATGTGCTCCACGATGTACAGCGGCCCCCCGCGCCCGCGCCCGCGCGCCGCCGGCATCGCAGCCGTGCGCCCCCCCCCCCCCCCCCCCCGGGTGGCGCGCGCCGCGGGGAGCGGCCCCGCCCCCGCCGTCGGCCCGCTCCTGGCCTGCCTGGTGAGTGGACGGCCGCGGGTGGGTCGGCTACGCGCAAGAGCGACCAAAGGGGAAGGAAGGGCGGCCCTTTGGTGCGCGGCCGTCTGGGGGGCCGCGGGGGGGACCAGCCACAAGCGCGCAAGACGCCACGTTCTCGCATCGCGTTCGGCGAACGGGGGGATCCCAGCGTGGGCCCGCACCAAAAAGGTCACTCGGGCGAAGGGTCACTTCTACGTGTAGTCGGATGGGTATGGAGTTGTGAGAAAACACGACGGGAGGTTTCTCGCAATTTTCGGCATCCGGTGACCCTTCCTGGGCCTCGGGGCCGTCGAAAAACGACTCGGGATGAAAAACAGGTCCGCGAGAAGGGGTCCAGACCTCTGGGGGTCGACGCTGTGAAACAAGCACGACGTCGGGGGTCTGGGGAGGGGGACGGCGCCAGACCACTGCGTACGCATCGGCCACCTCAGCTGCGGCCTCCGGTGTGAAGGAGGAACTTCACGGCACGAGGGGCCACGAAGGAGCAGAGCTGATTGGGTGGGCGGGCGGGTCTGACGCCGCACCTCGGCAGCCAGTGGCCCACCCCCCTCTCCTGCTCCTCACCCTCGTTCTCATTCCTCCCTAGCTCCCTCCTCCCCCTCCCTCCTTCCTCCTTATTCCTCTCCCCTCCCTCCCTCCCTCCCTCCCTCCCCTCCCTCCCTCCCTCCCTCCCCCCCTCCCCTCCTCCCTCCTCCCTCCCCCTCCCTCCCTCCCTCCCTCCCTCCCTCCCTCCTCCCTTCCCTCCCTCCCTCCTCCTCCCTCCTCCTCTCCTCCTCCTCCTCCTCCTCCTCCTCCTCCTCCTCCTCCTCCCTCCTCCTCCTCCTCCGCCTCCTCCTCCTCCTCCTCCTCCTCCTCCTCCTCCTCCTCCTCCCTCTCTCCTCCTTCTTCTCTCTCACCACACCTTCAGATGAGACGCAGGACTCGAGCTTTGAGGCCTCGACATAGCACGACGGGGGGCGCCAGAAAAAGAGCACAGGACCCGACCTGAAGCTTGACGCGCCCTGCCGCTGCAGACATCGCAGGAGTAAGCTGGACCGTAAGCTTCACACGGGAGACCGTCGACAAGGAGTGGCAGCACCCAACTTCTGGCAAACTCGATTCTTACAGTGGAGGCCAGTCCACAAGCAACCTTCCACAAGAAACCCAACCCTGAGACCCCAGGACGTCCATCGCTCTTTGGTGCGGGAACGCCACGCCGCCCATCGCAAAACCATCGAAACCCGAGACACCCGGGGCACCCTGGAGGCAAGCAGGGTGTTTCTTGGCATGGGTCTCCACTGCACCACGCACTACAGGATGCGGACCGCTCTGGCCCGTGGGAGCCCCCAGAGCCCTCGACGCCCCCCCAGCGCCGCAGAGGCTGGGCATGCAAGGGGGGGTGGTGTTGTGCAAGCGCGGGCCGCCTGCGCCTGCCGGGTGATGACGCGGGGGGGGGGGGGCGGCCGCGGAGGGAGGCCGACCGACGGAGGGGGCCTGACACCTGCGGAGCAGCCCCCGCGCCTCCCACGAAGCGGCCTCCTTCCAAAAAGCCTCCCCCCCCCCCCTCCCCTACCCCCCTCTGCGCCTGGCTGACCAACGCTGCCCCTGGCAGGAGCCCCGGAGCTCCATGCCAACACCGACGAAGGACCGCGCGGGCTGGCGGCAGCGCCCGCCGCCGCGGGCGGGGACAGGACGCGGGCTTCTCCCGATCCGCGGCCCCACAACCCTCACCCCGCCGCCGTGGGTAGCTTCTTGCGCCCCGCACGGCTGCTTCTCGAAGGCCCCCGCGGCCCGTAAGCGGGGCCCAACGACCGCGTGTGCGAGGAACGGGAAAACGCCAGGATTGAACCGCACATCCCGTCGGAGGTCAGGGTTGACCGATCCTCCTTCAACGACGACGACGGCGACGACCTCCGAGGAGGCGAACGTCGACGACGACGACGACGACGACGACGAC